>OZ014474.1:15422611-15734870 GCA_963965965.1 Trididemnum nubilum | reverse complement strand
AATAGCAGTCGGTTGAGAAAACTCTAGAAAATCTTCAATTAAATGACTTTAGATGCAAAACTATACAAAAAACACTTAAGGCAAATATATAAAAACTATAACAGATAATGGTACTTCGCATACAAATCATAAAAATTTTCATTAGTTAGACAGTACATTTACATTAAAACAGTATGCTTAAGTTCATTCTTTTACGACGAACTTGATATTAATCGCAGACCTTCAGAAAAAAAAGTCACTATAACACTGAAAAAAACAAGTGAGAGAAATGCACAGAATACTGTATGTACGGTACGAAATAGTAGTACATTTTACATCTAAATTAAACACAAACATTTAATATATTCAATATGTAGTCACAAAATTTTACTCAACACTGTAGCTATTAGCAAAATTCAACACTAGGATAAGCTAATACTGCTTTCAAAAAGTATCTAATGTCACGCCACAAAAAATAAGCTTGTCATAAGAGTACTTTCAAAATTAGCTGTCAAAAGTTTTAGACATCTGAATGCTTACAACTTGGCTCGTTGCAAAGCTTTCTTGTACTTCGCTGCATTTTTGCAGGTGGCTCTGATTTTCTGCAGTTTAAACTTTTTAGTTTATTCTTTGCAAAGCAATTGAGAGCAGTTTGGAAAATCAGTGCAAGGTTTTCATGGTTTTGGGAACAGCGTTTCTTAAGGACAGCAGCTGGTGAATGAGACGCCACAGCGCTTGAGTAAAAACACATCACTGTTTATCAGATGCCAAAAATTTGATTCGAATCTCGCTTTCTGATAAAACAGCACTGTAAACTTGCACAGCCAAAGTTGAAACAGCGTAACACAGCTCAGTTCTGGCAGACGAACGCCGATTAGCATCGTCAAAAAGAGACGTATAGTTCCTGAATTTGTTCCCATCTTTCGCTGTCAGCCCGCGAAAGAACTTTGCAACCAGTGCATTTTCTTTGCCGACAAATACTGCAGCCAATATAACCATTGTCAAAGTAAGTTACGTTTACATCCTAGGGCGATATTTCGTTTAGATTATCAACTTAATTTTTCCAAAAAAAGCCGTAAAGCCAATCAACTTCAACAGCATTTTTAGGGGTGCATAAATCTTTCTCATTGCTAGCACAGGAAACTCAGGAGGCTTCCACAAGAATCTTTTGCTTAAGCAAGCTCAGTACTCCTTCTTTTCAGCTAGTATCAGTTGCCGAACGGAAATAAAAACATTTCCACCACTGCAGTGGTACCGATTTATGTTGAGCATTGGGAGAGGGGAGGTATAAATAGCAAATTTACCCAAATTTTGCCCTATTTTAAACATTGGGGGGAGGAAGCTCGATCACTATTTTTTTTCATGTGAATAAAATATGACAAACGTTCAACACGCTTTTGAGCAAATCAAGTGAAGACCAAAAAAAGGTCTTCACCGAAACTTGAAAAGTTTTTGTCCCCAAAATCAAGTGAAGACAAAAAAAAAAAGAGCAAAGATCATGCAGCGCTCAATTGATGACCATTGTCAAATTATTGGGGGAAATTTTCCCCATCCCCCCAGGTTTCGGCACCACTGCACCACTGGTTTGGCGAACGTAAAAAAATATCCATTTTTGATGATGCTCCTCATCCTTTTGGAATTGCAACATTGCTGGTTATTTTGATTTGACTGCACAGATCAATAACCAAACTCGCATAATGGGGCACAGCATGCATTCACCATTGAAATAACAACAAGTACTAAACACTACTTAAAATATTAACCTATGCCGGTATTGATATTATATTAACGTTAAAATTACACTACAACAGCATATATGTTTAGATCACATTTTTAAATGCTTATTTGTTCAAATTTAAAGACAGCAATGCAGGTAGGACTTGAATAAGCTGAAAAAAAAAACTGACATTGATAAGCTCATTAAATTTAAAATTAGTTTTACGATTTTACCCCTGAATTTCTAACTTTTGTAGTCCTACTATTGATATCAAGTTTTTTTTCTAATGCCGGGAATTTTAAATAATGGCAGGTATCTAGGCAACTTCAGACTTTATTGTTGAGCCTAAACTGTTTATGTAAATGTATTGTAGACCTCGCAGTACTCTGTACAACTGCAAGCTACGGTAATGGGTTCAGAACAAGCGAAAAGCCTAGACTACTGCATGCACTTACAGCTACATTCACTCAACAGCTTTTTATTCCGTACAGAGTACATACTTTCATGATACAGTACTAATTACCAAAGCGGGAGTCTCGGCCAAAATATTCGAGACCGAGACGAGACATTGACGTTGCTAGACCGAGACTTTGAGCAAAAACTCGAGACGAGACCGAGACTTGAACGTTCCGAGACGAGACGCGAGACTTTCGAAACCAAACTTTTGCAATTACTTGCAAATATTTTTGAAACTAATTTTTGGATATTCGGTGAACTTCTAAACACATTGCAATATAGATTTCTGGGCATTTCGCTATTACATAAAGAACAAGCTAATTAAAAAAGTTATACTGCTTAAAAGATATGCGTTTGTTTTTAATTAGAAAGCTTTTTGGCGTCGCTTATGGTTTTTAAGATTTAATACTATCATGATAATCAAAAAATTTTGTTAACTAAATGTGCAAGCAAAATGGAAGTAAGAATGTTTATAAAGAATTTAGAATAATATTTCAGTCCTAACCGTTCCGCTGTAATATTCACAAGACAAATGTTGTCACATTAAAGGCGGTGAATCATTCAGCCATTTCCAGTGGTTTACGATAGCTAAATTGAACTATATTTTTTGATATTTTTTGGTTTGATTTTGGGGCTGGGGTTGCAAAGATATTCAACAAATACAAAAAGATGTCCCCCAGAAAAAAGTTTTTGGAAACTCTTAGTTTTGTTCTTCCCGCCAAAACCACAGTAGGCCTAATGGTTTAGAGAACTGTGGTAGGCCTAATAGTTTAGAGATAGTTTATTTCTAAATAGTTTAGACCTAACTATCTCTAAACTATTAGGCCTAACAGTTTGGAGATAGTTAGGCCTAATAGTTTAATAAGATTACAGTAGGTCTAATAGTTTAGTGAACTGTAGTTTTGGCGGGAAGATCAAAACTCAGAGTTTCCAAAAACTTTTTTCGGGGGGACATCTTTTTGTATTTGATGAATATCTTTGCAAACGCAGCCCCAAACTCAAAACAAAAAATATCAAAAAATATAGTTTAATTTTAGTTATCGTAAACCACTGGAATTGGCTGGATGATTCACCGCCTTTAGTTGTTATAATCCACATCTTTATCGCCCCAAGGTGTGATACTAGAAGTGTACCATTACTTTGGTCTTTTCGCACAAATTTTGTCCTGATGGTTCTTTTAGAGAATTAAGATTTTTGTTCAGAAAAGCTTAATTCTTTGAAGAGCTCAAGCTCATTTCCTATTATTTCTCCAAGTTCAGTTTATGCTTGTTGATTTGAAAATTCCGATTTGATTTGTTTCTGGTGAAAAGGATTTTGATTGCAACGATAGCAAAATTCAAACGTCAAACCCCTATTGAGGCCTTCTTGTTTAGAATGCAAAATATTTCGTGTTACTTCGTGTATAGAATGCGAATGCACTCGGCGCAGCCTATGTCACTGCTTGATTCCTTTTTCACAAAGTCATGGAGATAACTTTGGTATTCTTCCGGACACAGAATAAGCCAAAGAGTAAAACAGGTACAAGAAAAGCAGCAGCCGTCTTATCAAAACGCAAAAAGCTTGCAGTTGTACCACCAGTACAAGAATAAAAAAATACGAAAATTATTGATAATAAGTTTTGTGTTGCGCGTCTTTCATAATTCGCTCGGTAGAAACTCTGCAAAGTTGCCCGAAAGACGCGCCGTTTTGCCTTTGCTGATCTCCTTTTTGTAGCAACGTTTTATTTCTAGCACAGTAGGTAAATCAGTCTTATTTTTGAACAGTAACGTCAAGAGGTTTTTTATTTTATGCTGTTAAATTAAGTTTTCAGTTTTAAGTGTTTACCGCCCAGCCGGGTAATCTTCGATAAATTTTTGCTGGACTGGTCTTTTTTATTTGCCTTTTTATTAATACAAGTTTGTTTTTGGAATCTCCTTTGTTAGCCTCTTGAACGCAAGGACCAGACAGTGAAGACCTAGGCATTCCGCCTAGGACACAGCCTTCAATCTATAACATCAAAATTTATCGTCTCCTGACCTGGTTGGATTTTTGGTTTTTGGATTACGGCTTGGTGATTACGGCTTAGAATCTCGCACTCATCGTTTCTTTGATTTGAATTCCATTGGCTGATAGCGGACTGCTGCATTTTGTTGGATTCCCTCAGCTGTACGACGAATATACTCTGGTTGAGAAAGATCCATTCTTGAATCCGTTGGTTTACTGCGGCGACTTGAAGTTTCTTCGTTTTGGTTGGTCTGCAACTTGCGACCCCCTTTTTCTGGTTCCTGTCGCCTGCATTTCGGTTTCGTAGAGAATTCCAATCCTACGTTCATCGGTTTCTTCTTTCGTCGTGCTGTGGAAGTGGAGTCATCGATCTTCGGTCTGCTTCGGTGGAATTCAAGCGTCATCTACTGTTGGAAGAACTAAAGTTTTTCTTGTGATCTTTCGTTAAAAACTGCTTTGTATGCGCGCAAAATCGATTGCCGCATAGGCCTACAGAGCCTGTGCTGTTTAGTATGACCCCGGATTTTCCGTGGCAAAAAGTTGCGTGGGGTCTCTTTCAATGGAACATAAAAACATATTTATCGTTGACTAATTATTTTTCGCGAAAAATCAAAGTGACTTGTTTGCATAGGCGTAGCCAGGATTTTTGATTGGGAGGGGGCCCAAATCACAAATCGCATGCAATGACGTCATCAGAAATTTTCAAAAAAGGAACTTTTTGTGGGGCAAAGATATCGTAGAATGGAAGATCTGAAGCTGTAGCCCGTTGGCATTTAACCAGGATTTTGGTAAACAGAAAGGGTGAAAAATAATAGTCAGAAAGTGCAAATGTCTAGCTTAGGAGACGTGTTGAGTAAGCTAGTGTACTCAAACGTATCACAGAAGGGGGTCTGTGCTGGGCGATTTTTGAATGTTTTTGGAAAAAAAAGCTATTTTAATCCCATTGGATCACATTTCGAACGAGCTCACAGCCATTTAAAAGAACTACATTTTTAACATTTGAAAGCTAATCGAAAAAATTTAACTCTTCAATCCTCCTTTTACTTGCAATTAAAGTCCAAACCACGTTTAAAATCTTGCATTATGGTGTAAAATTTTAATTGTAAGTGGTTTGGCCCTTGTAAGGGTAAGTAAGGCACACTGCCTCCTGCAATATTTTAGCAGTAAATATAATCCACTCGAAGATTTTCCTTCGAGATTTTTGTTTTGTCATGAAGTTAACTAATTATAGGAGTACATGTACGGCCAGGGGACCCAGGCCCCCTCAATTGAAATTCAATAACTTGTTTAATGAGCATTTTCCTAGCTATTTTTTAAAAAGTATTTCGTGAGTAAAAATTGGCAAGGTGGAGGTGAATCGTTATTTAAAATTGGTACAATAGATGGTTACGCTTACGAAACATGTTATTTCTGGGCCGGATTTACATTGCGAGGGGTCCCTGGCACTTAAGGGGTTTTTGCAACATCTTCCTGCCAAATTTAAGTGAAGACCAAAAAAAGTCCTACTATCTGAGTGCTGGCACTGTGCCGTGTGGCAAAAACGGCCCTAGTTATTGCATTACGTTCATAAAAAGTTTAGATGAGGGCATGAGGTAGCAACTTTCAGGAGAAAAACCCTTGATTTCGCCCTGGTTATACGTTTAAATTTGTTGGAAAATTTGAATTAAGGGGGTGCGCCGGGCCCCCTGGTCGTCAATATTATTTATTGTTAAATACTGTTGTACACGTGTACTGTTGTACGCAAAGATGCTAAAAGAAACTAAAAATGAAGAAAGAAGGCTTTTTTGTTAAATTTATGTCATTGGTGGCATTTCAATTGAGGGGGCTCAGGCCCCTGTGGCACCCCCCTGGCTACGCCTATGATTATGAGATAAGATCACGCCCTTAGGTTCTTTCATAAAAAAAACATTTAAAGCAAAATTAAAATAATTTATTTTCTTAAAGTCAAGTCATTTGACAGTTTTTTGAAACCTCCAGGAGTTGCATGACATTATTATGACGAGGACAGGTGGTCGTCATTATTTTCCCTCCTTTTGTACGCGTAAATCCTGAACCAAAGAAACTGCAATTCCGGACAAGGACAACATACTGGCTATGCTCTCATTATATTTATCATTGGTAGTATTTCAATTCGGGGTTCGCATTACCGCCTGTGTTATAGCATTAAGTTCATAATAACGTTAAACGAGGGCCTGGGGTTGCAACTTTTAGCACAAAACTCTTAGATTTTTCACAGGTTTTGCATATAAATTGTTAAAAATTTGAATTACGGGGCTCCTGGCCCGGAACCCTTGGTTATCAATTAGGGGCCCCAGGGCACCCTGGTTATCAGTTAGGGGCTCTGGGGCCCTCTGGTTGTCGGTTAAGGGCCTCGGGTTGTCGGTTGGGGGCCCCGGGGCACCCTGGTTGTTGGTTAGGGGCCCCGGGGCCCCCTGGTTGTCAGTTAGGGGCCCTGAAGCACCCTGGCCGTTAGTTAGGGGTCCTGAGGCACCATGGTTGTCAGTTAGAGGCCCCGGGGCCTCCTGGTTGTTATTTATTGGCCCCCTGGTTGTCAGTTAGGGGCCCAAGCGCCCTCTGGTTGTCAGTTAGGGGCCCCCCGATTGTTAGTTGGGGGCACTGGGGGACCTTGGTCGTCAATTAGGGCCCAAGGGCCCCCTGTTTGTAATTTGGAGGCCCCAGAACCCTCGTTTGTCAGTTAGGGGCTCTTGGGCTCCCTGGTTTTCGGCTAGGGGCCTTGGCAGCCCGTGGTTGGTAGTTATGAGTCCTGGGGCCCCCTGGTCGTTAGTTAGGGGCCCTGGTTCTCAGTTGGGGGCCCCGGGGCACTCTAGTTGTTAGTTAGAGGTCCTGGGGCACCCTGGTCATCAGTTAGAGGCCCCTGGACTCCTTGGTTGTTTGTTAGGGGCCCAGGGCCCGTAGTTGTCAGTTAGGGGCCCAAGCGCCCCCTGTTTGTCGGTTATGGGCCCCTGGTAGTTAGTTAGGGGCCCTGGGGGCCCTTGGTCGTAAATTAAGGGCCCGAGGGCCCCCCCGTTTGTCAGTTAGAGGCCCCGGTGCTTTCATTTGTCAGTTAGGGGCTCCGGGCCTCTGGTTGTAGGTTAGGGGCCGCGGGGCCTCATGGTAGTTAGTTAGGAGTCCTGGGGCCCCCAGGTTGTTGTTTAAGGGCCCTAGGGCCCCCTGGTTGTCAGTAAGGGGCCCTAGGCTTCCTCGTCGTCCGTAACTGCAACTAAACATCGCTAGGCTATGTTGTCATAATTTTTTATCAGTGATGGTATTTTAATTGGGAGGAGTCCGGGCCCCCCCTGGCTACGCCTATGCTTGTTTGTATGATAGTAGCAAAGCAGATTGTTGTTGTTGTAGCACATATTTATCCTCTTGTCACCGGACAGCGCCGGAAGCTAAATATATTGGACAATCCGCGCACTTTTTATTTCAATTACTACTTCGTGGTTAGAGGAATCCGCACCTGCTTAGGAGTTTCCAGAGATTCAGCGTTCCTGTGGTTTTCTTCGAATTCTTGTCCACTGAACTTGCTGCCTGCTTATCCAAATCCATCAAGCAGAGATAGTCTTCGGAAAGCGTCTTATCCAAGGACGCAACAACGTGACCAGGATGCGGGTTGAACCCAGACCATGCGATCAGGATCGTCGTAAACATGACGCCTTTACCCTCTCGGCAACGCTGTGCTATTGTACATTTGAAATCGATTTCTGCTCGGCATGGAATACCTCAGATTGTGATTTAGGATAATGGTCCACCATACAATTTTTGTGATTTTGCTAAATTTGACTCGTACGTGTGGCTTTCGGTACATCACTAGCAGCAGTCCGTATTATCACAGGGAAATGCAGAGGCGAAAAGAGGGGTCCGCAATATAAAACGTTTGTTAAAATCAAATTCTGCCGACTTGTATGCTGCTCTGTTGAGTTATCGCTCAACACCGTTGCAAAATGGTTTTAGCCTAGCTGAACTTCTCATGGATAAGAAATAAAGAACAACTTTGCCCGTGTTGCCTCAAAAACTAAAACCCAAATGGGAATATTTGAAAGAATATTATAAAACAGACCTTGAAATAAAGCAAGAACAAAAGGTAAATTTGATAAGCGACACGCTGAAAAGTGCCACCACTCTCTCCCGAGACTATGCCTACACTGATGCTGGTCGCAACATGCAAGAAGTTCAAATTGACGTAAACATGATCAGCCTTGAACTTATGACGTATTTTTGAAGTAATTTTCGAAGAAATCGTCGAAATATTATTTCTGTGCCTTCAAATTTTTTCAACAAAATATTTTTGAACCTTATGTGACGCGATATGGTCGACCTGAGACTGCCTCAACGTTATCCAGATGTGTTTGGTTGGAGCTTTTAATTTATTGATCTCGTGAGAGGGATGTGGCGTGACGCTATCACGGTTGTCACGTGCGTATTACGCCACATCGTTCTCGAATAAAACGCAGACGCCATTGATTTGTTATCTTTTTGTGGTAACTCGTAGATTCCGTTCTTTTAGTTAATACATAGTTTGTCACTGTTTGAGTTACGTTATTGGTTCGTTTCACATTGTGCTACAATTATGAAATATCATACAAGGCCTGACTGGCTATCCCACCCACAAAGCAAACACCACGCTACCAAAACTAACTTCTTCGGCTTTCGTCCAACCTTGGCAAATCCTCTTTGGGGCTGTTCATAAAAGACGTCCGCACTCAGGGGGGGGAGGGGGGGTAATAGATTTGTGGACATTTGCGGACAAGGGGGGAGGGGGGGTTTCTGGAATGCGGACGTCCATATTTCAAGTTTTTCCGCGACGGAAAATCGCAGATTGTTTTATTCCGTTTTCGGTTTTCCGGGCCAGTGTGAACCACGCATAAAACGTACATTTTTGTGTCCGCATGGACAAGGGGGAGGGGGGTTTAGTCATTGCGGACATTTTGCGGACATGGGGGAGGGGGGGTCAATTTTTTGCAATTTTGTGCGGACGTCTTTTATGAACAGCCCCTTTTTGCTAGATTAGAATTTTTTTATAGAAAGCTTCAAGCTTTGGAGAGCGCGTGTGCAGGTCCGGTGGTCCCGCAGCCCCGCTGACTAGTGACTACGTTCTTTACCATAGGACGCACAGACGTAACCAAAAATTGTTTTATTTGGATAAACATTGCTGGCCGATACATTTGAAAAAAAATGCAGGAATAATAACTCACCTACCACAATGCTTATTAAATGATTATTATCAGAGGTGGGCACGAATAACATTTTACCAAAAGAGCAGCGCAACGACTTTTTCAAGCGCTAACAGTGCAGTGCAAAATGCGTAACTTATTTTGTAATATTTTTTAAAGCGCAAAGCATCTCCGGAACAACGGGATTTGGGAACCAGTCAAAGAGCAACGTAACTTTCGCAATCAAATTCACAAAGCACAATGCAAATTCCGTAGATTTTAGACTGTAAAGGAGCAAGTAATTTACTAAAGATCGACATTTGACAACATTGTGATTGAAATCAAACAAAATTTAGCTCAAAATATAAAATTGCGCTACTAACCAAAAAATCAAAAGTGCAACGCGATTAATCCGCAGCAAATTTTAAAAACATAAGTCCGCAACGCAACTTTCGCAATGTCTCGAAAAATAAAAAATTAAAGCGCAACACAACTGCGAAGGCTGCGCTAATGAATTGCGGTTCGCCCACCTCTGATTAATGATTATTTAAGACAGTATATATCAGCAGCAAATTCTTCACAAATCTTCAAAGCATAGGCTGCAGTAGTGGAATAATGAAGCATTTCGATAAAGTAAGCACATAAATAAGAGATTTGGCTCGGAACAATTATAAAAACTTACCGGTACCGATAATAATTCCAAAAAATTCTTAAATCATAAAACGCGTACCGGTAGGATTATATATACAAAGTTAAGTTACCACAATAATCAGCGAAATGAAGCATCTGCGACATGATAATTGCTATTTACCTAAATATAGACAAATGGTAAGTTGCTTTGCTAATAGTTTTTTCACATGTCCCTTTTTCAGGCCAGGATCTTGGTTACAGAGCCTGATTATTACAGAGTCACGCAAAAAAGCATCGTACCAAATTACCAAAGAGCGGTGCCAATTAAAACGTTAATACGTCATTAAAAGAGCAACACCAACAAAATCCTTGATTACCACGGCTCTTTCTTAGTTTGACACTTTTTTGGCAAGACTGAGCACTATGCAGATACCGAAATCACTAACAGGGTCAGTAAAAAAGACATGTCAAAAGCTAATAGTGGTCCTCTGTGTCTTATTCATTTCGCTAACAATCGTCTTTAGGTAATCAGGTAAATACAACCTTAAGCAGTTTTTAACTTGACAGATCAAAAATTTTACAAACTTTCAACGATATTTTTCTTCGTTTATCCGTAAACAACAACTAAAACATATTCATATTGGTACAGTTACGCGCGGTAGTTAGCTAACTTTCAGCTAAATAAAACTTTTTTCGATTGTCTAAGCTACCAATACCCAATTTAAATGAGACATATGCAATGTGTAATTGCATTTTACCAATAACAGATTCGTTTTACCCACAGATGACAAAAAAAACATATTCCCATTAATTAATACTTAACGAAAAGTTATTACGTTAATATGTACCAACGCCACTCACAAATAATGTCCAATTATTTAGAGTAGTTGCAAATTAATGCTGAAAGTAAACAATTCAAGTCCAATTGCGAAACAAAAAATTGACTGCAATTAAAATATTAAAAATTATCAATAAAACATAACGAAAATCTAGCACCAACTAAGTAAAACTTGTTAAGTCAGAAGCAAAGTCGCGCTACAAAAAAATAGTACAAGTAACGTCCCCGTTTTACGCGCCGGCCGCCCACAGTCCCACACTACCGGACTGGTTTTGATTGGTCTTAAGCAAGACATAAAAGATTGATAATTAAAAAAGCTAACATGCGGAACCAAACAGAAAAAAAGCACGTAATGGTAAATGTTATTTCATTCACACATTATTTTAACAGTAAAAAACATTCGAAAACTTTATGCAGTTTTGTTAAATTAAAAAATTTAAAAGCATATTAAATTACTTTCACTTTTGCTCAAAGCAAAGTGTGCTCAACATTTCCACAAAATTATGCAAATATAAGCTTAATAAGTAACAGTGCAAAGCATTAAGAACAAATACGCGGGTCCGAGGAAGTGGCATTCCAGCAAAAGGTTTCCAATCGTGAAAACAGTCATGTGGGCCTGTGGGATGATTAAGTACGGCCAATAGAATTAGTAGTTATTTAACGAAACTAAACAAATCAGAACAAACTGAACTATATTGTATAATCTAACTTAAAATTTTGCTTTGGACCATTTATTTCTAAGCTACTGATTAAGATTGCAAATGACAATTTGAGTAGCAATTCAACAGCACCCAATCATAGAGCGACATCAAAACACACTTTGTTTTCGTAAATACTTCTAAGTAAACAAGTTGAAGACAAGAATGAAATTAATCAAACACTCTTGAAAACGATTTGACAAGCGGTGTTGAATTTTTACTGCTGAAGAAAAGTTCAAAGCTTCAAGAGAGAGTACACTTATGACGAACTCGGCAATAAAGCTTCTAAGCTGGTCAGTTGATTTGCCAGATGTTGCTTCAAATCATCTTGAATAAATTTGTTGGAATCAAGAACATCCTTGCATTTTCGAACTGCGTCTTCTTTCTCTTGGGTTGAAGATTCACAACAAACAGTTCTGGAATAGTTGTAGACCGCCCAGCATTCGATGTAAAACCTTGGCTTTAAGTTGGGCATTGAGGACAGTTCGAAAAACTTTTTGAAGCAAGTCAATGCTCTAACAAAATCACGCTTAGCTGCATAATACTTTCCGCAATAAATCACATACGCCAGACTATTTGAAGAATTAATATTTTCAGTGGCTAATTGAAAAAGCTGTTCGCACGTTTCATCTGCTCCGAGCAAGAAACTGTTGTCGCTTGACTTGACCAATCTAGCGTTGATTCGCACCATGTAGCGAAGAAGAGAAATACGAGTCAAAGTAGGTGGACTGAAGACTTTTTTAATCAGACCATTTTCGTACATTTTCAATTCGTGATTTTTGATCATATCTTGACACAATTCCTGGGCTCTTTTCAAACTGTTGGGTTCATCTTTCAGCTTCAGTAATAAAGGAATTAAACCAGCGATTTGCGATAACCATTCCGTTAATAAGGAAATTCCTGAAGAAGCCGTAACACAGGTTGATATAGCGTTAGATAAAGAATTTAACCACAAGCACTTTTTCATAGCTTGGTCACATTCAGAAAATAGAAAATGTCTACTCCAACTATGCATGATCGATGCGAATCTTTCGGCATAAAAGATGGGAAGATAAATATTGTCGGGCAAAAACAACTGACACTCTCTTAACTCTTCTACCAAAGCTCTTTTCGAACCCATACTTTTTAAAAGCTTTTCAATTTCTTCGCAGTTTTTTTTGCTCTCTGATCGTAGAAATGTAAGTTCATCCTTTTCAAAATGGCTGAGCACAATCCAAGATGAGTACTGAACAATAAAATCTTTTGGAAGGTGCTGAGCTTTAGCTTCAGACTTCTGTACTACTTCTAGAGCAATTTCATCCGATGCTTTACTTTGAGGTAAAGTGACTTCTTTCATTTCCGGCCAAATCTTTTCGAAAGATTTGCGAAACATCGCATCACTTTCTTCCCCGTATGATTCGCTGAGCAAAACTGCAGCGACAATTTGATAAAGGTGACTAGTCACAGCCTGCACTAAAAGAAAATCTTCATCGCTTTCCAACATGTCCATATTTTTTTCAACATGTTTTAATAACGTTTGAAGATGCGGTCGAAGCTTGTACATTCGGCTGGAGTTTTCCTGTCTTCTCAAATCTAATGACACAAGACCACATATTGATTCGATTGCCTTTTTTAGTGGATTGAAATCTAGCAGTGACTGCTGCTGCTTCAGTCGAAATGCATTCAGCACAACCTCATGAAAGGTTACAGCTCCATCTGGTGTTTTGGTGCACATGCCATACTCTGAAAGCTTTTTAATCAGCATACCAACATCTGCTTCGTTTCTCAGTTCGGGATTTTTTATTTTGTTTTCTCGAACAACATGACAGCAATGATCAAGAAGAAACCGTGGAATGCGATCATAGTGAAAGAATGAAATACAACGTAAAACTTTCCAAAACAAAACACCAGTGCTTGTTCCATCGCCTGGAAAAAATGGCATCACAATTGCTTGAAACACATGCTCAGCTGATTCTCCATACTCCATTTCTATGGCTTCTTTTTCGTGTAACAAGATGTCGTAGCTATAGTCATCCACCAACATTAAGTATTTTTTGTAGGTTAATCCTGTGCAATGACAGAATCCTTTAGCTGCTAGCAAGCCAAGGGGCAAACCACTGAATCGCTTGAATACTTTTATAAGATCTTCTCTCGTGTCTGTTGTTCTGCCATCAGATTGTTGCAAAAAGCGAATTGCCTCATCTTCACTAAAGCCATTGATATTTATAGTTTCATGGTATTCTATCGAAGACAAGCTCTAAGAGAGAAGTGGCCATTTTGATCTTGAAGTGAAATAAACATGAAATTTAGATATCAAGTTGTGGACTAAATATATGGCTTTATTGATGGAGTTTGGAACTGCCAATGCAAATATCTTATCATTGCTAACAGTAATATTTTGGCTTTTATAATACCAGATATTGAAGCATATTCATGAGACGGTTGTCGTGACAACCAAAAACTGCTGACACATTGTTTGGTAGATTTAGAGACCATTTACCACTTAGTTGGTTTTTAAAGCAACAGCAATTACAGCATCTACTGTGGAAACAGTAAACTGATAGATAGGTTTAAATTCTGGTGAGGCCCATTCGTAACAACTATAAAATTGAAATTATTGCTTCAGTGCTTCAGCTTAGATTGGTTGGGGTTGGAGCTCTTCCCATGTGGTGAAAAAGAGACAGCTTGAATCAGAAAAGCAATAAGTCTTTTTTTGTCTTCTAACCAAGGCATCTTAGTTCCTTCATTAACGTTCGACAAATCTATAGGAACCATTCATGAGTATAATTGAACACCAATGGTTTTCATTTTTATTTTGCAGGTTCTTTGCCAGAATCAACAAGCAAGAAAGAACCGCAACGCGTTCAAGAAGATCAGCACTCCCAAAAGTAGTAAAATTAGCTAATAAAATTATGCTGTGGCAGGGACCGATCGAGATTGTTGATAACAAGCAGTTCTTTTGCTTGAAAAGCTTGCTTGTTTTCTATGTTGTTGTTTTCAATGATGTCGCTAAGGATGGTGACATCCGGGGCGAAATTTTGTGATGTCATCTTTTATAATGTATAGTAGGCTGCAAAAGAGTATATTTCAAAGATAGCGGTTCTACTTCGTTACTGCGCATAGTGGTTATTTGGCTGGCTCAATAAATTCTTGTAATTTTTTAGAATTTGAAAGTGTAAGCAGCACACGTTTAGTATCAGGTGCGTAGTCAGAAATCTGCAATGGAAATAACTTAATTTTAGGCTATTTGATATAAATCAATGGTGTGAAAACATGGCATCAGAGAGAACACTGGTGGCATAGAAATTAGCTGTTCAAAAACATGAATAGGATTAGGCGCGTAGCCAGAAATCTGCAATGGAGGGGGGTGCTGTTTCGAAAGCCAGGGGAGTAGCTCCAGCACTAAAACATTTTGCATTTTTTTTTTTTTTTGCCAAAACAACTTAATTTTAGGTTTATTTTGAATAAGATATATGCTTTTAAAATGTGGCATAGAAATTAGCTGTGCAAAAACAGTTGAACTGGTTGCATAAATGGGCACTGGCTATGTGGGAGGTGGCTAATGGTAAAATTTCAGTTCTCTTATTTACAAGCTGGTACCGCAAAATCATCAATCAAAAAAAAAAAACTCACAAGGAGTAGGCTAATCCATTTTTGTCTATATTTAATGGAGAAAAATAGTTGGTGGGGTAGGCTAACAAACCGATATTTGAGACAAAATGATTAGTAATTGACTACTGTAATACTGAATAGCCAGTTGGTTGAGCGGTAACATGTGTGTCACGCGAGCGGGAGGTCCGAGGTTCAAATCTCTGGACAGTCAAATCGGACACAGTGTTGCCAATGGCTCGCCATCGCTGCGACATTTTGAAAGGAGCTTTGTTGCCCTCACGCAATGACATGGAGATGGGCTCCGCTAACTCTTTACATACTTTGATTTAAAACAGCGAGTATAGTGAAAGGTTTGAATACTGAATAGCCCCCCTCCCCTATTCTGAGCTTATATATTTATTTATGAAACCTGTATTCAGCTTGGGCCAACAAGCGATCAAATTTGATTGCTTAGCTTTGGCGATTTTTTAAAATTTTTACTGATTTGTGAGTTATATTTTTGATAAATTAGCGTCACCCTTTTAAATAAATGCTTTCAAGGATGCTTTAAACCATTTTTTAGTCCTTTCCACTGTGCTTAACATTTCCAATGATATTATACATGTTGTTGCTTTCTTTTTATTTGATTGGTATCCAAAATAGTGACACCTGGGGCGGGCGGCACCCACCTCCCCTAGTGACGCCACTGATTGCTACTGGAAACAGTATTAATTCTATAAGCTTGGTACACCATTGTTTTGCCCTACTATAGCTTGTTAGTGTTCTTTCATTGTCGCAGTTTTACGTTGTGTGATATGCCTGCTTTTGTTGTTTATCATAATCGAACAAAAATGTTTAGATTTACGAGAAAACAGGCTTTTTAGTAAAATGCCTAAAACAAATAAATTGCTTTTTCCACTGCAATCTCTTTAATTTTTCTCAAGATGCACAAACCAAACCTGATATAAGTTTGATAAATTTCGTGGTTGCTTTATTATTGAACAGTCAGTTTCCACGCAGAGAATTTTATGCACTAGCAGTTACACCCAGAGACTTTTAGGGCTGTAGGGGTTTTAGCAAATTCCTATGGTAAGAATAAAAGTTTAAGTAAAGGTTGTTGTGCATTACTGTATTGGTGTATTGCTGTCCCTTGCTTAATCAAAAAATAAAAAATATATACCACTTGCCAGTGGTTGAAGTATTTAAAGAACACTTTTTAAGCATTACGTAGAATCAGTGAATTACTAATGTCAAAATTGTTATGCAATGCTTGCGCAGACAACAGAAAAAAATTAAGTTAATTATGTCGTTGAAATGCTCGATAGCTCGTAGTATGTCCGCCCCGGGTAATAGTAACTTTTGAAACCTTGGTATGTGTGATGCAAATCTCTGGTTCATTTAGTTGTATGTTAATTTTGTGACAATTTTCGTTTTGAAGTGTGATGATTTTTGGTTTTTGATTGAAGTCTGCAATCTCTTTAATGCTTTTCATGATGCACAAACCAAACCTGATATGATTTTGATAAATTTGGTGATTACTTTATTGTAGACCTGTCAGTTTCCAGGAAGCAAACTTTATGCACTAGCAGTTACACACAGAGACTTTTAGGGTTATTGGGGTTTTAACAAAATATTGTTAAAATAGTTTTTTCACAATAAAAGTTTAAGTAAAGATTGGTGTACTACTGTCCAGTAGTTGAAATTTTTAAACAACACTTTTTACGCTTTATGTAGAATTAGTGAATTACTAATGTCAAGATTGTTATGCAATGCTTGTGCAGACAGCACAACAGAAAAAATTAAGTTAACTGTGTCAGTGAAATGCTCGATAATTAGTCCTGGGTAGTATGTCCGCCCCAGGTTTTAGTAACTTTCAAAACCCGAAATCTGGGTATTCTTGATGCAAAACCCAGGTTTCATTTCGTTGTATCTTTATTTTGTTACAATTTTCGTTTTGAAGTCTGCAATCTTTTTACTGATCGCTGTGTTAAGTGTGTTTGCATTACATTGTTGGATGAAATATTAGGTCGTGGTTGATTTGGGACCATCGAGATTGTTGAGTGCTGACTGCTGATGCACGACAGTCGTAACACTCGTCTGATGTCGTATCGCTTACATTGTGCATTTTGCAACTTGATCCTGTCATTTCATCGCCTCATGTACGCTAAAAAATGTTTGTGGATTAACATCATGGTTCAAGTTTACACTTATGAATGTAAACTTAAACTGATGTTATTTTACAACTATTTTACAGTAAACCACAAAATAGCATGCTGTAAATCTGCTGCCAACCGTTGTCGTAATTGGATAACCAACTAGCAATTAAGAACAAAAACGATTGCCAATATAGAACTAAGCATAACAATTTATTAGACGCGTTTCGCTTTAACTTAAAGCATCATCAGTAGAATGAATTTGCAAAGTAAGAAGCACGAATTTATATACAATATACCCATTAATTCAGGTGGCCACGGCACGGCTTAAGATTTGTCATAATTGAATAAAAGAGCGACAGGTCATAGGTTTAAACACACAAGAAAACACAGCGGAATAGCGACGTCATTTTAAACAACAATTTAAAACAATTAAGCATTGAAAAGATACAGGGGCAAAGATTGATTGTCGACATTCAGTTGCGGTTCTGTTTTGGAAATATGAAGAGTTTCTTTGATGCGTAATTTAGTTACGTGATTACTTCTGTCCAAAATTTTGGGTGAGTCAAAATTAATTACGTAGTTGGGATTATTGAGCAAATGTTTGCAAACTTCAGAATCTTCACACGTGCGATGTTCATTGAGGCGAGTAATTAGGTTCCGTTTGGTTTGGCCAGTATAATTTTGACCACAACTACAAGTTAATTGATACACAACACCTGACGAATGTAATAACGATTGACGATCTTTATACGGAAATAGTTTGCCAATGGTAAAGTTACGATGAGACATTATCAATTTGATATCATACGGGCATAAAAATTCACGAATTTCTTTTTCAATTTGCATAGAAATACGATCAATAAACTGCAATTTAAAAAAGACACAATGCTTCGTAGACTGTTGTTGGTTAGGGTGGAGTTTGGCATCCGGTTTTTGATTTCTGTTTATGGCTTTGCGAATAACATTCCGAATAGTTTTGGTAGGATATTCATTTTGTTGCAACATTTTGGTAATTTTCTCACACTCAAGAAACAATAATTGTCGATTGCTGCAAACTTAAATAGCTCTATTGACTAATGGTCTTATCAAATTTATTTCGTGCCGTGGCCACCTGAATTAATGGGTGGCTATTGTATATAAATTCGTGCTTCTTACTTTGCAAATTCATTCTACTGATGATGCTTTAAGTTAAAGCGAAACGCGTCTAATAAATTGTTATGCTTAGTTCTATATTGGCAATCGTTTTTGTTCTTAGATTAAGCAGAAACTCCGACCGTTATGCTCCAAAACTAGCAATTAGTAATCAAATACATAATATTTTGCATGTAAAAAATTTATGGTTTTCAGCCGTAAAAGTGAAAACATTAATGTTGTAAAATAACAAGCAATAATCAGTAAAAGCTTTACTAAAAAACTTTAGTAAAGTAATAACGAAGATATGGATTAAAAAAACGCACTTGCGGTGTAAAGCATAAAACAGTAAATGCGAGTAAAGCTTTACAACACGGTGCGTAAAGTTGCTGCCAACCAAATGTCAGTAAAGTTTTTTAACAGTGTGGGCCAGAGGTGGAGTCCTCGAGGACGTCCTTGGCCTCGAGGACACATTTTGAAGTCCTTGGCCTTTGCCTCGAGGCCTCAAGTCCAAGCACTATTTTTTAAATTGTTAAAATTTTGTGAAGCGCTTGAAAAATTTTTTGGAAAACGTTTTTTTGTGGAGATCGCTTGAAAAATTTTTGTGAAATTTTTTTTTTTTTGAGATCGCCTAAAAAATTTTTGTGAAGACCTTTTTTTTTTGAAGAGCACTTGCGCTTGTGTCCTTGGTCCTTGGCCTTGGCCTCGAGAGTGTCTGTCCTCGGAAAGGCTGTCCTTGGCCTCGGATTTTTTTTGTGTCCTTCGCCCTCGAACCTTGTGTCCTCGACTCCACCTCTGGTGTGGGCCAAATCACTTAAAAAATTAACCCCAAAATACAAGATTTTAAACTTGTTTTGGACTTAAATTGTGAGTATGAAGAGAATTGAACAATTTAATTTTTCAATTGTCTTTCTAAATGTTAAAAATCTAGTTTTTTCAAATTACTCTAAAAACGCGCAAAATGTGATCAAATAGCATTAAAATAGCTTTTTTTTTTCAAAAAATTACAAAAAAATCGCCCAGCGACTGGGGACTTCGCCCCCAGATCCCCGTTTGTGATACATTTGAGTTACACTAGTTTGCTCATCATGTCTCCCAATTTAGACTTTTCACTGTTCAACATTTACTTCAACAAAAATTCTGGTTGCGTGCCAAAGTAGGCCACGGCTTCTTATCATTCATTTTACGATAACTTTGTCCCGTAAAAAGTTTCTCATTTCGAAATTGTTTGATGGCGTCATTGCGTGTGGTTTAATCCCCCTCTCCCCAATCAAAAATCCTGACTCGCCAGTGATGACACCGTCCATTAAGTCCTCGCCCGGATGGCACCATTTCTATCGACGCCACTGCCGTTCCGTAGTTGTTAGCTTTGCGACTTCCACAACTGAACTAGATAATCAACCTAGCTAACAGGTACTAATCTTTTTCCAAGCTAATACCGGTAGCCTATTTTTTCGTCAATGGCCGAATGGAGCATAAATTATTTTCGTCAATCAAAGAGCTGCTTGGTTTTGGTACACCAGTTTTACTAAAAGCAAAGAAAAAATCTTTCCGCAAATAAATGATTGTAAAATAAAACAGGTCAATTGCGTAAAATATGTAGGAGTATTTCTTGACGACAAACTCACTCTGAACTATGCTATAAACAAGCATATTGAACACATTGAAACCAAATTATCGGCTGTTTCTGGTGCCATCTATAAATTACGCAAGTATATAACGCATAGAGCTGTAATGTCAGTTTATCATAGTTTGGTATATTCTCATCTCCAATATGCAATTATTTGCAGTGGAAATTCTTCCAAAATCATTAAACGCAAACTACAAGTCAAACAAAATCGTATCATAAAAACATTATGCAACAAATTTGGTACAAGAACTAGATTAAAACCATTATATGAACAACTGCAAGTTCTAAATATCCATGGAATTTACACATTAGAAGTTGCAAATTTATGGCCAACGTCAATTTAAATAAATTGCCTCTTATTTTTGGCAATCAAATAACGATTTGTGGAACTATGTCCTCTATTCATACGTACTTGACCCGAAGTGCTTCTTCCAAAAATTTTTATGTGCGAATAGCATTGTTGGTAAAAACTAATCAATCGCTTGAAATTTCTGGGGTGAAAATTTGAAATAGTTTACCAAGACATACAAGAGATAAAGACAAAACATCATCAAAGATATTAAAGCTTTACTTTTTGAGATCCCATGCCTGTTTGTAAGTGAAACCATTATTTACTTGACTGGATATTAAAATTCAAGCCTATCTGTGTCTGTGTGTTTTTTTTCCTGTTTTTCCTTTTCTTTTCTACCAATTTTTTTCTAATTACCAAAATCAAAACAAAACTTTCCGTTGGTGTCGAAATCCTACAGCCGAATTTTGTACTATTTCTAAGAGGAGGAGCAGACTTGGCGACCGTGTCGCTTGATTAAGCGACGTTCTTATTTTGGTCTGTTGCTCCTTCTCCTTGTGCTAAATCTTGTCTTTCAATGTTTGCTGAATTTGCGATTTACGTATTTGTTTTTGCTCGGCATTAAAAGATTGCAACTACTACTAACTTTTACTACGGGCAAAACAGAAACGAAAAAACGAGCTTTAGTCTACCTTCCTCTGACGCTGCGAGTCTCAGTCTGCCCTCGCCCCTCAGTGCCCTGCTGTAACAGTGGGGACTTTCCTCATCTAGATTTCACTGACAGACAAACAAGGACAATAATGAGGTTGTGACGTACACAAATAAAAATTGTGCGAAATATCGGCTAGATGATAAACATACTCGTATTATTGTGAATATTATTATGAAATCTTGGCCTAGTGCTGTGATATACAGTTTTCAAGATTTTGAGCAGGAAAAATCTGTCAAGACAGAAATGTCATTTTGTTAGTATTCATGACTAGTAGCAAACACGTTCATTTTTATTGGGGGGGTCCTTTACTCTTTGGACCCCCCAATGCATATCTTTGGGGGGTCAGGACCCCCCGACCCCCCCAGAAATCGACGCGTCTGCAACTAAGCTATCTCCATTTGACCTAAATTTAACCCTGAAAATATAGCCTCCAAATCTAACTCTATGCTTTTTCGGATACCCCTTCCAATACCACAGTAAAACTCTTATTTGGGATTGGAAGATTACAGAAATACATCTGCTGTAGAAAATATTCTATCAACATTTGAGCTGAAACCGTAAAATGCTAACCCAACTGATGCCGTCTTTATAACACGCGCGGCTCGATTTCTATTTTATGTAACTTTAATTGCTAAATAAATTAAAATTTGCGGCAACTTTCACACGTTTTCTGCAGCAGAAAGGCGTTTGTTGTCAAACAACACTATGCGCTGTCAACCCAATCACTTTACTACATTCCAACGCTTAGTTTCGCTCGATCTCGCCATTAAAAAGCTGTTTGATCAGCTGCAGTCTGCACGGATTCAAGCAAAAGCAACTCAATAAATTAGCGGGTTCTATTGGCTGCAGTTTATTACCAAAAATTCATTTTGTTTATTACTTTTAGCGAAGGCCAGAGGTACTCGTGTACTCGGCTCTTTTTTTGACCGATTACCGAGTACATTGACCTTCGAGTACGAGTACCAAACGAGTACCTGGGGTTCCGAGTACTCAAAAAATGGTACTCGAGTTGAACTCGAGTACGAGTACTGTACTCGAGTACTCCATCACTGGTTCAGGTTGAGTCTTATGAAGATGCTGCTCGTGAATGTGTTAAATTGAGACATGAGGTTTCTTCTCTCAGGGAGGCTGTGCGGGAATACGAGAGGCAGGACGAGGCTCTGCAGCCGTCGCTTAATGACGAACGTGCTAGAAATCTTGTTGAAACACGTATTAAGGTCGCAAATGGGCGTTATGAAATGCCAGTACCCTTTAAGTCGGACGTTCTTGAAGCGCTTCCAAATAATTACGAGAGCGCCCTAAAACGCTCTTTGTCTTTGCGCCGTAACGCCGCTAAAAACCCTGAACTTAAACAAATTTTACAGAACACTTTTGCGGAGTTGCTGCGTGAGGAGTGATTGGTTGCTGTTAAAAGTAATTCGCTTGATGCCTGAGAGTACTTGCCGTTTTTTGTTACTAAATCTGCTGAACCAAGAGTGGTCTACGACGATGCGGCAGTTGCAGAGGGTATGTCTATTAATCAGGCTGTATTGGCAGGGGAAAATTTGGTAAATGGTTTATTAGAGGTTTTAATTCGTTTTCGCTTGGGTAGATATGCTTGTGTCGCTGACATCAGCAAGTGTTTTTTCCAGTTAGGGATTCCTTGTGATCAGCAGGATTGGTTTAGAATTGTTTGGTATGAAAATAATGATTTGGATCACGGTGAGCCACAGGTGTATCGTTTTACCAGGCATGTCTGGGGGATCAATTCAAGCCCCTATGAGGCATTGCTTGCTCTTGATCGTTTAGTTGAGGAGAACCCGACTAATGCTTCCAAGTTGACATTAAATGCAATTGAAAATAATCGCTACATGGATGATATTTTGCTTGCTAGTGACTATTTATCTGATCTTGAAATTGTTGCTAAAGAAAGCATAGACCTTATGGAAAGCCGTGGATTTAAATTGCGTAAGTGGGTTTCCAACTGTCATGCTAAATCGATTTTGTTGAAAGTCTCGCGTTGTGATCTTACGTCTTTAGTGAGTGAAATTGATCTGGAATCGCAACCTCTTCCTGATTCTAAGGCGTTAGGATTAGTTTGGGATACTGAGAAGGACATACTTTTGATAAACTTGCGTGAGTTTTGTGAGGCGTCTACTCGTCGGCAGATGGCGAGCCAGCTTGCGAGTCAGTTTGATCCCTTGGGAATGGCGTCGCCGTTCATCTTTGGGGCTAGACTGATTTTGCAAAAGGTCTCGATCTCTTGTGCTGATTAGTACGACGTTTTACCGTTGGATGTTAAGGATAAGTGGAAAAAGTGGCTTTTATCGTTGAATAAGTTAAATGACTTTTCTATTTCACGTAATTGTTTTGATGATCGTGGTAAGACGTTAAATACTGCTGTTTACCAGTTACATGGCCTTTGCGACGCGTCCAATTTGACCTTTAGCTGTGTTGTTTATTTGAGAAGAGTGGTAAATGGTGAATCACAAGTCGCCTTTGTTTTGGGTAAATCTAGATTAGTTTTGACACACCAGGCTAATTGGGTTATCGCGCGCAAGGAGTTAGAAGCGGCGAAGCTTTGCTGTGAACTTACTTCTCAAGCTGCCGCGGCGTTGAGTAATTTGAATTGCAGCGTCCATTTGTGGACTGATTCGCAGGTGATTTTGAAATGGATAACTAACCCTGATTTAAACCTTGTCCGCTTTGTTAAGCGCAGAGTTGATAAGATCTTGGCTTGTTTTGCGCCGGACGCGTTGAGGTATGTGAATACGTCCGCAAATCCTGCTGATGTTGGAACCCGCGAGAATGCTTGCAAAAATTCTGAGCTAATTAAATTGTGGATTGAGGGATCTGCCTTCCTCGTGGAGGGACAGGAGGACGTAAAATCGCTTAGTCCTGCTCCAGTTGTTCGTTTGGCTTTGTGTAAAGAGAATACGATCTTTGAGACTGACGACAAAATCCTTAAACTGATGCAAACTTCGCGTGACCTTTTTACGTCAAAAAAGCGATTTGCCTACTTGCTCGCCTTTGTGGAGTTAGTAAAAGCTAAATTTAAACGTAAACCATTTCGAAAGCCAGAGTTCGGTGCTGCTTCTCTGGACCGGGCCTTTGTTGAGGCCATTGGGTACGTTCAGAGCAGGCGCGTAGCCAGGATTTGAAAAAAAGGGGGGGAGCTTTTTGAAAGAGTGAGACAACTAAAAGTGACCTTGACTAGAATTTTGTTTGTTTTCGGATCAGATTCAAACGGTTTGTCAGAAATTGATGCGGTTTTTTCGCCCAAAGACAGGTGATCTCAAAAAAAAAAGGTCTTCACCGAAATACGGATTTTACAGCCAATTTCAAACGCTTCTTCCGCCCAAATCAGAGCAACTCCATCACAACATCGTCAGCAAATCCCTTCGCGGGGGGCTGTTTAATTTTTTGAGCAAAAATCGGCCTCAAAAGCACTAAAAACGGGCGATTTTGCATACTTTTTAGGCCAATGCCCCTTCTCGCTGGCTACGCTACTGGTTCAGAGACAGTGCTTTGGACCTGCTCTTGAGGCGTTAAACAATGGTTCCGCGGATGACCTCGAAATATTTATTAAACGCTTGCGCAACCTTGCTGTTAATTCTGAACAAACTCTGCAGGTTA
This sequence comes from Trididemnum nubilum, assembly GCA_963965965.1. Taxonomy (NCBI): domain Eukaryota; kingdom Metazoa; phylum Chordata; class Ascidiacea; order Aplousobranchia; family Didemnidae; genus Trididemnum; species Trididemnum nubilum. Next base: position 15,710,313 of record OZ014474.1, on the reverse strand, counting down.
ATGAATTAAAAACGTTGCGTAACTTGCGACCTTGTTTGGGACCGGATTCGATTTGCGTGTAGAGGGTCGTCTTGAAAACGCCGACCTCTCCACGGATACTAAACACCACTGTTAGTACGTTTCACGATGAGGGGATTTGGGCCGTGATTTTCAATACTGCGCTACGCTGGCTCAGCGGTTCTGGTTACAATGGATGAAGGATTATCTCCCTTGTCTACAAGGGCGTAATAAGTGCAGAACTTTACGTGAAAATCTTGTGGTGGGACAATTGGCCCTTGTAGGCGATGCTGAGGATTTGTCTAAACGGGGGGCCTACCGGTTGGGTCGAATTCACCGTCTACATCCTCAGTTGCGTGCCGGTAATATAGTTCGCAGGGCAACTGTAGCTGTTTTAAAAAAAAATGCAGCAGCTGGCGAAATCGAGTATATCCTTAATGATATTTCCAAGATAGCTCCTGTATAGAGTGTTTTTCATTTGTTTACCTTTGTTGTTGCGTTTAAGTGTTGGCCTAAATACTGTAGTTGATTTTAAACTGTGTTAGTCTGACCTCTTTTTTCTTGTGTTGTCCGTATCGCTCGAAATATATCCCGAAATATAAAGTCCTTTGCCGTAATGCTTCCCCTCCGTCACTCGAATCATTTGTTGTTGCTTTATTTATGTCCATGTCACTGCATATCTTGCAAGTAAATTTTTTGGGACTGTTCACGTTTATCATAATTTTTTAAAAACCCCTTTTTTACTTATTGTTTGCACGTATCGGTGCTTTCATTGGTGTTTTGAGTTGAAACTTCAAGGTTGATTCATTTTCAAAGGGCCGCTATGCAACAGCACCGATCTATTTTATTTGCCCTGCTAAATTTTCGAACTTGGCTCTTTTATTTGGCTCTTATTTTTTGCTGTGTTAGTCTGCGCGTTATTATGTTTTTTAATTTTCGCACGTTTCGTTCGACGCCTAATTTCCGGCACAACGCGCAGCTCTTTTGCTTTTTTGCCGAGTTCTAGCGGACCGTGACTATTAGGCGGGAACGTTTAGGCGCGGGACGTTTAGGCGCCGCCGATTATGCACCGCCGATTATGCACCGGGACTTTTAGGCGCCTGGACTTTTATGCGCCAGAAGTAAAAAATTGTTTTTTGAAATTTTTTTTCCAAAAAAAGTTTTTTTTCAACAAAAAAATTTTTTTTCACAAAAACAAGTTTTTTTCCAAAAAATAGTTCTTTTTCCAAACAACATTTTTTTCTACAAAAAAACGTTTTTCTTCTCAAAAAAATTTTTTTTCTTTCAAATGACAGTCTTTTTTCAAACAAAAACTTTTTTGAAACAAAAACTTTTTCCAACAAAACAGTTTTACTTTGATTAAAATGTTAATATTTTTGAAGCTTTTCATTAGTTGTTTGTCAAAAAGAATCGTCAGAATAGAGAGTGCAGGGAAAGGAGTGTCTATAGGAACAAGCCGAGCAGTGATTGGCTGGAAAAGGATTGCTGAGAGAGCGTCATTTGTGTACAACCTTTGGGCTGTACAAAAATTCTTTTTATCAGCAGAGGGCGGGGTTAGAAGTTTTGATAAAAGTGGCTTCAAAAGCAGATAGATGAAAGTAGAGAGGAAAAAGTTTTACAAAAAATTGATTTCTTGTTGTATTTTTTTCAAAAACAAAAAATGTTTTCCACTTAATGTTTGCAAAGATTTTTTTACCTAATCCAGACGCATGCGGTCTCCAGCCAGCGATCTTGAATTTTGCAGCGCACGGACTCGAGTTGCTTGTGCAATATTGGCACACGCAGCAAGTCGTGTGACGTTTCATGGTTATTTCGAGTCTGCCTCTACCAAACAATACAGCACAAACTTTTTCAGGAGCTAAGGATTCATCTCTCGGCAGATTCCTATTTGTAGTCTTTACATCTTGTTGCAAATATAGTAAAAGCAATGTTTAAAATCGATATTTTTAAGCTTAATCTTTACACTTATGAGTTCTTGTGTTCTTGTGAGTTTTTGGTGATAATTTGAACGGTTTTACATTGATCTTAAGCAAGTACTTAAAAGTGTTGAAGAGCGGAACTCTGGTGAAACACCAAGTCAATTAAAACAACTAAACCTTTTTCTTTGATTGCTTTTGGTCTTTACCGTACATTCGGTAGAAAAATATACATACAAGTTAAAACATGGAAAAGTCGCTGCGTGAGTGTGAACAAATTACTCTCGTCATCGTGCTGTATCCCGGGACAAAATTTGAGCTGATCTGTCCTGCTCCAAAAGTAGCAAAAGCAATCAATTTTGAAGTACAAATAAAATGAGTTTTAGTCAAACGCAAACTTTGTTTTCAGGCTGATTTCTGAAGAAGTTGACTTCAAGAATTTAACATTGCTTTTACTATAAGTGTATTTACAACAAGGTGTAAAGATTAAGCTTAAAAATATCGATTTTAAACATTGCTTTTACTATATTTGCAACAAGATGTAAAGACTACAAATAGGAATCTGCCGAGAGATGAATCCTTAGCTCCTGAAAAAGTTTGTACTGTATTGTTTGGTAGAGGCAGACTCGAAATAACCATGAAACGTCACACGACTTGCTGCGTGTGCCAATATTGCACAAGCAACTCGAGTCCGTGCGCTGCAAAATTCAAGATCGCTGGCTGGAGACCGCATGCGTCTGGATTAGGTAAAAAAATCTTTGCAAACATTAAGTGGAAAACATTTTTTGTTTTTGAAAAAAATACAACAAGAAATCAATTTTTTGTAAAACTTTTTCCTCTCTACTTTCATCTATCTGCTTTTGAAGCCACTTTTATCAAAACTTCTAACCCCGCCCTCTGCTGATAAAAAGAATTTTTGTACAGCCCAAAGGTTGTACACAAATGACGCTCTCTCAGCAATCCTTTTCCAGCCAATCACTGCTCGACTTGTTCCTATAGACACTCCTTTCCCTGCACTCTCTATTCTGACGATTCTTTTTGACAAACAACTAATGAAAAGCTTCAAAAATATTAACATTTTAATCAAAGTAAAACTGTTTTGTTGGAAAAAGTTTTTGTTTCAAAAAAGTTTTTGTTTGAAAAAAGACTGTCATTTGAAAGAAAAAAAATTTTTTTGAGAAGAAAAACGTTTTTTTGTAGAAAAAAATGTTGTTTGGAAAAAGAACTATTTTTTGGAAAAAAACTTGTTTTTGTGAAAAAAAATTTTTTTGTTGAAAAAAAAACTTTTTTTGGAAAAAAAATTTTTTTTTGAAAAAATTGTTATTTTTGAAAAAGAAATTTTTACCTCTGGCGCCTAAAAGTCCCGGCGCCTAAATGTCCTGCGCCTAAATGTCCGCGACTAAAAGTCCGCGCATAAAAGTCGTAGACCGAGTTCTAGCGTTTAGTCTTTCATTTCATTTTGGGATCTGAAGCAATTGGACGTTTTATTTTGTTAAGTTTTAGTCACACGGCATTGTTAGTTTATTTTGTTTTGTTCCCTGGGTTAATTTTCAAATATTTTATTGCCGTGCGGTGTACTCTTTAATTTATTATAATTTTCTCAATTAACCTCTATCTGCTGGAATTCAACTTCAATTTGTGGAAACAGCACGGACGGTAAAGGCCCAAATCTCGAATCGCTGGGGTAACCTAAAAAACCTATCTTTACGCTATAGTTACAGAGGGCGCCTGTAACAGCAACAACAAGCAAGACATGAACAAAGATACCAATAATAAGCAACGAAGCAAGACATGAACGAAGGCAAGAACAACTAGCTCCAAGCAATCATCATGAGTAACAGGTTCGTGTCTGCTAGCGTTAGTACCGTTGCACCCTTTTATTCAAACGTAACGCCTATATATTCTACCGGCTGTGGTAGGCCATACCTTACTGAGCCGAAACACCTTCCTGCAGTGTAAGCCTAGCAGAATGCAGCGATCGTTTTTTGTATAAAGAAATTTTTTCGGGCGACTTGATAACCTTCGAAAGATTAGCCCCGAGCAGTAGTTTGACTTTCACGGGCGGGCTAAGCAATCAGTGGTCAGCTGTCCTTGACGGTCCTTTCCGAGCTCTCAACAAACACGACAAGAACTACACCGTAGATCTATTCACACGCGTTGACAACGTCAGTATTGACCGAACTAAAGCAGCACACTCACTGCTCCCCAGACTCAAGAAGACACGAACAGTTCATGTCAACGGCCTTGACCTTCACTACTCCATGTCCAATTCCTAGCCCCCCATCCGCACCTAAGGTCACCCGCCGAGATGAACAACCTGCGGAGGTAGTCATCAACCGCTTCGGACGACGGATAATATGTCCACGTCGATTTCAAGATGCATAAGTTCGGGTCTTTTGTGCTTTCTCTGTGAGCATCACGACACACAAGCATAAACCCACACACAGCCTGACACACCTGTACCAGGTTCCCCAGTGTTCTGGCCTTTCATCACTATAAGGCCCTTTTTTTGAAAGGCTTGTTTTGCCCTGAGCATTCAAACAGGTTTTTTGTCACCCCTTTTGGGGTATGTTTCTTTTGCTCCTGTTTCATTTTTTTGCCACCGCCCCCTCATAAAAATAGCACCCGATTGCTGCATCACATTTTGCTGAATTTTGAATTTCGCGAGTGTTTCTCGATTGTTGACATTTTTCGACTCCTCACGCGCCACCGCGAAAGCACCTGACTGCTAAGCATGCACGAATAGGAGTGCCGATCTTTGTTGAGCATTGGGGGGGATAATTTGCAATTTTACCCTAATTTTGCCCTACTTTCAACATTGGGGGGATGAACCTCGACAACGATTTTTTTCAGGTGAGCAAATCAAGTGAAGACCAAAAAAAAGTTCTTCGCCAAAAATGGAACACTTTTTTTCCCGAGTTCAGGTAAAGACCAAAAAAAATCTTCACCAAAACTGGAGCACTTTTTTCCCCGAATTCTAGTGGAGACCTGCGCTCAAATGCACACCCAGGCGCGTAGCCAGACATTCGCAATGGGAGGGCTGTCTTGGGGGTCTGGGGGCTGAGCCCCCAGTTGCCGGAGGCTGGGGATCTGGGAGCGGACCCCCCAGCGCTCAACAATTTTGAATTTTTTTGCAAAAATAACTTAGTTTTAGAGCTATTTTAATAAAAAATAATGCTTTTAAAACGTGCCATAGAAATTGGCAGCGCAACATGATTCAACTGGTTGCATGAATGGGCTATATGGGAAGTGGCTAATGATAACATTGCAGTTCTCTTGTTTACATGCTGGTAAACCATAAAATCCTATTATTCAATAAACCTCAGACGGAGTAATCCATTTCGTCAATATTTTATAAAGAAAAATAATTGATGAGGGGGGGGGGGCTAATGGAAAAATATTTGAGAGAAGTGATTGGTAATTAACTAACACTGAATAGCTCCCTTCCTCTTCTTATTCCTGAGTTTATAATATATTTGTAGATAAAACCTATGTTTGGCGTTTTTACACTAGCGATCAAATTTGATTGTCTGTTTTTGGGCATTTTAAAAACTTTTTATTGATTTTTGTCTTTAATTTTTGACAATTAGCCCCCCCCCCCCTTTCTGAATATATGTTTCAAAAGGTGTTTAAAATTACTTTTTAGTCAATTCCAGCTCAAAAAACAGTCTCAAAAGAGCTAAAAACGTGGTGTTTTTCATATTCTGCATTTTGGTTGACAGGCCAATGGGGAAGGGGGGCTATAGCCCCCCCTTCCTGGCTACGCTACTGCGCACACCAGAGTCAAAGTATTGGGTGGGAAGCAGATGTAAACCATACTCAAATTATTGGGGGGGATACAGTCAAATTATTGGGGGAGATATATCTCCCCGATCCCCCCCGGGTTTTGGCACCCCTGTGCACGAACAAAGAATTTTGGTCTGCAAGTCCCATGATTTGACTGAAAAAGAACAATTTTCTGAACGAGAGCTCAAATCTTCATTTTTAGAAGTCTGAATGCAGCCTTGCTACTTAAAGCGCGCAAAAACATTCAGCTCTGTCAATCGACCAGCCTGTTGGTCAACCGCACACGACTTCAGCTCAAAGTCACGCGCAAAGCTCCTGCAGCTGGCTTTGCCACTTGTTTCCAAGAGAAGAGCTCTCGAGGCGTTTTGTGAAGTTTTCGTTTGCATGTCGGATCATTGGGACTTCCGCGATGCTTTGCGTCGGAAGTCCTTATGTTTTTTCCGGCAAATTTTACGAATTCGTAAACAAAAATGAAAAACGCTATAACTTTGAAACGGCTTAACGTAGAAACTTGAAATTTAGATCTTAGCTGGGGCACATATGAATTATTCTTAGTGCAAATCTTGGGGGCAATAGGTCATGTGATACGGGTTTCCGAGCCAAAAAATGAAATGCCAATTTTAGGTTCAAACAGCTCTAGCTCGAAAACTAATCGCACTAGGGGAATAAAAGTTTCAAATTTAGAAGCGTCTGGGCATGCACTTTTAGCTCTCAAAAATAAATCATGACGATTCCAACACTTTTTTTTTTCTTTCTTTCTTTATTTATTTATTCAGCAAATCATATTATGGTGACTAATACTCGAAAAACACCAAAGCTAGAAACTTGAAATTTGGACAGATTTTAAGTCTATACATGAACTAGCGTCCCTGCAATTTTGGAGGCGCTACGTCACGTGGTTTGTGGCATATGCACCCGAAATTTGTGACAGCGAAGTTTATTAAGTGATTTTAGTCACACCAAAGCTGGAAACTTGAAATTTGGTTACATGACAAGTCTATACACTCGTTATTAAAGCGAACGAGGAAATTTCTGTCATGTGCCCCCTGATTTGTTTAAAATACTATCTTCAAGAACAGCAGAGACCCAACTAAATAATTACAAAATCACAAAAAAAAAACATAAAGTGGAACTTTTATTACGCTACATTAAGTCGCCATGTCGTTTCAACAAGTTAACTTTTATTACGCCTACTCTCTCCTGGGCACGCCCAACGTAACTAATTAGGGTCGACGTTACTAGCAACGAATCAAAATGCAACTTAGATTTACCATAACTCTGACAAAACCATTGAAACTGATGCTAGCTCAAATAGGAAATAACCTAGCCTACTGATACGTACGGAAGCGGACAAAAGTAGAGCCATGCTCTACTCGATGCGTACGTAAAATTTGCGGATGCGCTTTCGTCCGGACGACAAAAAAACGGATGTGCGTATACTGTTTGCATATACGTACGTAAAAAAAGCGGATGCGTTTTCCGTACGTACAAAAAACGTACGAAAAACGGATACTGTGTAAACCCACCTTAATATTACAACATTTTTTTACAGTGCAGGTAGGCGGAAGTAAGATACATTGCCTCCTTCAATATTTTAGCAGTAGATAATAATCCACTTGAAGATTTGCCTTAAGAGATTTTGTTTTGTCATGAAAATAACCAGTTGTAGTTGTACATGTAACGACCTAGAGGTTCAGTCCCCCTCAATTTAAATTCAATAATTTGTTCAATGGGCGTTTTCGCTGGTTAGTGTTTTTTCAAAAGCATTTTGTCGCAAAAAAACTGGGGAGGTGGAGGTGAATTGTTTTTGAAAGTTAAGTGGTACACCAGGTGATTATTGGTAAAGCCTATAACTAATCATGTTTTTGCCAAAGGTCGGATTTACTATGAGCGGGGCCCCTGGAACTTAAGGGATTTTTGCTGCAATTTTCAGTAAAATATAGCTGAAGACAAAAAAAACTCTTAGGCCCACCATCTGAGCGCGGGGCCCTCTAGCACTGTGCTGTTTGGTAAATCCGGTCGTGTTTATTTCATTAAGTTTATAAAAAGGTTAGATAAGTGCCTAAGGTTGCAATTTTTAAGACAAAACTCTTACTTTTTTCCCGGGCTATACACTTAAATTGGTTGGCAAAATTAAAAATTGAGGGGGCCCGGGCCTCCTGTTTGTCCATGTTAATATTATTGTTAATTACTGTTGAAGGCGTGCACTGTTGTGCGGAGAAATGCTAAAAGAAACTGAAACTGAAGAAACAGTAGGTTTGTTTTAATATTTTTATCATTGACGGCATGCTAATTGAGGGGGACTTGCCCCTCCTTAGCTACGCTTATGTGTGTCATCATTTAAAGTAATATAGACAGGCTTGGAGGAACGATTTTCAAAGTTTTCAAAGTCGTTCAAGGGCCCGATAACCGTCCCAAACGTTTGGTGTGAAAGAGGTCGCTTTCAAAAAGTACGGTAAAAATATTTCACACGATTATTTATCTCAAGATACACTTTCATCCTCACCAACCCACTTTTAGCCTCCACGAGTTTTTGTTTTTTCCTTTTTCTTCCAAAATACCGTACGCTCATTTCTTAAACGGCTTAATACGAAAAAAAAAAACTGCATCAAATATGCTATTGCGACGCACAAACAATGCAAACGAAATTCGCAAGATTTCGCCAAAAAAGTTCTGATTATTATAAGTTGGACCCGCAAAGATTTGGAGAAATCGACGCGCTTGTTTAGTTGCATAGTTATTCTGTAGCTGAGTTGCAGCTGTAGGCAAAATTTTACTTTTTTTTTGCAAGAAATTGATAAAATAATACGTCAAGTCTTTTGATGACGCATGTAAAATGCGTTTGAAATATTAATATGACTAAGCTCTAATTAGAATTATTTTATAAAAATGGATGTTAGATCTGAAATTAAATAATAGAACAGTAAACAGGTAAACATACAGAATAAAAATACCGCTATAAATTACAGTTGTAGCTAGAAGCTGATATTAAATGGCAGCATTATTTTATGCTCACATTACTTAGTCAGTAGTCACCTCCTTTGAAATGCAGCATTATTTCGAGAACATTTACTACTATGTCATTTGCAGTTTAGTGTTACAAGTTTTAGATAGTCTTTAATTAAATGCATAGGACAGCACAAGTCCGTTAATCCGTTAATTACGAAGCTAACTTTTTCATTAAATCGTTAATCCGTTAAAAAGTTTTTTCATGTTAAAGGAACTAAATTAACCTCCGTTAAGGTCTGTTAACTTCCGTTAAAGTTTTTGTCGTTAATATCTTGCACCATTCATTTATCATAATGGTACAAACCAGTTGGCACTGGTAACACTTGTTGCGTATTAGCACGAGCTTTAGAGAAGAAAGCGAAGAAAAGAAATCTTTTTTGTGGCAAATGATAACCTGCAGTCTCATAGGTCTATTAATTATTGCTGTCCGCAATTTCCAAAGATTTCCAATCGCAGCTTCATTAGTGCATTTGAACTTATTTTTGTCTTGAAATTAGATTAGACAGTAAAATGTAACTTCCAAAACACAAAAAGACCACCATAGCAAAACATTTTTCCTTACAATCAGGTCAACAACGTCGATGTGTGCTCTAAAAGCGAGTGAACATAAGGAAATGTATATTACACGCAAAATATTCACGAATTAATAGACTTCATTAACTTCCGTTAATTAAAGCTGAAAATAACGGATTAACGTTAACGGAGGTGTGAAGTTTGTTAACGGACTAGTGGTTAACGAAGATAACGTTTTGCATTAACTTGCCCACCTATGATTAAATGTTAATTGAAACATTAAATCGCAATAGCTCTCAAAAAATTGTTGTGGGTAATCATGTTTGGATTAGTGGACTTTGAAAGCTTATTAGTGATTGAAAGAAGCATACGGTATACAAGGTGTCGCTATTAAATAACAAGACTGGTGACATAAAGCAATTTTATTGAAGAAAAAAAGTCGTTTTATTTTGTTTCCCCTTTAATGTATTCTCCCTTAGCATCAACACAGCGTTTCATTCGGATTTTCATAAAAAAAAGAACACGGCAACACCCTTAACACACAAAAAAAAACAATTAACATTGCCTTGAATTTGGTTTTGGTTTATTTTGCTTTTTTAATTTGTGGTGAGTTTGCAGTTTTCCAATGCATGGACTGCCTCTTTGTCTCTGGGTCGTACTGGAAATTTCATCTCTCATCGCAGGTACAGTAATCACACTGTCTAAAAATTTAGGATTTTCTTCAATTTGTTTTGAAATGTCAGCGCAAATCTCTTGGCGTTTTTCTTTTTGATCGCTAGTTAAAAGCTTTGAAACAACTTGTGCACAGACCTTTGTCATATGCAGATTTTCATGCAGTACTTGCCACACTGTTTCTTTGTCATGGACATTCTCTCTGTTATCAGTTGAATACTAAGCCGACGATCTTCTCGGACAATTTTTTCAATTTCTCGGGTATTGTTAGTGGTTTTTGATATGGTTGGGCATCGTGAACGTTCATCATCTTCAATATCAGTCCGGCCTTCATCAAATCTTTTGTGTCATTCAAAAACGCGGGTTCTTGACATGCATTCTTTGCCGTAAACTTCCATCAAAGCTTGAATTTTACCAAAAATTTCAAGTTAATTCTTTGCTCAGTTTTAGAGTTAAACATTTTTCTGCGGCTGCCACAGAACTTCTTACAACATTGAGCAATTTGCAGCTTCTGCAAGCCAAGGTTTTTTCCGACGCGCAAAAAACGTGCACTTGCTTTCAACGTCAAGATACCTAATTTATTTAAAATATTACAGTAATTTTGTTTGTAACTTGTCAGAAAATTGTCGCTTGCAGTTGTGCGCCTTCTTAACATCCCACTCACAGAAAAAAACGTATTTGTTTATGTTTTTGCGACAAATTTTGAGCTGTTACAACTTAAAATCTTCTTTTGCTAAACTTGTAAAAGTACTCGTACTCGAACTTTTTTACGGTACTCGTACTCGAGTACATTTTTCACCAGTGCTCGTACTCGTACTCGAAGTTTTTTGCGGTACTCGTACTCAGAAGTTGAGTACTCGACTCCATCACTGACCTGAACTCTGAAGGTAGACAGGAAACCCGAGAAGGCAGAAACTCGACCACCACTAACAATGGGCCCAAGACGAGTGAGAAATACGTAGTTCGGCTCCTCCGGACTCGCGCCTTCACGTTCCTCAAGGACAGTCAGAAGCCGCTTATCAGACTGTCCAATCAGAAAGTGAATGCGGTTACGTTCCGGAGCAACCGGAACATGCGCACCTTGAAAGTGTTTTAATTCAGTAACATCCACAGTGTGTGGCAAAGTGCTAACGTCATCTGAAAACAGTGGCACAACTAAAGCATTTTCGATTACGAATTTTTCACCGGTATGAAGCAATTCGAGTTTAAAGGCGGTGCGACCTTTACAGTCCACAGTTTCATCCGATAAAGTGCGAATTTTTACATTCGGGTCGGATTTAGTCTCTAGCCCCAGTTCATCTTTTAAAGCATCGGATATAAGCATCACCTGTGAAGCTGTATCATGTTGAGCGTAAGCCAAAGTCGATTTGCCCGTGTTAGGGTTAATGACTCTGACTGCGCTCGTGCGAAGTAGGACCACGTTTACGACAAGTATAGTCCTGGCTGCCACTTTCCCGGCAATTAGTTCTAGGGGCGGGAATAGGACGGGAAACTTGGTCTACCCTGTCAGCGGCCCCGAGATTAACCCCATCATAACATTCATGTAGGGCACCAGCGTGTTTGTTGTGATTGTGACATTGCGGCCAACAGATACGACATTTAGAAGGAAATGCACAATTACGCACAAAATGGTCAAGTGAAAGACAATTTAAACACCTTGTAGCATCGTAACTGTTTGCCTTTTAGCTCTGGATTTAAGTGCCTTGAACTTTTCACATTCAGCTAAGAAATGTCTTCGATCACAATTACTACAAAAGAAACCAATCGGGGGAGGCTTGTTCAAACGACCACATTCACTACGTGGTACACTGGAAGAACTTGACTTGCATTTATCCATGTCAAAAAACCTAGAGCGGGGCCCGGTCACAGCCTGGGAATTATTTTGTCTCCCATAAGCAACCTGTCGAACCCTCACGTTTTTAGTCCCAGCCGTGGACTCGCGAGACCCATCTTTTTCGTCCGATTCAAAGAACGCTTGAGCGTTGTCCGATGTCATAGTATTAAGCTAGTGAACAACAAAATCACGCAGCGAGTCGAAACCGGGAGAGTTCAGGTTTAAATTTCGTTTATTGAGATAGTCTAAGTATCTTCTTTTCAGCAAACTTGGCAAACGATTAGCTGTGTCAATCAGAAGTTGCCCAGAGAGCTTTTCAACTTCATCGTGAGCGTACGCAAAAACTTCCAGGTATTTAGATCCTCGTTAAATAGTTTTAAAGAAGTCGAGGTAAATGAGACCTTGGGACCATTACGCATCGCCATAACTTTAGGTTCTGATGTGAGTCCTCCCGAAACGCCATATCTCTGACGCAAGCGATCCAGCGCTTTTTCAATGCGTCGAGACGTGCTCATATTTTTCATGGGGACGCAGAACAGATTAACCATCTGACGCAGCTGGCCCACACACGAAGCTCTCAATACCTCGAGTCTCCGCTCCTCGAAGGGGCTCTCGCTCATTAATCGCCGGATCTGATTTTCATAAAAGACGAAGGCGATATTACTTCCGTCATAGCCGATTTGCGAAGCCAAAGTAATATATTCATTATGTCCTTGCCTGTCGAGGTAGGTGCGTAGTATCAAGTCATTGTTATTAGCAACTTCGTTTACATGAGGTCGTTGGGGCGATTCGTGCGACCCAGACTCGCTTTTAACTTTCATGCAACTTGCCGTGTAATTTTTTACAGGGTTCGAGGTTTTCTGATTTACGTTTTCACGGTTTTCATTTAATTGATTAAAAGGGTCAACATTAACATCAGAAACTTGTCGAGAGGCAGTCATCTGCCAATCGCGAGATGCAAACATTTGTACATTTTCGGGTACCATATCATTTAAGCAAAGATCATTCAAACGATTCATTACCTCATGGGGTTTTAACTCGGTGGTTTTAACCAGCCTTTCACGAACAATAGGAACTTTAGGTTTTACAGGCAAAGGTTCTGGTTCAATTCTTTGATCAGCGTAATGTTCCGATTTAGCAGCATTTTAGCGCTTTACGCGAAGATTAGAAATACTACGATTAGCACGAGAACGTGAACTTGAAAAGGATTTGATTTTAGTCGAAGTGGAAAGTATTGAGCTCCCCTCAAAAGCAGCAAGTTTTTCTTCCGCCTCAAGATTAGCTTTTTCAAGACGTAATTTTGCTAACGATTCTACTTCTTCGGCCTCAGCAGGGAGACGAGGTTTACGGGCTTTAGCGATTTCCTCTGTACTTTCAATTTTGGTACGTTTGCGTTGAGATTCTATTTGCTGCGTAAGATTAGATTTTTTAGAAACAATTGATGTGCTCACACTAATTTGAAAAGCACTATCAGAAGCTTTAGTTTCATCTTCCTCTTCTTTATCAGAATTAGTTTCTGCACGTTTATTAATAGGTTCTAGAAAACGCGTTTGACAGTTTTCGAATAATTTTGAAAATAGTTGTTGAGATCTTTTATTGAGATTCTAACCTAGGTATTTATGTTCTGTCTTTAACACGTCCATTTACCTTATTTGCATATTACTTTTGTCAATAACATTTGTCTATACCAGTGATAGCGAAACGTTTTATATCTCAGACGCTCTCTACCCCTAGTCCATATTATTGTGAATCAAAATGCCCCCTTTTAGGGTTTTACAATACATTAACTCTGTAAAAATATCTTTTTTTGATATATTCAATCCCCATGGGCTATATTAAGGTATAATCTTAAGAAACCTTGGTTTAAACAGGAAGGATTTTTTTTTTTTCAGTTAAAATTATTGTGGGTTTTTACGCTCGGATTGAAAATATGCAGTAGTGGCCTTAGGAATGTGCAAATTGTGCAAATGCACAAGGGCCCTCCCACTTCTGGGGGGCCCCCCATTTGACCTATCGCGCAGAAAAATTTGATTATGAAAAACTATAGCAAATTATGATAAAAAGTTTATGCATTTGTTTTAAGTGTCATTACATATGTATCCCCTCCCTCAAGATGCACTTGTTCCAAGTGTTATTACACATATCCCCCTTTCCAAGACAATATTACTTTCAACTTTTAAGTCAGATTTAGTAAACAGATAATGAAATTTACTGGTAATATCAACTTACTACTCTTTTTTTTGCTTGCTACTGTTAGGCTACTCAGGTCATATACGTAACCAGGGGGGTTACGTATGAATGTCTGAATCTGAATTGAAATGCTACCCATGATAAAAATGTCACAAAAAAGACTGTTGTTTCTTCAACTTCAGTTTCTTTTAGCATCTTTGCATACAACAGTACACCCGTACAGCAGTAATTAACAATTGTATTGAGCCAGGGGGCTCTGGCCCGCTCAATTTAATTTTTACCAACCGATTTAAATGGGCCCCCTACAATAATAATTAAATGGGCCCCCAACAACAATATTGATCCAGGGGGCCAGGGCCCCTTAATTTAATTTTTGCCAACCATTTTAAATGGGCCCCCTACAAGAATATTTATATGGCCCTCTAATTTATATGGGCCCCCAACAATAATACTATTTCAGGGGGCCATGGCTCCTTCAATTTAATGTTGCCAACCAATTTAAACGAATAACCCGAGTGAAATTAAGCGTTTCTATCCTAAAAGTTGCTAACTGAGGTTCTCATCTAATCTTTTTATGAATGTAATGCAATAACCAGGGACAGATTTAACCCATAGCACAGTGCCAGGGGCCCCGCACTCAGATAAGACTTTTTTGGTCTTCACCTGTATTTGGCGCGAAAGTATTGCAAAAATCTCAAAGTGCCAGGGGCCCAACTCAATGTAAATCCGACTCGGGCAATAACATGGTTTGTAGGCATAACTATCTATTCTACATTTTTCAATTACAATTCACCTCCACCTCGCCAGTTTTTATGCAACTAAATGCTTTTGAAAAAAATTGGCTTCAGTAAGGGGAATGCTCATTGAAAAAATTCTTGAATTGAGAGAGCCTGGGCTCCTGGCCGTATAATGTACTCCTATAACTGGTTGTTTTCAAGACAAAACAATAATCTTTGAAGAAAATAATCGACTGAATTGTTATTTACTGCTAAAATATTGCAGGAGGGAATGTACTTTACTTCTCCCTACCTGGGCGAAATCACTAATAAAATTTAACCACCAAATGCAAGATTTTAAACGTGTTTTGGACTTAAATTGCAAGCAAAAGGAGGACTGAAATACTTAATTTTTTCAATTGGCTATCTAATTTTAAAAATCTAGTACTTTCAAATGGCTCTGAAAATGTGCAAAATGTGATCCAATGGTATTAAAACTACTTTTCTTTCCAAAAAATCACGCAAAATCGTCCAGCGGCTGGGGGTTTCGCCCCCAGACCCCCATAGCCTCGGGCGGCTGGAGGCTCCGCCCCCAGACCCCCGTCTGTGATACATTTGAATTACAGTACACTTCTTTACTTAAGCACGTCTCCCAATTCACACATTTTCGCAGTTTAACTAGGCTATTAGTTTAAGCTCTCTCCTTGAACGAGTTCCTAGTTACATGCCTACACAAGGCCACGACTTCTGATCTTCCATTCTGCGATATCTTTGCCCCACCAAAAAATTCCTCTTTCGAAGTTTCTGATGACGTTATTGCATGTGATTTGTGGTTTTGGCCCCCCCTCCAATCAAAAATCCTGGCTACGCCTATGACTCAGGTAGTCGTTTTTCCACTTGTTTTTTTCAACTGCTTTCAGCAACTGGCAGTAATAGGTTTTTGACTAACGTATACAACATATCATATGCTAAGCAGTATAAAGCATTCAAACATTATTGCTAAGTACTCAAACATATTCTGTAATAACACAAGCATACTGAAAGCAATTGCTGAAAGTTTACGTTAATTTACTGCAATTAATTGAGTTGATGATCTAGATTAGAGGAACTTATGAACAAACATTTGATTTAATTAGGGCTGCAATAGCATTGGTCTTCTGGTCTTGTTATTTATGAAATGCGTTGTTGCGCTTAATTGCAAGTGCAGATAAAACATGGTAAAGTAGTGTGTAAAGAAAAGGCTCCCCCATTTAATTTGCACAGGGGCCCCCCCTTTCCTAAGGCCACCACTGAAAATATGGCCGAGACTTGCTCATTTTCCGAGACTTCGAGGTGCCCAGACCGAGGTATTAGACCTTCGAGACCGAGACTTTGAAAAATAGTGTCTCAAGACCGAGACATGTGTCGAGACACTACAGCTCTGCTAATAACTAGGCTACCGTAATTATAATTTTCTGAACTATTATAGTACTGTACCAGAGGAGAACTCTGACTACTAGACTACACCCTATATAGAAAATCTACCATTAACAAAACTGACGGCATTAACAAAACTAACGGCATTCTTACAACTGCTTTGGTACACGTGTGCTTGCTAAGTTTGACTTTACAACGACGCTGCAGCTTTGTACGGTAGTTGTTTACTCAATCGCTCGCCTCTGAGCGATAGCCCTTCTACTGTCGTAAGAAAAACGCAATCGCTGAAAGCCTTCGCATCCCGATGTTGTCTAGATATCCCTGATTTGTGCCTACAAATAATTATCATTTGGGGGGTGGGGGGGAGGTTCCTGTCAGGGACAAGACTTTGAGCATAAGTACATATTTTCTTCGCAAGTTTGTATATTTGCTGTAAGTAGTCTGATTTCTGCTTTTACTTTCAATTGTTAATGGTAATGATGTTAATCCGCTAATTTTTGACTGTTGACGTTGATGACTGAACAGTTTTTCGCTGTCGTAATAAATTGAATTGAATATTACGTTTATTTTACCTGGTAAACAGGCGTGATCGATAAAAGCCTCTTAACACCGCAGCAGACATTGCCCAACTTAGCAGTGGTTTTTATTCAGTAGTTTATTCTTTCAGCATGCACAAAAAGAGGCACACAATGACATCTGTAAAAGCTAAACAATGCAAAACCACAGTCTATGAAGGAGCAGTGCTCATCAAGTCAGCTTCACCCACACTCCCACTTCATACTTCAATTCTAAAGCAAATGGCAATAAGAAAAACGTAAACAAAAACAAGCCAAAAAACACAAAAAAGATCAAGGCACCGTGCAATAAACATAGTAGTCAACTGCTGTATTAGAGATGGCGCGGATAACAAAATATGCATCCGCATGCTGTGCTGCATTCGCAAACCTTGTCCGCATGCTACACCGCACCGCATCCAAACACAACTAAGTTCACGCTGCACCGCGTCGCACCGCAAGTTAAATATCCTTTAAATTTCCACTAACATCAGAAAAAAATTAGCTCTCTAGCTGATGACATATAAAAAAATTGATTTTTGGGGTATTGTTTTGGAGAGTTTTCAAAAGGGTCGCTCTCTCAAACCATGTCAAAATATTTGTTTTTTAAACAGCTGTTGATATAAAATAAAGTATTGCCCTAGCTTGAGCCGTTCAAAAAACTAATTTCTGGGGAGTCCATTTGGGGGCTCATGAGGGGGTGGTACCTCCATACTATGTCAAACTATTTGTTGCTTAAATATCTGCCAATATAAACAAAAACTATCACCCTAGCTTGGGCAATTAAAAAAATTAGTTTTTTAGGCCCCCGTTTTGGGGGGTTCTGGGGAGAAGCCTCAAAAAAATTTAGGAGACAAAATTGCATTAGCAGCCCAACAAATTTACTCAAAAATTAGATATCGATGTTGTGTGGTTTAGGAGAAGAAGAGTGCGCAAAATTTAGAAAGCAGAAAATGAAAAAAGAAAAAAAACTCAATGTGGCTAAAAGTTTTGGTAGAGATGAAAGAGTACTTTACGACATATAGCCATGTGAAATATTTTTTGCCGTACTTTTACCGTTTTTGAATAAGACCGCTTTTTACACCAAACTTTTGAAGTAGTTTTCGGGTCCTAAACCTGAAGTTATGGGACTCATTGCCTTGAAATTTGGCACTCACAACCAACTTATGAATCTCAAACTGCTGTCAAAATTTCATGTAGCTAGACCTAACCATTATCGAGTTATAAGTAAAAGTCTGAAACTTCGCAATCGTTAACTTTGAAAATGGCCGAGTAAAAACTAAAAAACATGCAACGTGAGATCAGTCGTTTCAATTATAGGCTTTTAGGTTTAATCTGCCTTGTGTGTGCTTTCTATCAGTTTTTCTGCAACATGTTTTGGCAATCAAAAACAATCTACCAGTCTACCTGATGATTCCATGCAACTACTGTACTAATCCTGAACCAGTAGCTCAAATAATGAAATATAAGGTATCACGTGCTCTGCATGCTGTCACAAGCTACCGTACTACACTTGTACGAAACTACCCTATGTATTATACCTTTGCCGTTTACATGTGTGTTGGATTGTGGAATAAATTTTGCTACTACGTAGGCTATTCTGTCATTGGAAATTTGTGTAGCCTAGTCTTCGTACTCTAGGCCTACTACATACAGACATAAGTCTACCAGATCTGAGATAGGCTCCAGACATAGGACCGAAAGGCTAATTCTTGATGTCATGACCTGTTGACGAATAGGCTACACTGAACTAACTCTGTCACTCTGAAATGCAAGCACATGTGTAGTAAAAACTGTTGTCTAGCCTTGGGCTTCATTCATTCACTCATTCATTCTTTTTTTATTCTTGACCACCACAACAATAGCAAATGCATGGTAACACAATAACAACACTAAGAGTCAGGAAAAGGAAGTAGCGACACAACGTCAGACGTTAAGACATGCAGAGGATACTGAACACAAAAAAGCGATTTTTGATTGCGTGGTTGCTACTTGCTACACCTGTCACACCAGCTCAAAGTACATTGTAGGCCTAATCAATCACAATCATCAACATACACGCGGGCACACAAGATGGAAGTAAAACTAACGGCTGGAGTAGTTGTTCGAATGATTGATAAAGAGAAAAGAGAGGGACAGTGACCAGTGCAAGGCCAGGCACGGTTACGTAGGTGGTCAACGGGTGGCGCCAACCGGCCCAAAACTATGTTTAGCTCAACGGAGCATGGTGAGGAAAGAAAAACCACCCTGAAAATGAAACCTCACTGGGTCCGGAAACCCTTTCAGGTAGCAGCTGGTCACAGCATCAAGACAATAACAATTTTGCAATCGATACATATGCATCAAAACAATTATACACAACATATAGCAATATGAGTCACACCATCTACATTGCGTCTAAATAATTAGCTGGTACAAAGTACCAAACTTGTGATCTCTCCGATATCTTAGTCAGAACGAAGGTATACCCACGAGAGAAACTAAATTTGTGTCTATGCAATGTTGATAATGTGTATCTCACTCCAGTTAAGGTAGAGTCCGGTGATACTCAACTTAAACGGCAATGGCTTTAGTCACCTTGCTGTGCGATGTACTGGAATTCACCGGCAAGCAGTTAATTGCCTATTTATCGTGAAAGCAGTTTTAAGTTTTAGTAAATTATTACCAAGTCATCAGGTTTTGTACTAAGTTTTAGCACCCCAGGACTCTACCAAGGCGTTCAAGCAGTAGTCAGAAATAGTAACGTAATAACAAAAAAACAAAAAAAAAAAAAGACACAGCCAAAAAAAAACAAAAAACAAAAAAACGAGAAAGTAAGCTACAACAAACGACAGATAACGAAAACAAGTAAGGACAATAGCTGCTATTTTTACAAGCGGAGCAATAAGATTATGGTAAGAAATGGGTAAATGACAATCTTTTCATAAGGTATAATTAAACATGCTTAAGCAAAATGTTATGTATGTGATGTATACTGATTTGATGTCAAATAGATCTGAACCAAGAATTGATAAACATAATATCTTGACCTCGAGATCAACAACCAGCATTAGAGGCTTGTACCGATACCATATAGGCTTACTGTGTACAGGGAGGGTGTGTCGCTAGGCTTTGTTTTGTGCCTCTACTCTGATGATTGTTTCCCACAAATCTGTTTCTTCTACATTTGCTGTCTGCCTTTGTTTCATCTTCTCACCGACAGGGGTGTCAAAACCCAAAGGGGGGATGGGGATATATATCCCCCCAGTAACTGACTGTATCTCCCCCAATAATTTGAGTATAGTCTGGATCTGCATCCCCCTAATAATTTGATTTTGGAGTGCATTTGAGCGCAGGTCTCCACTACAATTTGGGGAGCAAAGTTTTCGTTCTTTTTGAGAAGACCTTATTTTTTGGTCTTTGCTTAATTTGCTCACCTGAAAAAAATCGTGGTCAAGGTTCATATCCCCCCCAAAGTTGAAAATGGCGCAAAATTGGGGTAAAATTGCAAGTTATCCCCCCCAATGCTCAACAAAGATCGGCACCCCGGCTCACCCAACGTCCTGAACCTTTCCTAATATAGCGTACCAATACCAAAATCTTTTTGTTGGTGTCAAAAAAAAACACGTTCAGCTGATCAAAACTAAGTTTCTTGTGGCCAAAAAAGCCGATTCTAGGATGCTTCGATTTCTGAAAAAATAAACTTGAACCGAAGGCACCTTTTCCTGTTTTAGTAACATGCATTGTGTTCAATTCATATAATAGCTACATCCAGACCATCTAGACAAATCATTGTTGTTCATAAAGAGAAAATCACCAACAATAATTGTAAAAAAATGTAAAAAATTTTTGTACGCGCCGCTGCGCTGATGCTGTGACGTAATGCAGATTTTAGTTGCCACGCTGCGGGCGCGGTGCACCAACAATAGCGCGCGGCCGCGTACGCTGCGCTGTTGCCATCTCTATGCTGCATAAGCACTTACGTAAATTTTGCGCCATACGTAAATTTTACGCCATGCTAAATATATACTAGGCCTATGCCAATTGTATGGAATTGTAGGATCCATGGTTCACCATTAGGTTACTGGTGCCAGTATCTTGTGTGTGCTACTAGAATAGTGTGACGGTGGAAGTCTTCGATTGGCAATATCAGATAGCTACCGTACCCATACAATAGCCGAGCAATTGATGATGGAAGATTCAGAGCTGATTGACAAACTAAAATCAACAACAGGTGCACAATTTATTTACTGTCCTAGTTAAGATCACATTGCTTCTATTCTAATCCCGTGTTTCCTCTTAAGTTTTGGTGAGTGAGCAAGCACCCAAAAAAATAGGCGATTTTCCTATACTGTAGTAGACATGAAAAATCGAAAAATGAAATGGCATAAATTAAATTAAGTCTTTCATTACACCGTACTTGCTGTATCTTGCTGAAGCACGTAGAACAAGTTAGCGGTGCCCATCTCTGCGTCATTGTGCCTGGGCAACACAGTTTCTTTTAAAGAAATGTAATGATGGTGAGCTGTTGGCAACATTGTGTTTGATTTGACCGGCCCGAGATTTGAACCTTGGACCTACCGCTCCAGAGATGAACACGTAACCGCTCAACCACCTGGCCAGTTATGTCCCCATGTGCTTGATAAAACGCTGATTCACTGATAAAAATTGACTTTTGGTCTTATGATTAGGCTACATAATTCCAATGTATAGGCCTATCTACCGGTACCACTTTTGGACAAACACCCATCACCAAAAATATCATGATTTCTTAAACATCTAAAATGAAATTTGATTTTGATTGATATACTGTAATAGGCTACCGGTATACTGGTAGGCCTATAGCCTACAGTACAGTTCTGGTACGTATATATTTATTATCTACAGCTAACCCTGAACAATACCGGTACTCACTGCTGTTGTTTCCCATTTAAAGAAAGTTACGCATTTAAAAGAAATTGCAAAACAAGATTACTTTCAAAAATTGATATCTGAAAATAAGCAGAATATAAATCAATTATGGAAGACCATTAATCAAATATTGGGTAATACAAAAAGTAAAACTAATCAAACTCTGAAAAACATATGTGTAGCTAGTAAAAGGATTTAAGACCAACAAGAATTTAGTAATTCTTTTAACAATTATTTCATTAACGTTAGTCACTCTCTAACTAGCAAAATTTCCTCTACCATAAACTGTTCTGTTCTTTTACTGATACATCTTTAATGGTTAATAACAATTCAAATTCATTCTTTTTGCCTCCAATTAGTGTAGATGAAATTCGTAAACATATAATTGGTATGAAATCAAACAAAAGCACAGGAAAATTTGGAATACCTGTAAAATACATCAAAATAGCTGTTGATGTGATTTCGCCAATACTTACTAAAATCTACAATCAATGTATTATTACAGGTTCATTTTCAGATGTTCTAAAAGTTGCTGAAGTCATTCCAATTCACAAAGCAGGCCCAAAAGATAACCGGTATCTGTTTTAACTATTGCCCTATTTCTCTACTAAGCCCATTCGCAAAAATTTTTGAAAATTGTTTACATTATCAGATATATATTTAGGCTACTTTACACGAAACAATATTCTCAACAAAAATCAATATGGTTTTGTAAAAAGTTCTCCACCAGTGATGCTGTACTTGATATTTATAATCAAATTCTACAAAATTTAAATGAAACGAAAATAACTTGTTCTATTTTCTTAGATGTGGCAAAAGCATTTGATTGTATAAATCATGACATATTGCTCAAAAAATGGAAAAGTATGGTGTATGTGGACTTCCACTAAAACTATTTCAAAGCTATTTTCAAAACAGACAACAGTTCACCAGTGTTAACAATGTATCATTGCACATGAACAATATTATTTGTGGGGTTCCTCAGGGTTGAACCCTAGGGCCTCTGCTATTCAATATTTATATGAACGATTTACTACTTACAAGTAAACTTAGGTTAGATTGTTTGCCGATGACACAAATTTAACTGCATCTCATTACAACGGAGGCATTTTAGCAAAGTTAGTGAATAATGAGTTAGTTCACATCAGTTTCTGGATGAAGATCTATAAACTTACAATTAACTACGCAAAAACAGAATACATAATTTTCACCAACAAAAAAGTAAAATTAGATTATACTATAAAAATTGAACACTGCATCAAATACTTAGAGGAGTATTACTTAATGATTCATTAAGTTGGAAGCCTCAGATCGACAGAGTAAGTTCTAAATTGGCTGGCGGGTGCTGGGCGTTATATCATCTACGAAAATATGTAGATTGTAAAACTTGATTAATGGTCTACTATAGTATAATTCACTCTCATTTAAATTACTGCCTTAGTAGTTGGGGCAGTGCTTCAGCTTTAACATTAATGCCAATAAATAAATTACAAAAAAAGCTCTAAGAACAATTACTTTCAATAACATAAGATCACACACTAAACCTTTATTTTTTAAACTGCAAATTTTAAAGATAAATAATATGTATAAATTTGAAACAGGAAAAATTATGCGTAAAATTTCCAACAATTCATATTCTCACATTTCTAAATTGTTTGTAATAACTGACCGGATTCATTCACATAGCACGAGACAAAATACAAAGATAAACTACTTTATGCCTCGAGTGCACACATTTCAAGCTCAAAAATCATTACACTATTATGGTGCAAAGTTATGGAATGAAATCCCAAAACCAATTAAAGAAAGTACTAAAAGTTAATTTGTTGTTCCAATATGCTGGAACACATTGAGTCGTTGCAGTTTTGACCATGCCCCCACATAACATTTTTCATGTTTTGTTTTGGGCCTGTTAGATTCAGGACTTACTAGTATTTAGTTTAGGTGTGTTGTTTCGTTTGTTGACAGTGTTTTTTTTCAAAGTATTTTTTTAACGTTTTTTATTTTATTTTTTAAAAATTTTTTATATTTTTTAAGTTTTGTTAGTTTTTTTTGGAAGTTTTTTTTATTTAAAAAAAAAAGGTTTGTAGTGTACCGTTACTTTTTGAGTTGACAGTTGAAAGCTTTTTGTTTTTTTGTTTCTGTTTTTTCTCGGTTTTGTTATGGCTTCAGACTCTGATGACTCTGCTTAGTCTTTTCGCATGCCTAAATAAATTGAATTGAATTGAATATTTTTATTTTGGACGAATCTTTCTCACCCACTAATTTGCAAGACAGATACCGGTACCCTAGTTAACAACAGTCTAGTGAGCAAATTTCACACGGTGATTTATTATTCTGGTTTAATGTCAAGTGCAAGCAAAATCTGAAAACTTTAGCCTAATGGGAAAACAATAAGTACGCTACTGGTTTCATTTTTTGTGCATTTCATATTTTGGTGTTGGTTTTGACTATAGCCTGGCAAATTCAAAGCAGATATTGGGTAGGGCCTACCAAGTAGCAAGTACCGGTACCATGACATTAGGAGAGATAAGCTTATGAAATGCCTTATAATACTGTACAGTGTCGAAGGTGAGTCAAAAAAGCTTAGGGTATGGTGGGGTAATTCGGGACAAAATTTCAGTTTTCAATCTCTATTTACCGACCTAACACTTCTAAACTTGGTTTATCAACTTTTTTTTATACATTTGGATATCTGACTTATTTGTGGCAGCACCTTGGTTTTCAACGCTTAGCGGAGTATGAAGTACTGGATTTTTAAAATAAGCCACTCTGCTGTCCCGATTTTTCCACCAGCAGGGTAATTCGGGACATTAATAAAAGCATAGTAAAAGTGCTTAAAAAAAGATAATAAGATGTTTAAAAAGATCTGGATATTGTTCGAGAATATTCCGTAAGAAAATGATTTATGTTAAATGAGGTCTTTATTAGTTGTTTTTTTTTTTTGTCAAAATTTTGTTGTGCGGTTTAAAGCATTAAACTAGGATTGCGGCGAATTGGACTTACAAAGATAATTTTTGGAATGGATTTAACAATGCTACTTCGCTAGTTTTTGAAAAAAGTTTAGCATATTGGATGCTTCAAGACTTGAATTAAAAGATGAATGTAAAGAGATGGCTTTATTCCTCTGTCCTGAATTGCCCCATGCTGTCCCGATTTTCCCGCTGTCTCCAATTACCCCATACTACCCTACCATTTTTAAAAGTCTTACGATACTGGTACTATAGCAATACTGCATCAGTTATCGACATAGGCTTAGTTGAAGTGAATTTACGGGTATGTCGTTACTGAGTTGCCATTTGGCCTAAAATAAAAGAAAAAAAAATAAGCAAAGTCTGAAGAGAATAAATTTGTTTGTGTTTTTTCAAGTGATGTATAGTCCTGATTTGGTTTAAAAAAAAAGCAACAAAAACTGAGTTGTCCATGCTCTCTACTTTGATGTTAAGTCTGCAACTTTAAACCATAGCAGAAAGAATTTGTTTGCTTTTGCCTTTTTTTTCAGAATCAGGTCTTTTTTGCTAAGTAGAAAATTAACTTCCAAAATTTCTCAAGTTGCAGATGTTGCTTCTTAATGATTAACACAATTTTTTCTAATTTATGCAAAGTTTTTTTTCTTAGTTTTTCTCACGCTGGCTAAATCAAAATCTCAAAACTCTGGAAAAATTAAACAAATTAATCACTAATTTTTCCATTGTCTTTTATGCCAAATAGTAACTCAATCTCTACATAAATTCAATCAACTAAGTAGATGCCTGGGACGTCTTTAAACATAGTATGGTACGGTAGGCCTATGTCTTTAGACAATAGCTGATGGTAGATTTTTTTGCCCCACCCTGTATTATAATTTTGGCAGTGTCTGCTATCATGTTATGTAAGAATAAGAAAATCCCTATCCAAGCCCTAATAGTAATCAGTAACCCCAAACCATACCTCTAAAGTTAATCCTAACCCAAACTCAAAATCTAACCCAAACCCTAACCATAACTTAAAACATAAAAAAGAACAAATAAGCGGCAGAGGCTGCTATTATGTTATGTAAGAATAAGAAAATCCCTATCCAAACCCTAATAGTAATCAGTAACCCTAAACCCTAACTGTAACGTTAATCCTAACCCAAACTCAAAATTCAACCTGAACCCAAACCGTAACTTAAAACATAAAAAAGAATAAATAAGCGGCAGAGATTGCTGTTATGTTACATATCATACGTAAGAATAAGAAAATGGTTATCCGAGCCCTGACCCCAACCCTAAACCTAACCCAAACTCTTAATCTAATCCAAACCCTAATGATAATTTAAAAAATAGAAGAGTCACCTGAACAAGCAAATGAGCTCCCACTCTTTCTTTGCTTTTTTATTCTCTTTAGAGCGTCGCATAACGTAACACTTGCCACTTTCTTAATATGCAAATGAACACTCACTCTTTGCTCTATTATTTTCATTATGGGCGTTATGTAACACTAGCCACTTTCTCTAATTTTTGTAATCCATAGTGTTTTCAGATTCTGATGAGAAAAATGTAACAATGGAAAATGCAACCAACCAACAACTAAATATCTCGAATGCAAGCATTGGAAATCTTGTTTTGAATCCCACTTTTTCTCCTAATTCAAAAGGTATCTTGTTGTCACTCTTGTGCTTTTTTGTAATAGCATCAGAATTCATCAAATATATTGAATTTGTTTTAAATGTACAGGTATAAAATAATCTTCTAATTTATTTATTAATACTTTGATTTTCTGTTTATTAAACTTGGTATTATTTGGTATTATTTCCCTATTATCAATTCAAATCCAATACTTAAGTGAAAAAAAATTGCTGATTTTCTATTCAAATCTTCAAACTAGATTACTCATCATTGCTTTAACAAATATATACTCTTAGTATTTGCAACATTAATTTTCAAATTTTGATACCAAACTGGGACTAAATGCCATCTACTGAGATTTAAATCAGAGGTTGTGATATTAAAGGATATCGTAACCAATTTAAGTATTATACTGTAAAGCTCATTTGCAACAAAATTTTTTTAATTTACTCCAGTATGAAAAGCATAATTATGTCATCATACAAACTCATATTTTTGTAAACATTTGCAGAATATTAATGCCCTGCATTGCATGAAACAATGTACGATATAATATATATTGTATTAAGTAGCATTCTTGGTTGGTTTATTTTATTTAATTGCTTGCTTCTTTGACTAACTACTTTTGCTGTTCACTGACATATTTAGCAGGCCATAAGGCATACCCAATTACCCAAAATGGTAAATATTAAAAAGAAATTAAGTGTGCACCATTTTTAAGTTTCATTTAATTGCATGCTCCTTATATGAAGAGCTCATTTTCAAAACTGGTTACTGTATATACTTGCGGATTGGTCGCAACTTTTTCCTTATAATAAAAAAATATATATATAGGTGCGACCAATCCGCTCGACATGAGTGCAAATGGTCACCAAGTCGGAACAAAATTGAAAGTTGTCGACTATTGCAAGTACCGTATTTTCCGGCTGATAAGCCGTTATGGACACAAATTGAGTGGAAATATGCTATTGCCACTGTGGTTCGATCGAATACGGGTGCATGCTCATACCAATGCGAGACAGTTTATGAGCGCACATGCACATGCGACCGTTCAGCGTGTGTTGGATTTTCCCACTTTGTTGAGAAAAAATGGTTTTGTGATTTCAATGCAATGCAGTACAATGCTAAAAAAACAACCAAATGCACAAAGTCATGCACTGGTAATTACTGCTTATGCAAACAAACCACTTTGTCTTCTGCACGTGCACCATTACAGTAAATGCACTGCCGCGTAAAAGAGGACAAAAGAGCGAAGAGAATGTTAGTCAAATATTTTTTATAACGTTAATAAAAATTTAGTAGGTCTATATCTGATTAAGACTTTATTTTAATTTTCGAAGTTATCTGTGCAAAAAAAGCTAGGGAAAGGGCCTTTTAAATCCCTAGATTTTCAGTGCGAGTCAACTCTGAATTGAACTTTTTTAACGCAAAACTAATAGTGTGACCTATACGGTGGTGCGACCGATTGGTGAGTATATACCAGAGGTGGAGTCAAGGACACAAGGCTCGAGGCCAAGGACACAAAAAAAATCCGAGGCCAAGGCCAAGGACAACCTTTCCGAGGACAGACGCTCTCGAGGCCAAGGACACAAGCACAAGTGCTCTCCAAAAAAAAAAAGGTCTTCACAAAAATTTTTCAGGCGATCTCCACAAAAAAACGTTTTCCAAAAAATTTTTCTAGCACTGCACAAAATTTTAACAATTCAAAAAATAGTGCTGTCCTCGAGTTGAGAATAGGCCAATTTTCGAGAACTTGAGGCCTCGAGGCCAAGGCCAAGAACTTCAAAATGTGTCCTCGAGGACATAGCCAAGGACGTCCTCGAGGACTCCACCTCTGGTATATACAGTACTCACCATTTTTTCAAAGTTTAAGTTTAGAATCTTTTAGAAGGTTTTGACTTAGCATTTCAAAACTCACCATTTTTTCAAAGTTTAAGTTTAGAATCTTTTAGTTGGTTTTGACTTTACATTTCAACTGACCAAATTTTTTTTTTCAAAACCGCTTTTATCAGCCTCAAAATTGAAGATGAAAGTAAGAGTTTTTTTCCAAAACCGCTTAGCTCTTTAGCTTCGTAACTTTTTACCATAGCTGTGTGTACCGTATTTATTTGAGTATAAAGCCGGATTCACACCGAAAACTGATACGATAACGTTCGGGGAATCCCCTAGTTCTAGCTGATTTTGAAATGATCATCTGATACGACAATGCGACGCTTTTTTATGTGGTAATTCACACCAAACGCGACGTACGATTGTATCCAAGGGAAACCACACGCTACTTCTTTTTGCTATCGGTAAATGTTAAAACGCTAGCATATATTGTTCCTTTCCTATCAGTAAATCCAAAAAACGTTACGTATTACCAAGAACCTGTAACTGGTTGAAATGCTTGCACAGCAGTTTGGTAATCGACCAATAGACCTTTCAAGTTTGGGTTTTGTATTCAGTAATCACCATACCATCAAACTATGCTTAAATTGAGAGCTACTGATAAATTTACAAGCTATTTAATGCATTTTATCCTGTCGGGTTAACTTGCTAATTTTGCAGTACTTACCAAAATCATCAACAAACACTTTATCTAGTGTCAGTGATAATTGTGGAAACAAGTGATGAGTTTTAACTTTAGTTTCACTTAGTTGTACAGTTGCACCTCTATTGCAATGCAGAACTCATTCATTGGTATAGGCCTACCTGGAAGTTGGGCCAAAAGCAAAAGGTAGGCCTCTAGCATTTGGCCATAGCATAATATTTATATGTTATTATTATTAAATGGTAGCCTAAATGTCTTGGTAGTGTAGCATTCAGGTTGCTTGGTGTTATGGCCTTTATGATTATCCACTATCATCACTGGGTACCGGTACCTTGATTTAGGGCAAAGTAATCACAGATTTAAATAATATTATACTTAACAAAAATCAAATTGACTCCAATCATATGCCATAGACAAGCTGTAAATTTTAAACCATATAGTTAAATTCTGTTTAGAAATGATTCTATCTAGGTTGTTATAAATTTGAGCGGAATACAAGGTTCATCTGAATCATTCAGCCAAATAGACCTCTTCAAAAAACTGAGATTTTTTGTTAAATTACAATTCAATTCAATTTATTTGTTCACTTGAGTTCAATTTCCAGAAACTTAACACCAATAAAAAATAAATATCCACATGCACAAATAGAATGAATATTAATGCCAAACAAGGAAATAAATGTGGGCTAATTTACTATCACAGTTAACAGAAGTAATTGTTGATGAATGCTGGGAAATTAATAAACTATTTCAAAAATATGAGTACTGTAGATTATGTTACTTATTATCAAGCAAACAGGACAGCGAAAGACCTTTTTTGGGTCGAGTCAAGCTGCCCTTACAGTTAATTAATTATTGTAATTGTTTTTTAGTTTTTTGAGGGGGTAATTTTTTCACCATTTTTAAAACAAAGAAAAAAAACAAACCTAAGCATTTAACCAAAAAGATAGCAGTTAGCATAAGAAAAGAGCACACTTGGGCTTACCCCGAGTTTATAAAGACTGCAAGTATCTCAGTAATTACCGGTACTTAGCATGGACAATTTTATTTGTTTACTAATTGAGTATTTTGGTAATGAGTAGTTAGTTACAGCTTACATATTTGTAAATTTCTATTAAATAAATAAATTTCTTTAACTTGTTAACAGTCAAATACTGATATGATCACAGATTTTGAGTCTATATGCAAAAGTAAAAAAGTGATTAATCATTTAAATTAGATTTGCATGAACAATTTTCAGGTGGTGTAGAACTTAAATTTAAATTTACTGTAAGCAATATGATATGAATTCAAATAGCCTAATCACTAGATTTTGTTTTTCAGAAATAATCTGTAGATAAGATATAGTTTGGTACTGTAGTGGAATTTGAATTTGGCAAATTTGGTTGGTTAATCAGTAGTCGTACTGCAGTAGTGAGTAATGTAAGAAGTAGAAGACTTCAAAAAGCTGAAAGCACTGGCAGAAATAACTTCAAAAATTGAAAAGTTCTGGTAAAACCTGCAGAACCAGAAATTTTCATACTCAAAATTGCGGTAAATCAGTGTTTGAGTTTTTTGAAATGTTTCAACTCTCAATATCTGATGTGATTGCAATTTTTGACTAACATCGATAACAACAGTTAGCAGGTCAGAAAGTGAGAAAAAAGATATCTAATGCAGCATGCGCAGTTTATTACGGCATTCGTTATCAGAAATCGTTATCGTGCTTAAAGAAATCTATTTTCTTGTATGCTACCATATCGCAAATTGTTCCGGTAACCGATATCATATACTTGTCATATGGCATACTACGAGGACTAGAACATACAGGATCATAAGTGCAGCAGCACAAAAACCCAAACCCATGTGGTCCAGGCTCAGTACCGCTATGTAGGTACCGTATGTGTGCACTGTCACAAATCAATCTCGCGCATTCCGAAGCAGGACATCCTGACGCGACCGACCTGACGCGATTTTTTCACCCGGGAATTCTGACGCCATGGACATCCTGACATTAGGGTTAGGTAGAGTGTTAAGGTTAGAGTTAGGGCGTCAGGATGTCCCTGGCCTCAACAATACCGAAGTAAATTTTCTTGCATCAGGTCAGTCGCGTCAGGATGTCGCAGACCCCGCGTATTCGGCATCTGTTATATTGCGAAGTGATAGTCTACTGTACTGGTAGGCTATTGCAAACTGGTACGGTACTAGCATATGCGTGAACTGCCAGCGGCAATCGAACTGTATGGAAACTATCACAACTCAACTCTTGATTAGGTACTGTTCTGTGCAGTAAGTTATCTTCATTCCAATTTGATTGTGTGGTACCGGTTCGTTGATTTTTCAAAGTAGCTATAACCCCAAACCACATTAAGCTTAGAACAAATAAAGCTCAATGCAATTCAAAACCACAGCCAACTTTGTATGTGTGTTGTACCAACACTGTGTATATATGTAAAACAGCTATTTTTTTGGCATCTAGTGATCCACTGCTAAGAATACAAGATCGTTCTAACATCATACAATTTCATTTCAGTGATTGTTCAGCGTTCACACAAAACAAACTGCAGAGTATAGACAGATACAACAACTACCAGTAGCTTCTACCTAACTATTATATCAACAAACAGATAGGCTTATGAGTTCCTGAAAATAAACAAAAGTTAAGAGCCTATGGTATTGGGCATAGGTGGGCACAAGTCCGTTAATCGTTAATAACAAAGCCAACTTTTTCATTAAGTAGTTAATCCGTTAAAAAGTTTTTTCATGTTAACGGACTAAATTAACTTCCGTTAAGTGCTGTTAACGGACTAAAGTAACTTCCGTTAAGTTCTGTTAACTTCCGTTAAGGTTTTTATCATTAATATCTTGCAGCTTCATTGTGCATTTGAACTTGTTTTTATTTTGAAATTAGATTAGACTGTAAAATGTAACTTTCAAAACACAAAAAGACCACCATAGCAATAAATATTTCCTTACAATCAGCTTAACAGCGTCAATACGTGTTCTAGAAGCGAGTGAATAAAACGAAATGTAAGTGGCACGCAAAATGTTAACAGATTAATGGACTTTATTAACTTCCGTTAATTAAAGCTGAAAATAACGGATTAACATTAACGGAGGTGTGAAGTT
The DNA here is from genome assembly GCA_963965965.1 of Trididemnum nubilum. Taxonomy (NCBI): domain Eukaryota; kingdom Metazoa; phylum Chordata; class Ascidiacea; order Aplousobranchia; family Didemnidae; genus Trididemnum; species Trididemnum nubilum. Next base: position 15,678,591 of record OZ014474.1, on the reverse strand, counting down.
TGTTAACGGACTAGTGGTTAACGAAGCTAACGTTTTGAATTAACTTGCCCACCTATGGTATTGGGAGCTAAGCAATCACTGGTTAGTATTTATATGCATAACAGATAATGGCAATAATCATGACAAGTAGACCTATCGGTACTGGTGCACTACCGTATATGATCATAACCATTGATGATACCAGGTCCAAAATGGTCAAAAGTGGCCACTTTATTTAAAAGGCTTGAGAAAGGTCTCTACTATAAAAATTGATTGCTTCCAGTAGTTTATAATTTCAGCTTTCAAGAGTCAAGTCAATTGAAGTTCAAAATTGAACTTTGGTCAACTGTACCAAAACAAGAGCAAGGAAAGCCAAATTGAATTGGCTTTCTCAACTGGCTGCTAGCAACCATCTCAGATTTAACTTGCCTACCCTGTACCAATTAGTTTCAATATCCCATTCTCTCTGCTTTTCCCAAGCAGAAAAAAAAGCAATCCAGTCTTAAGTACCGCTAGGCTAGGTACCGGGTACCAGTATCACTGCAACTGTACACTACTTATACAGTAGGCTTCTACAACGTATCGGTCCTACATGACTAGACCTAGCCTCCTACATACAGCCCTAAGCACTTAACATAGTCTGCTGAAAGCTACTTTTCAACTAAAACCAGTTATTTTTTCAAGATTTTCAGTTTTTGTGCCTCAAAGTTTGTCCCAAGAAAAGTCAATATTCGAAAAAAAATTTTAAGTAAACAGCTAAATAATAATTACTCTATTTGTTACTCCCGTTTCTGAACAGTCTAGCAAGCGTAAGTGCAATCAGTTTAATTGATCAAGGGTAGAAAATGCTGCATGACAAACTACAATGAAAATTATGATAGCAACTCAAAAGAAAAAGTATTTCGATTGCCTGCTGACAAAGACGAAAGAGCCCTTTGGGCTAAGTGTAATTCCCAGAGAGCTAGAGTTTTGCATAAACGGTAAAAAGCACATTAGCTAAATGGGCCTATCTTTGCACTTACTTCCAACTATCATTAATAGGCCTACCTTTGCACTTATGTCCAACTATTTTTAATAGGCCTACCTTTACACTAGTTTCCAACTCTTTTCCGTAGGCCTATTTAAGAAAACAGCTTACTAGCAAGCAAATCAACCTTGCATAAGTTAAAAAGCCTAGTTTCAACTTTTCCACCGACTCCAACTGGCGAAACGACGAGCTAACGACCAAACGACAAAGTAGAACCCAATCCTACTTCGTCGTTTGGTCGTATCAAGCAAAATCTTTCGTCGGGCGATCGTATGAAACGTGTCGTTGTCGGACGCAATTGCTCGGTGTGAATACCCCGTCGTTTATACGCGTCGTTGTCGCGTCAGAAGGCTCATTTGATACGATAACGACGCCGGTGTGAATCAGGCTTAAGTCGCATACGTGTATAAGTCGCACCCTAAAATTTGAAACGAAAAACAGTACAAAATTTTTTGGCCGTTCATGGCCAGTTGTTTTCACCAGGATGTTTTTTTTGCCTATAAACAAAAAAATATTGTTAAAAATTGAACTTGCAACAACATCACAGGAAGTGCTAATAAGTACGGTACTGTATTTATTAGAGTCTAACGTGCAAAATTTTGTACTTATTTTCAATCGAAAATGAAGGAGTATTAGCGAAATGTATGGGGCGCCGTTTGGAAAAAAATTATTTGTTTTGTGAACCATGTTTTTTGAGCTTATTTAGACCATTATTTGTCCGATATATATATCGGAAATATCCGACTTATATATCGGACAAATTGTGCTCTAAGTCGGACCAAAAAACACGCGCAAAACAAGTCGGATATTTCCGACTTATATATCGGACAAATTGTGCCCTAAGTCGGACCAAAAAACACGCGCAAAATAAGTCGGATATTTCCGACTTATATATCGGACAAATTGTGCCCTAAGTCGGACCAAAAAACACGCGCAAAACAAGTCGGATATTTTCGACTAATATATCGGACAAATTGTGCCCTAAGTCGGACCAAAAAACACGCGCAAAATAAGTCGGATATTTCCGACTTATATATCGGACAAATTGTGCCCTAAGTCAGACCAAAAAACACGCGCAAAACAAGTCGGATATTTCCGACTTATATATCGGACAAATTGTGACCTAAGTCGGACCAAAAAACACGCGCAAAATAAGTCGGATATTTCCGACTTATATATCGGACAAATTGTGCCCTAAGTCGGACCAAAAAACACGCGCAAAATAAGTCGGATATTTCCGACTTATATATCGGACAAATTGTGCCCTAAGTCGGACCAAAAAACACGCGCAAAATAAGTCGGACAAAACTTTTTGTCCGATATGGTTCATATGAGCTATCTCAGACAACATCTAGAAGTATCACGTGACTTTCGTGATCTACGTTTCATGATGCCGATGCACGTGACTTTCGTGATGTAAGCCTAGTCTAACTTACGTCTTTCAAGCTTTGAGTCAGTTATGACCTAGAAATACTGAATAATTCAATGTGACTGTAAGATATCAAAAGACAAATGCTAGATTAGCATTAAGTTTGTTTTATCATAGTTAATGCTAACTTTCATATCTATTTCTTTAACGTTACTTTTCATATTCGAAGTGACTTGGCGAATGGAACATTCACGGTATTTTTTTCCTCGCGAATGGAGACATTGCCTTTTTCATACATTTGGTTAAAATACGACATTTTGATGCAATTTCCATGAAGGTTGCATGGCCGAAAGGATCCAACGTCGAGGTTGAAACTATCGGCTCCGGGTTCGAATCCCGTCGGAACTACTGATGCGTGGGTGGAATTTTGGAAGACACTATGCGGATGATTTTCTTTGCTTAAAAACCTTGCATTGCAGTAGGGTTGGGGCAGCGATGCCAGTCTGAGGGATAGCAATTCCCTGCAGCAATTTCCCGCGTGTTTTTTATTCATAGCGCATGATCCATTCGCGAGGGAAAAAAATACCGCGAGTGTTCCATTCGCCAAGTCACTTCCTTTTATATTTGCATATTTTTTAGGAAAAGGCTTGGCGCACGTTCCGTGCGCGCAGACATTTTGTAATAAAGACTAAAAAAACTAACCCTAAGCCCTAACCCTAACCCAAACCCTAATCCTAGCCCTAACCCAAACCCTAACCTAAACCCTAACCCAAACCTATAACTGTAATAATCAAAATAAAAATTTCTGAAAAGGAGTACGTCACTGGAATCTCTGTTTATTTAACCGCGCACGTTCCGTGCGCCAAGTCACTTCGTATTTTTTACTTTGCGTGTTACCGGTATGTTTGATATTGTTATGTATCACATTCAGATTTTATTATAGTGGTCAGAGGTGGAGTCCTCGAGGACGTCCTTGGCCTCGAGGACAGATTTTGAAGTCCTTGGCCTTGGCCTCGAAGGTCAAGTCCTTGGCCTTGGCCTCGAGGCCTCAAGTCCTCAAAAATTGGCCTGTTCTCGGCTCGAGGACAGCACTATTTTTTGAATTGCTAAAATTTTGTGAAGCGCTTGAAAAATTTTTTGGAAAACGTTTTTTTGTGGAGACCGCTAGAAAAATTTTTGTGAAGACCTTTTTTTTTTTTTTTTTTTTGAGATCGCCTAAAAAATTTTTGTGATTTTGGAGAGCACTTGCGCTTGTGTCCTTGGCCTTGGCCTCGAGCATTCCTGTCCTTGGCCTCGAGAGTGTCTGTCCTCGGAAAGGCTGTCCTTGGCCTTGGCGTCGGTTTTTTTTTGTGTCCTTGGTCTTGGCCTCGAGCCTTGTGTCCTCGACTCCACCTCTGATAGTGGTAGTGCCTAGGCAACACAGCTTTGAAGCCAGAAGAAATATTGTAGAGATGGCGAGTTGGTGGTGACACTGTGTCCAATTTGACCAAATACAGTATACTGTGTAGCTTGGGCTGACTGCTATATTGTAGACTACCACTACTTTGTCAACCATTTGCTATTCCAGATGTTATGCTTATTTCAATAAGCTACTCATGTTCTTCTAGTGTCTAAAGTTTGTTTTAATATTCAGATGCAACTCTTATAATGTGTCATACGAATACAACTTTAAAATTGGGTGCTTTAACCACCGAACTCCTAGAAAACCATTCAAACTGACTTCAAGATTTATGATTTTTGCTTTTTACGCGGCACATCACGAAAGTCACGTGATACTTCTAGATTTTGTCTGAGATAGCTCATATGAACCATATCGGACAAAATAAGTCAGACAAAAAGTTTTGTCCGACTTATTTTGCGCGTGTTTTTTGGTCCGACTTAGGGCACAATTTGTCCGATATATAAGTCGGAAATATCCGACTTATTTTGCGCGTGTTTTTTGGTCCGACTTAGGGCACAATTTGTCCGATATATAAGTCGGAAATATCCGACTTGTTTTGCGCGTGTTTTTTGGTCTGACTTAGGGCACAATTTGTCCGATATATAAGTCGGAAATATCCGACTTGTTTTGCGCGTGTTTTTTGGTCCGACTTAGGGTACAATTTGTCCGATATATAAGTCGGATATTTCCGATATATATATCGGACAAATTGTGGTCTAAATAAGTGGAAAAAACATGCATCACAAAATAGTTTTTTTCCAAACGGCGAGTGGCGCGCCGTTTGGAAAAAAACTATTTTGTCCAACTTATTTTGCGCGTGTTTTTTGGTCCGACTTAGAGCACAATTTGTCCGATATATAAGTCGGATATTTCCGCTATATATATCGGACAAATAATGGTCTAAATAAGCTCAAAACACATGGTTCACAAAACAAATAATTTTTTTCCAAACGGCGCCCCATAGAAATGCCATAGATAATGTGGTTTTATCGAATACGTGCGTGTGCTCGTGCATGCACATACCAATGCGAGACGAGTTCGTGAGCGCACATGCACATGCGACAGCTCAGCGTGCGTTGGACATTCCTGCTGTGTTGAGAGAAAAACTTATTCATACTGGCGATTTTGCTTTACCAATCTTTTGTAATGAGAAAAATCAATCATGAGAAAAGCGATAGCGTAGAAAGCGTGACATGACTCGCGTGGCGATACCTAATGCGATTGTGCAAAAAACGTTACTGCAGAAAGCGATAGCAGGAAAATACCAAAAAAAAGTTTGTTATTCTAGCATAAGTCGCACCTGATTTTTTAGGTGATATTTTGGTACAAAAAAATGCGACTTATACTCGAATAAATACGGTATTTATTTGAGTATCAGTCGCATGCGTGTATAAGTCGCACCCCCATTTTTGACATGAAAAACAGGACAAAATTTTTTTAACGTTATTCATTGCAATCTCATAACAAAAAATTAAAAACCAGCAAAGTCATCACTGCTGCCACTGTCTTCAAATAGCCCTGTTTACCTCTGGAACATTCTCATCAGCGTCCATGAGGATGGCAAGTGATGCAACCCATCGTGACTTGTGTGGATTAGTGATAACTAAACGTGTTAGAACGTGAAAAAAAGGTGGCAGCATTAAAAGTGCAACGCTACTCGCATAGAAGGCAATAAGTGATATGATCATACGAAAGGAGACAGCGTAGAAATGCATAGCAAGGAAACACCTCAAAAAATTTTGTACGGCATATAATGCACTTCATGTATTCGTGTACAAGTCGCACCTGACTTTTTGGGTGATATTTTGGTACAAAAAAATGCGACTTATACTCGAATAAATACAGTATATAATTCTATTTCAGCCCGCAGTTTTGGGTGCAGACTTAAAAAAAAGGATTTGCTGCAAACTGGTTCTGTTTCAGCTGGAATTTCTGAATTTTGCCCCCAAATTCAGATGAATACCAAAACAAAAAGGTCTTCGCCGCATTCTGGTTTTATCTCAGTCCGGAATTTTGGATTTGTTGGTGCCAAGTGGGTATTACTTGCCAAAAAACTGAGGGGGTCGGACATATTTCTCTCTCTTTGGTGGCAGACCCATGGGGGCACCACCACATTGCTCCCCCCTCCAAAATCGACACCAGTGTTACAGGTATAGAGTAATTAAATGGATATTAATGAACAATGATATCGTTTAAATTAAACCTTAAAAGGAGCAAAAGCAATGTAAAGTGAGACATTTGTAGCTTTTGCAGATAATGACACAAAATAGGATGACATCAGTGTTAAGTTTTTGCAAAACCTGTTTTGGATAAACCCTACCAAAGAAGATAACGATGACAGTGAAGACGAGACCCAAGTTTATCACGTAGACCATCTCACCACATCTAGGGAAGGTGGAACTGCTACAAAACACTTAATTGCGATTCTGCATTTGTTTTTGTGACATTATTTGCTGCTGTCACATATAAGCTAGTGCGTTTTTGCAATTTAGAATATTGTTTTTCTGTTTCTTTCCGAAATTGCTTATCGATATATCCACATTTTTTAATCTGCAACAATTAAATAAAAAGAAATTAGAATATGTGAGATCTAACCAAAAATGCTTTTTTAATGAAGTGGTGGTAACACTTCTTCAACAACAAAAAGCTTTAAAAATGTTCATGCATAAACGTTTTTCACGATTTTTTTGAAAGTACTAAAATCCATGCAAGCTGTTTTGGAAATAAACTCTCCAAATGTGAAAATAAAAATTAATCAAAGCCATTTATTGAATCTGTGCATAATGATTCGAAATACAACAACATTTACTTATACTGCAATTACTGCATGCATGATAATGTGTGGCAATGTGATATTTCCACTACAAGGATCATTACATAAGATTGATTGTGGAACTTTGCATAATTTCTTAATTATGTTTTTAGAGGTACAATTAAATGATTATTATGCAGAATGTCCCGATAAGATATACACACTCTCTTAATAACCATAACACTAGCATGTATTATAATAGATATTTTGAACTGATCTTGAATCAAATTTCTTTCCACTAATATCTAAAAATTTCTTATTGCTGTGGTGAGTGAACCACTGAATGTTTTCCAATTTTATTGTTTATCAATGTCATTTCATCTAAATTAGGTTAATTTTCGGCCCACATCAATTAAATATTATAAAACTTTTATGTGATTAGGTGTTTCCTTGACTTCTGATGTAAATTTTAGGTAGTGAGAGGGACATTTTTACTTCTCATGCTGTGTAAAGTGCTTTGATTAAATACTACATGGCTTGTGTAAAATAGAATTAAAACCTCTTCAATATAAACAAGAAATTTGATCTCAGTATTTTGAGTTTAAAATGGTCAAACTTTCATCACAGTATTTTAAGTTATGAATTTTTTCTTTACTGCAATAAATGTTGGTGTTATGGTCATTCAAAGAGGGTATACATTTTATTGGACACCCTGTAGTTGAATTTTGGCAAATATTTTCGGTGTATCTATTTTTTCATTGACACTTGTACTTGATTCAGCTGAACAACACAAACAAATCTAATTAAAAGATGATCTCAATTGTTGTCACCAGGAATACAAATTAATTCAAGTTTGTTAGCTCAACTGGTGGGGCAGAAAACTTTTTAAACTGTTGAAAAGTTGGCAAAAAGTTTTTTTCCCTATCGATTGAGCTAATAAACTTGGTTTAATTAAAACAATATTAAAATTTTACAGGTTTTGAACGTCAGCAGTCAACAATTCCTACCTCAATTACAAGAGTTCGTCAACCAATCAGTGGCATGATTGAAACAGAAACCTGCACCACTATTCGCAAAAAAATAAAAGATGAAAAGGCAATGATTTTGCAATGTCATGGTGTGCCAGGCAGTGGAAAGTCTCAAATCGTTCGAAAAATGGCTGAAGAATTTCCATTCAAAAAAAGTAGTAGCAGTGAAACTGAAATTCTTGTAAAATGGCACATTCAATGCAAAGATAGTGGCCATGATGTACAACAAGAATTAAAGCTGCTGGCTGAAAGACTTTTGAAAAGTTCTCACAAGAAGGTGACTCAAGAGAGATATCAAAATGTTGTTGACAATCTGGAAATGCATCAGGCAGGTGATTTGGTCAATATTTTAGTAGAAATTAATGTGCCAGTAGTGATCATTATTGAAGATCCCCCACCTGACGATCGGGAAAAATTGCTTCAAAGCTTGTGTAGACGATTGAAGTGCCTTGCAAATACAGTTTCAAGCAAATTTCATGTATATATTTCTTCAAGACAGAGCAATGTTCTGTCAAAGCATGAAATATGTTCAGTACAGGTAAAAGGATTCAGTGAAAAAGAAGCCATCACCTATCTTCAAAATGGCGGTTTAAATGACGAAGAAAAAAATGCAGCTCATGTCATATATAAACGCTTTGGTGGATTGCCTCTTGGTCTTCAAGTAGCCAAAGGATATTGTAAAAAAGTTAGAATTCCCTACATGGATTACATTGATTTGGTTCAAGATGTAGAGTATGATATTATTAATGAAGAGCGAAAAGAAACAGTGAAAGAGTATGGTGACTCAGCAGAACATGTTTTTCAAGCATTAGTAATGCCTTTTGTGCCAAACGATAACGACGACACAACTGCTGTGTTGCCCTGGAAAATCATTTGCTGTATCTCCTACCTCCACTATGATCGAATCCCTCGCTCTGTACTGGAACAGTGTTGTCATATCCTTCGAGAAGGAAAAGTTAAGAAGCCTCTAATCAAAAATCGAGTTGAAGTAGGAGCCTTGATTTCCAAGCTGATGGAGCATAACATGTGTACAGAAACAGATGAACATGAGATTACCTTTCATGAGGTTGTCCTAAATGCTTTCCGCTTGAACAAGCATTCTGTTTTGAAAGATAAGTTTAAGCCTTTGGAAAAAGCAATTGAGATCATGTCTGGTTTGGTATCAAAAGATATGAGAAAGAAAGGCCATTCCATCAAAATGTACAAGCTGCGCAGGCATTTGCAGTCGCTTTTAGAACATATTGAGAAAGATGAGCATATATTCAAAAGCTCAAAAGATGCACTTCTGTTAAATGCTTTGACAAGTCATTTGTGTGAAACAGCAGCTGCGATTATGCTAAATGAATCTCCATTATTTTGGAAGCAGGCTGATCTTCATTTCAAAAAGTCTTTGCATCATATATGGCCTGAAATGAGTAAATACACACAGACTGGATTGCAGAAATGTACCAAAAACAAGGATGAAATCGCTCAAGATATCCTGAAGCACTCTGAGTCCAAAGCATCCCAACTTCCTACTGATTTTACTGTGAAATATGCTTCAAAGCTTGAGTTTTGTTTTGAGCAGGATGAATTAGATTTCTTGGAGTCGCGTAGTTCTTGTCGGGAAAGTTTTGCTGATGTGAAAAAATCCCTGAAGGATAAGGGATGTACTGAAATCATGGTTAGAAAGCTTCAAAGGTGTGAGTTATTTTTATCTGATGATAAGTATCGACCAATTTTCTATGCTGAGAGGTTTGCTTTTATATTGCACAGCTGGAGTCGTTTAGTGTTGTATGGTGATCCAGAAGAGGTAAAAGAAGTAGGTGAAAAATGTATTTTAATGTCTGATTTAAGCAACAAAGTTAGTGTGGCATGCAAGAAACTGCACAATGTTTCATTATTGGCTGAACCTCTTTCCAAAACTGGAGGCTGGATTCCAATTTTACTGAAGCTGAAAAGATCTTCAGAGGAGTTGAAAGATGCCTTGAAGGCATGTAAGGATGCTATGCAGAACCATGAAGTAGATGATATGTATGAAAACGGCATGCTCAAAGAAGTGTATGGACCATCGCATAAAAACATTCGTATCCAACTTCTCAGATACATAGTACGGATCAACGCCAGGTTGCATAAAGGAGCCACACCAGAATTTGTAGCTGAAGCTGATGAGCATTGTTTTGAACTAATTGAGCTTTCAATTAAAAATGCAAGAGAATTATCTTCCTGTCTTATGTGTCTGGTTTATTGTGCAAATACTTTGGAGCAAAGGGTGATTTTGTAAAAGCATTGCGCTGCTTTGACAAGTACTTCAAGTTAGAACCTGAGTGCAATCCTAGGTTTAATGTACGAAGTTGGGCAACTTTTAACTATGTAAGAGCTGTCAATGCACATGAAAACTGTCCATTTGAACATAAACAAAAAGCTTCTGAAAAATGCAATGAAGTTCTGCAAAGCAAGGATGTAATGACTAGAAGCTTGAAAAGAGGACTGAATGGTTACATGAAGAATCTCAAAGCAAAGTATGCTGCAGATCTTTAAGATTTGGTTGCTTTGCTTGTAAATTTCAGCCATGCAATCAGCCAATCTTTATAGTAATTGGTTGTTCAAGCTGGCTTTTAAACTAGATTGAAGTATTACAAAGAAATTACTTAAAGCTAAAAATTTGCTTTGTTTCTTTGGGAGTAAACTTGAAAAAACTTGTTCTTTTTACCAAATTCGACCTAGAACTTGGAAAAAGTAATTTTTCGGAACTAGAATTTGAAATTAAATTAAACTGTTTAAGTTTATTAAAGAAAAACAAGAAGATTAAAAAATTTTTGAAGAGAATTTTTTGTTGAATAGGCCTAAGTCATATAAATTGATTGATTGATGACTTAGTATTCTGGATTGATGCCTTAGTATTCAGCCTGAACTCAAAAAAGTTGATATTTTTGTCGAACTTGAACTAAAAAATGTTAAATTAGGGTACTCAAACTTGAACTCGGACTTGCTAAAATAGGCTGAACTCAAACTTAACTCGAACAAAAATTGATCGAGTTTGCAGCCCTGGTTTTTACTGTTTTACGAAGATTTAAACTTGAGAAATCGATAAAATATCTGAATTTAAAACCTAAATTATAAATTTTTCTATAAAAGGCCGTATTATACTGTCTATATTATTATCTGCATAAAACACATGCATGCAATTACTGTTTTTGCATGTTTTTTTTCGAGCATTGTTTATTAATCTTGGTTCATGATTTCCTTTCAAAAATAAACTAAAATTAATGCCAGAAAATTAAACATGGCAAAAGAGTACTGACACTATTTGTATTGCTGGCACTGGTATCAGTGTTTAACGTAATGTCACCCTTTAAAGAGCCATAGAATGTGGTTAACTGGTTATGCTTCAATCAGTGTCAATTTCAAGCTTCAATTTATGTTGCTATTGACTATATTTTGAGTTAATGTTTGAATTGGCTTCTAACAGCGTTGTTTTCATGCATAAGATGCATTATATAAATCAAACAACCTCTGTAGGAAGGTTAAATAAAAATGATATAAATTACTAGCACTCTGTTTGCCACATGAAGTTGGTTGATTTGGCTAAAAAGCACAACCGGATCCATACATGCATGCACCAGATCATAAGATGCCTGTTTGATTTTTAAGAAAATTAAAAAAAAGTAGTGCAGCTAGTAATCCAAAAACTGTTGTAAAAAAAGTTACTGTGTAATATTTTCTCAGATCATTTTACTGAGGAAAGGTATTAATTGTTTGTACCAATATATAGTACTTAAAGGGTTGTGTTATGCTTGTTTTTGTGAATTTGTTTCGTGTGTATTTTAACTAATTTTTACATTTAAAGGATTCTAAAAAATCACTTTATTCATTGAGTGATTTTACTGTTTACCATATGCAAATTTTGTAATGCTTTCTGTTGTGTTATATAATCTTTTGTAGTAACAATTACTATAATCTATAGTATACAATGTGCCAGTGCTTCTCTACGGGATGTAGTGTATATAAAAGCAAAATAAAGGTATATAACTGAGAAAGGGTATATTGTATCGCTTCAATTTGGGCTCTTTTTTTAACTCAATTGAATGTGATTGCAAAAAAAAATTCTATGTATTTTTTATCTTATTTTCCATGGCAAATTAAATTGACAGTATTGCACAGTGCAAAACCAACATGCAAACTTCGAAATTGTTCGTTTTTGCTTAGCTAACTACTTAGACAATTGCAATAAGTGTTTTTTGTTGCAAACCAAACAAAAAGCTGGGTTTGCGACAACCTGATCGCGAACCAGCTGACTCTAATTGGCTGAGAAGGGCAGTTATAGAACTATTTTACTATCCCAAGAGCCATGTTGCCCTAACCCTCACTTTGTGACAAATCATTGGTTTGCGGTCAGTTTGTTCGCATTCAGTTTGTCGCGGTCAGTTGACTTGGCTCGCAAAGAGCTTGATGACTGTAGGTCAGAGCCTGTTAACAACACCAGAGGACATTGAAAAAAAAATTTTTGTTGTTTTTATAAAAGTAATTGTGTTTCAATAATTAGACTCTGCTGAGTCCAAATCTGCACTCAAAATTGATCAATCACGTCAGTTTTTTGCTGAAAATTATGTAAATCTTGTAACCAATACATAAAGATTACTTGTAAATACTGAACTTCTCCCAGCTTTTATTGACAGAGAATCAGCATCAAGCAGATAGTTTTGCTTTTTTGGCAGGTGGCATGAATTGCCTTTTCTAGTTTTTCTTCCTTGTTCATCACGTTGATGGCAATCATGTTTTAATGATCAGCAATAGTCTGCCATCATTGAACAATCCCATTGTCCCTGGTATCTTCTTTCCACTGTTTTTATATTCTGGTGAAATCTTTCACCCTGTTCCTCACTCACAGCCCCCAAATTTGAGGGGAAAAAATCAAGATGAGAATGTAAAAAATTTACTTTTGTACTCATTTGCCACCCAAGCCTTTGAAAATTGTTTAAAATGTTTCCCACAATGCTTCTGTAGTTAGGATCTTTCTCGTTACCAAGAAATTTACATACCGCTTCTCTAAAGGACAGCCATGCACTCGTCTTTGCATGTGTCATCATTGACTGAAACTTTTTATCATTTATAAGTTGCCTAATTTATGGACCAACAAAAATGTCCTCTTGGACTTTTTCACTGCTTAGTTTGGGAAATTTATTGGCAATATATAGGAAGCAGGCATCTTGTTTATCTAAAGCTTTAGCATGCTGTTTCATGGAACCCAGTTTAATATGGAGAGGTGGAAGTATTACCTTCGAGGGTTCTACTACAGCACGTTAGGAAATGTTCTTGTGCCCGGGTGTACATGATATTCTCACTGGCCAGTCACATTTTATCCAGTGATTAGATTATCTCTGCTATCCCATTCACATTAAAAACATAGAAATTTAGTATATTTAGACTGTTGGGTTTGAAGCATATTAAGAATCTTATCATCAACATAAACTTTCCATCCATGTTCACTATATTTTAGCTTGGTCAACATAACTTTAATATTTTCATAAGTTTCCTTCATTTGAGTGGAATGTGCTAAAGGTATGGAAGCAAACAAGTTTCCATTATGCAATAAAACTGCTTATAAACTAGCTTTTGATGAGTCAATAAACAGTCGGCAATCCAGAGAATTATATGTGAGCCAAGTCTACTGACCACGACAAACTGATTACGAACAAACTGACCGCAAGCAACGATTTCGTTACATGATTTCATCACTAATTTCGTCGCAGTCATTTTGTCACAAAGTGAGGGTTTGGGCAAGATGGCTCTGGGGATAGTAAAAATATATTTAGGATCGCAGTTCTCAGCCAATCGGCGTGGTCAGTTGTTTCACGGTCAGTTTGTTGCGGTCAGTTGTCATGGACCCATTATATGAGGTGCCGAGTTTTTCAATCAGCCCTTTGTCATTGGCACAATAGACCAATGGACTTTTATTGACAAAAAATGGTAGATACTCTTCTTCACGATGCTTGTACCAAGAAAATGTGACACCATCATGCAACTAGTTTTTTGACTTTAATCTAGAACCTACGAGAAGAGCAGAAACTTTGGGCAAATCTAGGTTTCGCACTAGGTCATTAAATTTTTTTTGCCCAAATAGCGGTTAATGGTCTTCACCGCATTCGTACTCTGAATCATCAGCTAATTGGCTGTCAGAAGAAGATATCTCACTGCTTGACTCCTCAAGGTCTTTTAAAACTACTAGAAGTGCTGATACAGAGACATCGGGCCATGAGGGACAGGTGAAGTTGCAGACGGCAGATTAGGGCAATGAATGTGGTGTTTGTTTTTGGCATTGAATCCAGAAACATTGCTGCTGCAGAATTAGCATTCACTTCCATATGCCTTTGGCTCTCTTCACACCATCGGGATGCCAGATGCTAAACTTTTTGCTTTCCATTGCTCCATCGATGCAAAGATGCAACATAACTAGAACAGGCTTTGTGTGTAGCCCATGTTTTGTCCTGGTCACCCAGTTTTATTCCAAAGTATGCATAGTATACATTCTTAACAAATTTTGTCACAGTTTGACGCTGAGCTTCTGCAACAAAACTACTACATATGTAACAGAAATACAAGTAATGCAGATCATTTGCACATCCTCTTTTTTTTAATGACATTAGCCTATTGCATAAACTGTCACTTAGCAATGCTGTTGTAAAAGAGATTAGTTGGTTTCAAATGCGCAGCTAGTCTTAAGCTTTGCAAAGTCATGTTTTGCTTAAACTCAACAAGTACCTTAACATAATTATGAAGGTATTTTACTACAGAAATGTTGTTGTTGTATGGTCTTCAATCACGTGTAAAGTTTTTTTTTCTACCATTCTTCTCTTTTACATTAGATAGGCTACAATCATCGTGGTTATGCACGGATACAGTTACTAGCCTGACAACAAAAACACCTCCTTTGTCCAAAAACTGTTGAGTAAAAACACACAAAGCTTGCTGTAACAGTACTTGCAATAGATAGCTCGATTATTACATCATATAAGATAACATGCATTAAACAATGAGTAAACCTACAATAGCAATCAACTGTTTATTAAAATGTCTAATTCTAAAATTGTGCAAAATCTTGACATGGTAGAAAAAAATCGTTTGCAGATTTGAAATCAGCGACCTCAAATTGCACAAAAAATTTTCTTTTTGCTAAACAACAAATTCGATGTTTAGTGGTGCAATTAATAAAACTTCATTGTTAACAATAATAAAACATTAGTTGGTGGTTGAAGTTTTGTGCAAGCGATTTCCAGCTTTGTCCAGCTTCAGATGCTCATACTATCTTCTACCCTTGTCTGACAGTTATCAAACAAGTTGTAGTATAAGTGCACCATTGAGCTGTAACCGTCTGATGTCATAATATGATTGTTTTGAATTTATGTAATGGTTATTGGTTAAAGTGTAGCCAGCTCCAGGATGCTGAACGTATCCTCTTCTAGAATACCTTATAGTTTGCTATTTTTCCCTATATTCTAATGCCCTTCCACGCTGGTAGCTATCTGGCTGTAGTCGATGTTCTTGCTTTTTTTGGAGCGAGGGTGCCGGTTGTTGTCACAGCCCCAGCGGTTTGTTTGCATTATGGAATATACGGGAATTTGCTAGTTGGTTAACTTTTACTAATTCTTTTATCACCCAGACTCTACTTAAAGTTTACTTTTTAGTTTGCCACCACCTTGCTGATTGAGGAGCCTAATAGCAGAGCAGTCTGTTAGAGGCATTATTTTAGTGATTTAATAGGTGTTTTATTGTTACAAATGTTATAGTTGCATAATTCGTTTTAAGTTTGTGACGTATTGGTATTTGGTGAAAAATGTTGGTTTTAGAATTTTTTAAAAGTTGAACTGCTTAGTGATGCTAATGCAATGTGGTGGAACTAAGTGCAGTGCCAGTGTAATACTGGTCAAGAATCCTCTTTCTGGTGATGTTGTTGTCAACTTTGATCAGAGTATCTGAGAAGAAGGTATGATGGCAAGCGCAGAAATTGCTCTTGTGTGTGGTTTGAAGGTTTGGGTGGGATGCCAGGATAGGCTATGTATAAATTCAGATGCTGATGAAACTCGAGCCTAATGGTAAAGCAGATACATGAGTGGAGTGCTCCCTCACAGTTCTAGAACAATTTATGTTGATAGTCTGCTAGATCTAACTTATTTAGAAATAATGTGCGAGCTTACATCCACGGACAGCATAAGTGTATTGCTATTTGAAAGCTATACAAAAACTCTTGCAAAATTAAAAAAGGTATGTCACATAAAAAAAGGTAGAAAAGCACTGGTATATACAATGTTAGTCATAATTTAATTGTGACATTTTGATATTAGGGTGTTTGAGTTTTAAAGGCGGTGAATCATCCAGCCAATTCTGATCGTTTGCAAAAGCTAAAATTGAAATATAATTTTTGATATTTTTTGTATTGATTTTGGGGCTGCGGTTGCGAAGATATTCAACAAGTACAAAAAGATATCCCCCAAAAAACTTTGGGAAACTCTGAGTTTTGTTCTTCCTGCCAAAACCACAGTTCTCTATAACTATTAGGCCTACTGTAGTTTTGGCGGGAAGAACAAAACTCTAGAGTTTCCAAAAAAGTTTTTCGGGGGACATCTTTTTGTATTTGTTGAATATCTTTGCAACCGCAGCCCCAAAATCAAAATAAAAAAATGTCAGAAATTATAGTTCAATTTTATCTGTTGTAAACCACCGGAATTGGCTAGACAATTCACCGCCTTTAATGTTTAATCATTTGCATGCTTTCTGGTCAAAAGACTACCATCGCTGAAGCCTAGGGAAGAGCCTCTAGATCAGTGACTACTTAAAACAAGCAATGAAAAACAGTTGTCTTCCCACAGGATTCAAACCTGCAGCCTTTATATTACCTGTCCACTGTGCTACCAGTAACCCAAAGACTGCAGGTTCATATCCTGTAGAAAGAGAACTGTTTTGTGATGCTTGTTTTGAGTAGTCTCCTTTCTGGTGGGTTTTCCCTAGACTGCTGAATGGTAGTCTTTATGCCAGAAAGCATGCAAGCGTTTAAGTAAATATTATACAATATAGTTGTAATTTTATTCGATTCCGGATGTTAATTTGCTGGTGTGTAATAATACATCTCCTCAACTCATGGTGTTTTTTGTAAGTTCAAAGTTTTTTAAATAATGTTGTAGAATGTTTTTTCTGCGTTTAGCAGTTGTTGGAATAGCTCACATGAAATCGCAAGTATACAAGCTAATGTTGATTAAAAAAGTTGGAAAAACGTAAATTTTGGATTGTTATGCATTTGTCCTAGTAGCTCGGAACTTGTCTGTTTTGAAAAAAATTTTCATATTCGAAAAAAACTGTTTTTTTTTGATGTTATGGTATATCAATTAAATTGTAAGCATGTTATTTTTTTGTTTTATTTTTTTGAAAACCTACTGTTATTTTTTTGAAATATGTCATACTGATTTTTGTTAATTAGAGGGTTTAAGATTGTTCACGCTGGCCAGTTGGTCGAGCAGTAACGCATTTATCTCTGGAGCACGAGGTCTGAGGTTCAAATCTCGGGGTGGTTAAATTGGACACAGTGTTGCCAACGGTTCGCCACTGCTGCAACATTTCAAAAGAAGCTGTATTGCCCAGGCACAATGTCACGGAGATGGGCCCTGCAAACTCGTTACATGCTTCGACGTAATAGCTTTAGTATATATAATGAAAGGATTGATTTGATTTTTGTTTACATTGGTTGTTTTCACTGCCATGCAGAGATTTGTTGGAAAATCAATGAAACTGATTCTTAAAAAGGGTTAATAAAAATCATGATGTATTTATTTTTTGTCAACTTTTTTGAAGAGGAGGGGTTCAGCCAGTATTTTGCTTACTGCGTAATTTTCAAATAAATTTCAAACATATTGTTTAAGTTAAATGCAATATTTGTTTTAGTTTATAAATCAATTTGTCAATTCCAGCATTTTTAGCTAAAATGGTTTTTGGTGGATTTTAATTTGTCTTATGACTAATAAGTGTGGTGTTGCAACCGCTCCATAAATCTGAAATTTTATCTTGGCAACTTCTACCTTAGCTCAAGTTGGAGGCTTCGCACAAAAACTTGTTTGGTCAAGTTTCGTAAAAATTTGTGAATGTTTAGCTGCAGCACAGTGACATCCAAATTTTGGCAATTTCCAAAAAACATGTTTTTTTCATTTTAAATGTTTTTGGACTATAAGTCAAACCTGTGATCACTTACGATCATTTCTACTGTTTTTGGAGTTGTTGTTTAGTGCATAGACAACAAGAGAACTTGTTAAATCAAAGTTATCAAGGTTACATTATAGACTTACTGCCACAAGCATAATTAATACCAAATTATTGCATATTTTTTAAATTTAGTAATTAATTTCGTATCTGACCGGCTAGTTGGTCAAGCGGTAGTGCATTCACCTCTAGAGGTCTGAGGTTCAAATCTCGGGCCAATCAAATTGGACACAGTGTTGCCAACAGCTCTTTACCGCTGATACATTTCTTAGAAAAATGCTGTGTTGCCTGGGCGGAATGACGATTTGGCATAATAGCGCAAGTATAAAGAAAGATTTGATTTGGATTTGAATTTGAATTTGATTTAGCTTTAATTTTAAACTGAAAAGCGCTCATTATTATTTACCTAATATCAGTCTTTTTATTCTAGACAGCTGTGTTAACAAAAAGCATCTCATTGATAAGTTGTCATAATTTCTGTTTCTTTTAGACAGCCAAAGTTTTGCTCATATTCTCAATACTGGTTTTTCAGTCAGACATCATGCTCTGCAAAAATGTTTTTTCTTCATTTTTCAATCATGTGAAGGCGTTGGTTTGATGACCAAGATTTCATTGTTGTGTTCAATTTTTTTTTCAATGTTTGAGAAATCTTGGAAATATGGCAAAGATCTTTTTGCGTGCTTTGTCGATTTTGAAAAGTATAATATGATTGCTTTTACAACTTTATAGGGGTTTTGCAGGAGAATGGTTTTGATGGTCAGTTGTTGCTTGCCATTAAGGCATTCTATGGTGCCGACTCGAGTTCCGTGGTTAAGTAAATGGCAAGCAATCAAAGCTTTCTATATAGGCATTGGCAAGGGTGCATTTTGTTTCTTTTCTTCTTCATTGTTTACTTAAATTGGATCGACAAATGCAACCAAGTTGAAGAGTTTGCCGCGATAGGAAATTGAAAAATCAGTTGCCTGCTATGTGCTGATGATTTTATTCTGCTTCTACAGAATGTGGCCTTCAGTGCACATTGAATAGGTTTGGAGCTGCTTATGACACTGCAGGAATAACAATATGCACGGTCAAAACTGATGTATTTCATGTTTCAAGAAACACTAATCAGTGCTTGTTGCAACTGAATGGAGCGACACAGAAACAAATGTACAAGTTAAAGCATCTTGGGGTTACATTCATAAGTGACTGAAGGCAAGACGAAGAACTGGATATCTGAATTGGCTCGGCAATTATAAAAATGAAAGCTTTAAACTATTCAGTTGTTTTGAGACGAGAGTTGTTGAAAAAAAGCAAAGCTTTCAATTTTCGTAACAGTCTTTGTCCCTTCTCACCTATTGTATCTCTGTATGGTTGTGAAAATTTTGTAATGACTGAAAGGGTGTGATCACAAGTGCAAGCATCCAAAATGAGGCTTCTCCAATAAAATTAAAGGAGTTACATTATGTACAAGGTGCACATCTCTTGAGATTCGAAAATCTCTGGAGCCGCCGAATTGAAAGATCTCAGCTTAGATGGTTGGACCATGTAAGCAACATGCCTCAGGAAAAACTTCCAAACAAGCTTTACTTGCTTTAAAGCAAATGGGAAAAAAAACAGTTAGATGCCCTAGAACTACTGTCTATGGATCAATATTACATTGAGGATCTTGGATAGAATCGCTTGGGACTTCTTCACCCAAGCGAAATGATGGAGGTGATGGAAGACCATGAAGTGTGGTTGCTTAATCTTGAGCTGCTGCTCCCACAATCGTCACGGGAAAGAGGGCAATGAAGAGAAAGAGAATTTTCCTTGAAGTTTTCAATGGTTTTGTTTGCTTTTTTACTGTTTGTTTTGTTGAAGTTGCATTTGTATAAATTTTTTATTTCATCTACCAGCTTCTTTACTTTCTCAATTATTTTTAATTGAGGAATTGTAGGAATTCCAGCTTCATAGTAGGAAAACATGTGCTTTTGATAGTATTGTCATTGGGTCTAGAAAGAGTTCCTGTCAGCCAACTGCGAGAATTTACAGATCTAGTAATAGTTTATTGCTAGTAGTTTTACCAATGTTTATGTTTTATATTGCTTATACTAAGTAGATTGCACTAAACTCTGTATCTTACACAGCAAAACATAAACAAATATGGTTTTAGTAAGCTGCTGCTGTAATTATAGTTAAGTTATGATTGCAGTTATTTAGATTTCAGTAACTCTGCCTAAAGCATAGTCTACATCATCATTCTTTAAAAAAGTAACATTGTAGGCTATGTTTCACTCTGTTTCACTTAGCCAGCCAAAATAGATACTGTAGGTCTAACTCAAATAGAGATTCTGTTGTAGTTTCCCAGCACAGAAACGTGATCAATTTTGACCACTATTAATTCTGAAAGAAACTAACAAAAAACATAAATGTAAACAGTTTTTGAAGTTGTATTGAAGTTTTTCTGAATGTGTAAGACCAAGAGTAAATGTTCAATTTTGCAATGGCTCATTAGTAACACAGATTTCACATAGCACTATCTAGCTGCATAAAATGAAACAAATACCAAATCTTGGGCAAAAAAGTTTGCCCTGTGACCCCTAAACCTCAATTTTTTTTTCTCAAACTTTGTATTCTTGATTTTCTTTGGCAACCTCCTATTACGAAGAAGCTTGAAAAAAATTGGAAGAGGTCGGGGCAACTGCAACACCCTACGTAACAAGTCAATTTTAGAAAAATAGCAGTTTTGTACAAAACAAAAAAATTTCCAATTAAAAAATTCTTGAAATTATGCTATTTTAACAGTAAAATTTTATTAGTTTTGGGCTAAATTTCATTATTAGTTGACTTTAATCATGATTTTTCTTGTTTCGATTTAAATTATCATCTAAATCAAACAATCCTGTAATCTCCATGATCTTTTCACTAATCAAGTAGTGTAAGATTAGTTGTTACTTTATTTCTTGAAATAGGTGAATGTTTTATATGTCTTCATTAATCAAAAAGGTAAAGGTGTTGGCTATAGAGATCCTTATGTTTTAATGATTTATTAGCCATGAAGCATAATAAAAAGATTAAGTTAATTTCAAATTGGTTTTTCAGTGCTGCATAGGGTTGTGTGTTCCTATTTTTAACTAATGTATTTACTATATGTTGAGTACTGCAACTAATCTTTTTTTTTGTTTTGCGATTAATTTCATTCAAAGTTTATAATATGGATATAATATGCAAGACATAGTTGGAAAAGTTTTTTTTTCACCCAGATTTTGGTTTTCCAAATCGCTTTTCGATTTTTCTTGCTCTGTAACGGCTTATGAGAATATTTGTATTTTTCAGTTACAGGAACGCAGCATAACATTAGGAATACTCTGTTAACTGGTACCTGATCAATGATTTTAGTATTGTAGGGTTAATATTACTAGGTTTCCTGGTGTTGTTACTTTTTCATGTGTGCAATGGGACTGTCTTGATCAAACAGCTTAACAATGAGTGACAATAAGCAAATATTATCCAAACCAGGTAAGCAATTAAAGAAATTTATTAATATGGCACTGGTTGAGTGGTTGGTGTCTACAATAAATCTCATCAATTACGTACTAGAAACTAACCTGTGGGATGTAGGTGTACTGATCTATCTTGCTCTCTGGTTAAGGTTTAGCCTAGGTTGCTAAACCCAGATATTTCTGTGCAGATAATTTCACTTGCAGGTTGCATCAAATGCAAATTGCAGCGTAATTATTACTTGTCCAAGTGCCCAGCTCTGTCTATGACTTGTACTATCTCTCGTTTGGGTTAAATTTATGAGTTTCATTTTGTTTGAATGTATTATGAACATTTTCAAAGGCTGTTTTTTAAGAAAATGTTTGAAGCTGTGATTAGAATTTAGTACTGTATTTTTCACGCCATAAGGTGCACTCAAGTATGAACCAAATCAACTGACTGCTAACCAGCTAACTGGCAACATTACGATTAGGGTTATCGGTAGTTGGTGGTCAGTTTGTTTGCAGTGGTCAGTTGTCAGTAAGCCCCAAAGTATAAGACACCATATCAATAAATGACTGTGATAGCTTTTATTTTCTTTTGTGAGACACATTGGAATATAAGATCCACTTAATGAAATATATACAATTTACAAAGCTCTTAGAACTGTAATAAAGCTCTAAATAACTCTGTAAATTAAATCAGGAAGAGAAATTATAACCTGATTCATACCCTTCAGTGTCTCAAAAAAAAATTTGAGTAGTTAACGATTTAAGTATGCTTTATGATTGGAAAAATACAGTTTGGTACTTCTTGATCAGAGTTTTTTTCAAAATCGTTTAGGTCCAATATCATGTTTATCTAATGCCTTGATCAAAGTTTTTTTCAAAATCGTTTAGGTCCAATATCATGTTTATCTAATGCTTTGATTCAGTTTTACTCTTTTCAAAAAAACAAAATTTATAAAATGTTGTATTGCTAATGCTGATGTGCACTTTAAGCAACGATGAACTTGCCTTTCATATTGGTAATACTAATAGATAATCAAGACTATGTGAAAAAAATTTCACATTGAGATGAATCAGAAATTAGGAATAAAGGGCAGGCCTTAACTTAATCTTGTGTTATAGTATACAAAAGTTACTCTTAACTTAATCTTGAGTTATAGTGTACAAAGGTTACTGAAAATGAGTGTTTTAAACCTGAAGAGAGTTCGCTTGCAATGAGTTTCAAAACGTAATCCTTTTATTATGCACTAGTAGAAAAATAATTGATTAATAATAATGACAGTTATAAAGCAAAGCAGCAGTATATTATACAGCAAATGAACAAAGCAAAGCGAGAACAACTACTCATTGATTAAATAAATTTCTTTTATCTCGCAATATCTCTTCATTACACAATACTACACTTAACAATGAGCAATATGTGCCAATAATCGGATACCGCAGACAATTACGCAAGAAAAAACATTATATTCACTTGGTCACCACATACCTTCCCCTCAGAAAGATGGGTATGATGGACGACAAAGACTCCCAAAGCTGTCCAGCATACACATCAGTTGATGAAAGGAAATGTGGATTCGAGTCAATTCCAAAAATATGACATTAAACGACACATAAACGCATATCTTCAAAAATTGCAACATAGAAAAACCAATAAGGGTTAAGAATGGAGTGTGCAGAAACACCAAAATTGGGGATAAAATGTTGAACGCTTCAAAATCTGAAATATGACAGTGAAAATGGTATTTTCTACATCCATGCGACCAGAAATAAGTAACTTGGTCATTCCTTTCCAGAAGATTTAGCGCGAAAAATGCGAACAACACAATATAATATAGAGCTTTCCTTTTGCACTTTAACACAAGTACAGTATATTTAAAAGAATTATTGAGACTTTGCTCGGAATCAACCACTAATAAAAATACAAAAACAACAATATTAAATATGATTCAGTAACTCTTTGGTTGCATGAGATATATTTCGTAGAGTCAAGGCTATAATTGTTATATTTATCCTTACCGACACGAACAGAAATAGAGTAGCCCCAACTTTAACTAGAATATGACATCGCAAGCAATATTCAGGGACTTCATGAAAGTATCTAACTTTACTGAATTAAAGAACTTCACAGTAGCATTAAGCTTATTTAATGTTGTTCATAGTTAGATCTGAAATACACTGCTTTCAAATTTTATAATGTTTCATTAACTTGATCAGGTTTATGATTAATGGCTATCAAAACTAAAGTGTTTACAAAAGTTGTCTATAAAATGTCAATCAAAATTTTACGTACAACTATGCTAAGTTCTCATTTTAAGTTTAAAGGAGTTAGTTGATTTTACCTTTGCAGCACAACTGTTAAAATTGTGGTTACACACAAAACCCTTGTTAAAACAAATTTTCTACTGTAGCGTTTTGCTTCGATTAAAAAAACAAAAACAAAACTTTTGGATCTGAAAAGGCCAATATGGTTCTCGAATTTCATAACTCGCATTATCTTGACCAGAAATTGGACACACTATATCCTAAATATCATATCGACACCCTCAACTTACCCACTGCAATATTTTTTTAAGAATAGTTTTAAAAAAATATTGCAGTGGTTTTAATCACATGTATGAACAGTTTTACTATTTTTTCTCAAAATTTAAGAACTAAATAAAAACAATGCCTGCCTTAGCAGTTAGCATGGAAAAAGATGCATACTGGTACACAATATGGATACAACTTTTTGACGTTTTTTTTCCACAACTGATTTCCTGTAGCATCGATTGATGAACTTTTGCTTATAAGTGCCTGGAATGATGTTTATTTTGTTGAGCTAACAAAAAAGATCACGCACAAGTAAGTCACTTTGAAAAATTTACCATTTGGCTCTATCATGTATTAGAGGTGATTGGGCTAATGTAATAATACTGGTTTATGATGTCACTATTACTTTCTTGGAATTATGAAGAAGGTGGTGTTGGCATCACAAACCAATGTTATTAACTTTAGACAAGTGTTGGTGCAAGTTATCTTTTTTCGAAAGTCGAGGCTATCCCGTCAGTTTTTTGGCGATAGCATTAAAATACCTTGCCCAAGTCAGCTAGCAAAACTCATTTAACACTTTCTTCAATAAAGCAGGTGATGTGAAACAAACTTGATTAGCACATTTCATTGCCAGAATTGGAGCCTACACTTTGTTGATAAACAAATTACAAGGCATTGAACATCAAGTTCCGGTTAAAAGAAAAATTGAACAATGGAAATCAAGTTGGCTGACCTTCAATTGAAGGCTGGTATAGCTTTGACCATTCAAAAAGTCATCAAGGGTGTCTTGGGTGGCTTAACTTGTGAGAATCATTTAATAAAATGATCACTGGTTGTGGCAGGGCAAAGTGTCAACACTGGATAGAAAACAAGGGGGTCATTTTGAGAAAAATGGACAGACCCATTTGTAACAGGTGCCTGCACCATGTATTTGATTGGATTCTGCCTTGTCATGGATGATAAGCTGCATGGCTAAACCAAATCTCCTGACTTTGAGTACTTTTTTATGAGGGATTTGGTTAGCAAGTATTATCAACTAAAGGATGTCATCAACAGTGGAAAAGCTCTGATTATCAAAAAAACAAGAGATGGAGGTACGACATAAAATTTCTGTACCACCTTACACATGCTTTTCGTCACTTCATTGAAAATCAACATAAGTTCTCTTTGTGAATTTCATAATCAACTTAAAAATTGGATTTTATTTCATCTTTCATAAAAGTTATCAAATTATGATACAGGGATATGATCTTCCAAAAAAATTGTACCCCTTGTACACAAACAAAGTTTAGAAACAAAAAATCCAATTCTTATAAATTTATAGTAAGTGGAAACATATTATCTTGACGTTTCTTGAAACTACTTCTCACATTGTCAAAAGTAATGAATGGCGAAAAACACAAAGCACAAGCATATAAAGCAACAAAAAGAAGCAGCAGCCAGGAAGAGAATTATTCATATTATTCATGTGTTAAACAAATACAGTGGTATAGAGGTACTATCAACATTTAAGTTGGGATTGTGTTTTTGAATTAGTAATGTTTCGGTGATCAATAATTTTCGCTAGTGATTGGTTTGGGCCATTATTTTCGTTTTGTCAAAATCAATTTTATGATCGGGGTTATCTGTCAAATGTTTGGATATATCGGTATCTTGTCTGTTTGGCAATTTGGGGTCGTGATTTTTCGCCATTCATTACTTTTGACAATGTGAGAAGTAGTTTCACGAAACGTCAAGATATGTTTTCAGTTATTTTGGCTTTGTGTTTTGTATTATAGTAAGTGTTGTTGCTGAGTCTAACTTTAAGATAACTTCACATTGAAAACTAATTTTAATTTACTCAGCTCTATGCTTTCCAGACCCTAGGAGTAATATTTAAAGTCAAACAACTATTTACCAAAAATTATTTACTTCTTTTGCATATTACATTTTTTTAAATTCATTTTAACAGCATTGAGATTATTTACTCTCAAAGTTTAAAGGTCTCAAAAACTAGTCAAAACAATCAAGTAACGTCAGTCATAAAGCTATCAGGAGTTCTTACTGCTTTTCACTTTATTATGAAATAACATAGCATGATCTTTAAAATTCCTGCCACTTTTGAGCCAAAAATATTATTGCATGCGCCAAACTTAATACTAATCAATGCCAGAAATTTGCTTGCATTTTACTGTTCTAGAAACGCTATTTAGCAGTGCTACCCAACAGCCAATGTATTGGATATTGTACATTATCTTGTATTATATCCATTATTCTGCAAGAAAGCTTTCTTAATAAAATTGTTTGAAAACTTTAAAGAGCAAGTATAAGATAATTTTAACGTTACAGGTGACAGTTTACTAAAAAAACTTGGCCATCCAGCTTAAATCTAACAAAGCCATGAAGCTTCAGTACGGTACTTTAAAGTCTTAAATGTTGGTGTAATCCCTTAAATTTGACTCTTCAACTTTTCTGTGATACCAATTCATTGTGAAAATTCATCTTAAAGTTTGAAGGTCCAACTAAGGGCTAATTATTGTCCATCATGGCATTACCAAGTTTGGCATGCTTTATCTTTTTCTAATACTAGCCTACTAGTACTCTTTTAAAATTTGATATGTCTAGCTGGAGTACTTCATGTTTAAGATTTGAAAAGTTTAAGAAGCCTATTTGGCATGATCTCCTCAATGTGGCCCACCCAATTTTGTTATCTATCTTTGATTTATATTAACCTATTCAAGAGATTTAATTCGTTTAGATTTTGTAGTTAATGCAGGGAAAGGTGTCAACATAGTTGGAGGACCCCTAAAGTATGAGATCCTCAATATTTTTCATATT
Organism: Trididemnum nubilum; assembly: GCA_963965965.1. NCBI lineage: Eukaryota > Metazoa > Chordata > Ascidiacea > Aplousobranchia > Didemnidae > Trididemnum > Trididemnum nubilum. The sequence continues at coordinate 15,651,973 of OZ014474.1, read as the reverse complement.
ATAGTTTTACCTATCTTGAAAATTTTAATTGTCTAGCTTAAGTGGTTAAACTTTTTGAAGGACCTGTTATAGGAGGACTCCCCAATTGTTGCAACTAGTCGTATTTTATTTATCTATTCTGATTTTATTTTTCTTTTGTATTTACATATTCTGAAAGTTTCATGTGTCTAGCTTGAATGGTCGAAAAGTTTGAACTTTGAAGGACCCAATTGAGGAACCTCCGATTTTGGTGCCTCAAATTTTGTCGAATTTTATCTTTCCTTCATATTTACCTATCCTAAAAGTTTGATTTGTCTAGCTTAAACAGTTAAAAAGTTTAAAATTTGGCTTTCTCATTTGAGGGGGACCCCATTGTGGTACTATGTAATATGTAAATTTTATTTTTTGACTCAGTTACATACGATCAAAATAAGTAAAATAAGAGAGTATAAATAATATATCCAAAATCATACAAATAGACGTATTGTATACAATTACTGAGTCCAAGGAGCGCCGAACAACCCTGAGGTATACAAGTCAAGGCGCTCCTTGTTCTCGTCATTTCTTTTGCAACCTAAAGGCATTAATTATTGAGCAAAAAGTTATGCATATAAAAAGAAAAACAGAAAAGGAAAACAAATAAAAAACCAACATGAAATAATCGAAAACGTATTGAAGTACTCATAAAGACTTAAAAAAAAGAATGCACACACATCAAAATTCTCATAGTTGAAGAGGATTCAATTAATTTGATTACAGTACCAGAAGAATCAAAACCGAGTCAATAATGTGATACAATTTTTTCTTTAAAACATTTTTTGAAGGAATTAAACGTTTTGTGTTTAATGTCTTCATCAATTTCATTCCAAAGTTTGGCGCCTCAAAATTCTAATTTTTTTTGACCTGCAGATTTGGAAACTCGAGGTAAAAAATAGTTCAAGTTAGTAAGTTTTCTTGTTTGATGAGAGTGTACTAATTCAATTCTATTGAATCGTTGTTGAAACAAAAGTGGCAATTTATTATCACAAATTTTATGCATAAACTTAGCAAGTTCCAAATGATAAATGTCATTCAATTTCAGATAATTTAATTTATTGTACAAATGAGTAACATGAGAAAACTTTTTGTTCCAAGTTATAGTGCGCACAATGTTGTTCATTCTCACGTTTATTTCATGCAATTGGTTTTGAGTTGCTGTGCCCCAGACAATGATACCATAATTTAGAATACTGTATACAAAACTATGATACAGCATGTTCAAAGTATGTTCGGTTACATAGTCGCGAATTTGATACAAAATTGCATTGTGCTTAGCCAATTGTAAAGACAGTTTATTGATATGAACAGACCAGGTCAGTTTTTCATCAATGTAAACACCCAGGTACTTAAGAAAATCACTAGGTCTAAGTACCTTTTGATTCATGACTACCGTGAATTTGGTTTTAATTGATTGGTAAGGATGTTTATTGAATATCAAATAGGTCGTTTTTGAATAATTTAAGAATGATTTATTTCTTCTGAGCCAAATATCGATATTTTGAAGCTGTGTATTTACCTTGGTTTCAAGACTCATTAAACTTTTATCTGATAGTGCCAAATAAGTATCGTCAGCTAATAGCATAAAAAGTAGAGGACCAAGCGATGATCCTTGTGGAACACCGCAGTCTATTTTTAGCTGCTTGGATTTACTGTTACCAATTTTGGTATATTGTACTCTATTAGTAAGGTAACTTTCAATTAATTCTAGAGCATTTCTTTGAAATCCATAGAGTTTTTCTAGCTTGCATAATAATATGTCGTTTTGGACAGAAACATTTTACTTAAATCTAAAAAGATACAGCGACTATATCTACCTTCATCAACATTATTTAATAATTCGTCATAAGTGTTGCATATTGCCAAAGAAGTAGAATAATTTTTTCTAAACCCAAATTGTCTTTCACTAAATAATTTAAATTTTGATAGTTAGGAATAGATACGACTATGTAGCAATTTTTCAAATATTTTATTAAACTGAGAAAGAAGTGATATTGGTTTATAGTTTGTCAGTTTGTCTTTTTGCCCTTTTTTAAAAATTGGAATTACTTCAGCTACTTTCATCAAATTTGGATATGTACCAGTACTTAAGCATAAGTTGAACAATTCACTTAGGAAAAAAGAAATAATAGGACTAGCGAGTTTTATGAATTTGGTCTCAATATCTAAAGTCCTTGTAGCTTTCCTATTTTTGAGTTCTTTGATTAAGTTGAACACTTCTTGTTGACAGCTAGGTAAGAGAAAAATAGAATTGGTTATTTTTTTCTTTTCCCCAACTGTGCATTCTGAGCTATTAGAATCATTAGGTTAAATAGAAGCTTTGTCAAATTTTTTCTTTTCTTCATATTTACCCCAAATTTTGTCAAATTTTTTCTTTTTTTCATATTTACCTATTCTGAAAATTTCATCATTCTACTGTAAGTGGTTAAAGTTGAATTTTATCGTCCTTGTTTGAGAAGGATCCCTTCATTTTGGTACCCTCAAATTTTGTGAAGTTTTGCCCTTTCTTCATACTTGCCTATCCTGAAAATTTCATGCATCTAGGAGGAGTGTTTAAAAAGTTAGATTTTAAAGGCCCCATTTCAGGGGGATCTCCTCCCATTTCAAATCTGGTCAAATTTTATCTTTGTTTTATATTTACTTACCTTAAAAATTTGATGTGTCTAGCTTAAAAGGTTAAAAAGTTTAAATTTTAAAGGGCCCAGTTTTGGGGGAACCCCCCATTTTGGAACCCCCAATTTTTGTTAGGTTTAGTTTATTTTTAGTTTTTACCCATTTCGAAACTTTGATTCATCTAGCTCCAACAGTTTACAAGTTCAAAATTTAGGCGTCTCGTTTGAGTGAGACCCCATTTTTGGTACCCTCAAATTTTGTCAGATTTTATCTTTTCATATTTGCCTACCCTGAAAATTTTCTGTGTCAAGTGTGAGTGGTTAAAAAGTTTGAATTTTGGCAGCCCCATTTGGGGGGACCCCACATTTTGGTACCCTCAAACTTTTGCCAAATTTTATCTTTCCCTTATGTTTAGTTACCTTGAAAATTTGGTGACCCTAGCATAAAAGGTGAAAAAGTTTGAATGTTAAAGGGCCCGTTTGGGGGAACCCCCATTGTGGCATCCCCATTCTTTGTTAGGTTTAGTTTATTTTTAATATCTACCCATTTCGAAAATTTGATCCATCTAGCTCTAATGGTTTAAAAGTTCAAAATGTTGGAGGGCCCGATTGAGGGGGGTCTCCCCAACATGGCAACCCCGACTTCATTCGGGTGCTAGTCCTCTCTGATATCGTCACTTGCTCAAACTTCCAATACAGTGTGTTTAAGCCAGAAACACATAAAAAAAGTAAGTAAAAAGGAAAAGAAGAAGAAAAATAGTATTCAGGTTGGGGTAAATGAACATAACCAAAAGCAATGCGCTTGATATTGATAAAGTGCTCAAAAATCACAAATCAATTTTCCATCAAAATCGGTATTTACTGAGATAGATCAGTTCAAAAGCATCCTCTTTCTGCCCATTTTCAACCTGTAAAATTTTAGTCACCCCCTCCCAAACTCGGTTTGCATAAACCATTTATAAGCACCCACATTGTGTACAAATTTCAGCTTTGCATGCCAAGTGGTTTTTGAGTTATAGGTAAATTAATATATTTTCAAACCAAAAATCACCGTTTTTTTATGTTTTTTGTGTCTCAATTCACGATCTTGTTACCTAGGATCTCCTAATTTGGGACACATGACGCTTTCATTAATTTCTATGTTGAGTCCTAATTTCAGCTTTCTAAATTTTACTGTTTGCTTGTTATTCTCATCTGCCAAAAATCTCAAATAAAAACAAAGGTACTACACACTCACGTGAAGTCCCAATTATCCGCAAAAAAATTCAGTTTATGCAAAGGTAAGAGGAAAATACGCAAGTGCAAACCATACATTGGAAAAGTCAATTATCAGACACTCTTTATTGGTACAACTATATTTACATTTCTTGCACAGCTTAAACTGTGGTAGATAAAGAGTCACGATTGATAACACAGACGTGGCACATTACAAATTCAGAAATTATGTAAGCCTTACACGCGGTTGCGAATCACAAAACAGTTTAGTAATATGGCAATGTATATGATACATGTAACATCATAGCAATTCCCACATATCTTGCAAATTTTCTATTGGGTTTGGGTTTTTTTTTGTTTGCTTGCACAGTGCCATTATATAGCAAAATAAAAGTTATTTTTAATAGCATTTTACTATTCGCCATAACTTGGCAGCTTCACTATTCTAAATCCGGCGAGGTATGGACAGGTACTTTGTTTTAAATTGTATTGAAAGTCTCTAAAGTTCAATCAAAGGCTTAAAACCCAATAGTACAAATCACAGTATTTATCAGTTTGTATATACCGGTACCGCAATGTTTCTCTCACTGCAACAATCGAAGTCTTTTTTTGCTTTGTTGTTTCAAGAGGGCTTCTTTTTGACTTTGCTTTCTCATGCTTGTGGACACTTAGTAACCTCACATGGGCAAGATAACAGTGTCACACGTTGTAACACAGGTCAGGTAACCAACTGAGTAAAAAGCTTCCAGTCTCAAACAAAACACCTAAGGAGTGCCAATTTAGGCGCTGCTCACTCGAGCACCAATGAGGTGGTGTCCGTGTGCAATGTGTCTTGATATTTTATTATGAACAACTAGTAGAATAATTATTAGTGAATAATAATGACATAAAGCAAAGCAGTGGTATATATACAACAAGTGAACAAAGCTAAGCGAGAACAGAGATGCATTATTTAAATTTCTTTTGTCTTGCAATATCCATTCATTACACAATACCACCCAATGCAATGAGCGATATGTGTCAATAATTGGATACCGCAGACTATAACACAAGGACAAACATTGAATTATATTCACTCGGTCACCACAAACCAGTGGTTCTCAAACTTTCATGACCCATGTATCTCTGCCCACAAAAATGATTTCTTTTTTTTTATATCAGTATCTGGTATTTTTCCTCATTTCAGGAAAGCCAAAAGTCTTCAGTGCATTTTGCGCCCACTGGTGTGAAGGCTGAAATAAAAAAGTGCAAAATTTTGTGCTTCAAGGGTAGAAATTAGGCTGTACTAAATTTTAGTGACTTTCTTCAATTTCCTAAGAACTCTCCCAAAAGTTGTGGTTCAACTACCAATTCAATTCAGCACCAAAATTTTTTGATTAAATTTTTGTTTTACACCTCCTCAAAATGCTTTTCCATGGCAACGAGACAAAAATTGAATAAATGGCCATAATTCCGCAACTTCTCATGGTAGATGCGAAATTTTTTTTCTAAGGATGCAGAATACCCAAGTTCCTATCTGCTCTCAATGCATTATATCAGTCTAACTGCTCAATTTTTCAAGTAAAACCAAGAAAACATGTTTTTTTGCTAATTTTATTGAAGTTTGTGATAATGTCATTGCGTAGTGGCGTTATAGAGTTTATGCAGTAATATATGGTAAATTTAAATTAGCTATACTATCATCATAGAGTTTTTGTTGTATTAGAGCATGTTAATTGATTATCACAGTATTCGCTAATACGATAGCAGGTAATGTAAGTGTCGAAAAACGAAAAATCATTACAACAGAATTTGATGTATCAATTTATTTATATTCACTGACTGTATTCTTGTTATTTTCACATCTTAATTCCTTGTGATTGTTCCGAACAGGCATTGCATTCTGGCTCTGGACAATAGGATGAAGTGAAAAATAAAAATTTTTGAATTTATAAAAGTGGATATATTGATATATTTATAAAACTGGTCTTGATATACCACATAAAATACTTATATCACAATTTTGAGGTCTTGCACCCTATAGTTGCTGTGCAATTTGATTGATTGTGCCTAAAATAGCCAATTTTGCCAAATCTCACTAACCACATATGATAGAAAGCTAGTTTTTAGCCTAAAAGTTGCAGAAACAGCTCATTTATATCTCCATCAAAAAGAACTTTGCCATAAAATTTTACAGAAAAGAAGTTACAGCCAAATTATTGATTACAGATTTACTGGTTATTGATAAGTTTTCAGTGCTCAACTTTAAACGCATTGCAATGGATGTTGGCATGGAAAATAAGTCAGATGTGGTTGAAATTTATGTATACGTATTTACACTTTTAATGTACCATGCTGCCTTATCAGCTTGAAATAGTTTCTCTAATAGCAATTAGCTTTACTCAACTGAGCAATGTGCAGCACAGTATAGAAACAAATATTTAAAGTTCATGTCATTGCATCATCCAGTATTAGTTGGTTCTTGCTTCATCATTTTATTAATGCTAAACCGGGGAAATTATATCTAGTGAATTCAAAAAAAGTTTAGATTGTGCAGTTCAATTCAAATGAACTGAAAGATGCCAAAGTACAAAACTAAAATTATAAAAGCGGTTTGTATCACGATTCGAAAAGCTACAGTTCTAAAGGGAAGAAAATTTGACAATATATTCAACAAACATTTTGATAGGCCTACCATTGTTTATTGTATTGTAGATACAATATATACTGTACTTGCTGGCATCAATTTTGGTATTTCTGAAGCAGCATGCTTGCTAAAAAAAGATCCAAGTTTAATGTTACTTGTACAAAGTTGTAAGGGGGAGAAATTTTACAAAGTTTTGAGAATTCCGCCAAATATTTACCCGTGTGTTTTGATTTTTGATCTTCAAAAAAAGGATGATCATCAAATGTCATTCTCAAGCCACATTGAATTTCACATTGCTTTCTTTGTTTATGATCATAGCAAAAAACATCAAAAATTTTATCAGTATCTTGCAAGAAATTAGTTTCAAGCTCTTCGAAAAGATCTGATGTTTAAGATTTTTTCGAGTATCTAGTTAAACCATTGAGGTTTAGCCTTAGTTGATGGTTTTTGTGTTTTTGCTGCGACAGTCGAGTTTGATGACTGTCCAGTCGGTTTCGCTGTCCTAATCAAAAAATTCTGAAATTCTTTGTGCAATACTCAGCTCATGGATAGAATAAACATTGCACCAAATCCATCTGTTCTTTTACATCAATTCAAGCTTTATCCAACTTTCTGAAGTGAATTAAGTTGAGCAAACGCTCAAATCACATGTCTCTTGGTTGGCAGCAATCCTGGAGGGAAATTATTGAAACTTTGAAAATTTTCTCCATGGAACTTTGAAAAACTTGGATTTTTTTTAGTTAGCATACTGCTTCAGAAATTACTACATTGATGCCAGCACGTACAGAGTATATTCTATCTACAATACAATAAACAATGGTAGGCCTATCAAAATGTTTGTTGAATATATTGTCAAATTTTCTTCCCTTTAGAACTGTAGCTTTTCGAATCATAATACAAATTACTTTTCTAATTTTAGTTTTGTACTTTGGCATCTTTCAGAGCATTTGAATTGAATTGTACAATCTAAACTTTTTTTGAATTCACTAGATATAATTTCCCCGGTTTAGCATAAATAAAATGATGAAGCAAGAACCAACTAATACTGGATGATGCAATAACATGAACTTTAAATATTTGTTTCTATACTGTGCTGCACATTGCTCAGTTGAGTAAAGCTAATTGCTATTAGAGAAACTATTTCAAGCTGATAAGGCAGCATGGTACATTAAAAGTGTAAATACGTATACATAAATTTCAACCGCATCTGACTTATTTTCCATGCCAACGTCCATTGCAATACATTTAAAGTTGAGCACTGAAAACTTATCAATAACCAGTAAATCTGTAATCAATAATTTGGCTGTAACTTCTTTTCTGTAAAATTTTATGGCAAAGTTCTTTTTGATGGAGATATAAATGAGCTGTTTCTGCAACTTTTAGGCTAAAAACTAGCTTTCTATCATATGTGGTTAGTGAGATTTGGCAAAATTGGCTATTTTAGGCACAATCGATCAAATTGTATAGCCACTAGAGGGTGCAAGACCTCAAAATTGTGATGGAAGTATTTCATGTGGTATTTGGGGCCATATATCAAGACCACTTTTATAAATTCAAAAATTTTTATTTTTCACTCCACCCTAGTGGACAATACCATGCTTATTTTGCCTAGGTTTTGCAATCACTAAATAGGTCCAGTATAGTATGCTCCCATGCCAACATGCTATTGGTAGGCATCATACTAATATTCAGGAAAACATCCTAATTCTCTTTGCTTAAAAATGTTCTAAAATTTAGTAAGATTTGGCTGCTTTCAGCCCACAAAAAAAACAACAAAATAATGCAGCATGTACTGCTGAGAAGTCTGCTTTTAAAGTGAAGGATTGATGGATAAAAATTGATGTTGACTTGACATCACATGATACAAACCATGCTTTACCAAGATCTTTGGAAAACCAGGCTAACTTGAGAGTCAAAACAACTGTTTGTGGAAAGCTGTAAACAAATACGAGGTGTGTTTGAAAAGTAACGGGACTGTGCATGCTGCACGATTAACTTTTAATGCTGAGAAAAAAGCATTGCTGTCTATGATGTCTCAATGTCTTATGGTTTCGAAAACCAAATTTCAGCTTTCTGTGACAACTACATTCTTTTTTGCACGTTTTTCTTTCAAGACACTTTCTTTGTGACTGTTTTGTGAAAATCTGATATAACTAGGAATTTTTGGCTTTTTTTTTTTTTGGTGCGAAAAATGAGCGTCGAACAAGGAATCAACCTGAAATTTCTTGTCCGTCTCGGAAAAAACTCCGACTGAAGCACTAAAGTTGCTTCAAGAAGTCTATGGTGATGACACAATGTCAAAAACTCGTCTTTTTGAATGGCACAGAAGGTTCAAAGAGGGAATAGAGGAGGTGGAAGATGATCACAAGAGTGGGAGGCCATCCACAAGATGAACAGATGAAAATGTTGAGCGCGTGAGACATAAGGGTGCAAAGCGATTGCTGTCTTACTGTTAGAATGATAGCAGATAAGCTGGGTATGAATAGTGAGAGGGTATGGAGGATCATTACAGAAGATCTGGGGATGAGGAAGATCTGAGCAAAAATGGTACCAAGGTTGCTGAATGCAGGACAAAAGGAGCAGCGTGTGCAAGCGTGTCAAGACATTTTGGAGCAACTCGAAACTGAACCCAACTTGCTAAAAAGAGTTGGTACTGGCGATGAGTCATGATGGATCTTCGAGTACGATCCACTCACCAAACAGCAGAGTCTTGAATGGAAGAGCGCATTATCACCAAGACCCAAAAAGACGAGGCTGTTCAAGTCCAAAACCAAGGTGATGCTGATCGCTTTTTTTGATGTCCATGGAATTGTCCACGCAGAATTCTTGCCACAAGGTCAAACTATTAATCAGCACGTCTACAAAAGCATCTTGAGACGTCTGATGCACTCAATGAGGAACTGTGGGAAATGAGGTCATGGCTGCTTCATCATGACAGTGTTCCAGCTCATAATGCCGTGAGAACTCGAGAGTTTCTTGCCAGAAATATCATTGCTGTACTGGAGCAACCACCCTTCTCTCTAGATCTGGCCCCTTGTGACTTCCTTTTGTTTCCCAAACTCAAGGAAGTCATCAAAGAAACTTGTTTTCAAAATTCAGAAGTCATTAAAACAGCTGTGACGAGAAAGCTCTGAGTGATCCTGGAGGAATCCTTCCTGGAATGCGTGGAAGCGTGGCAGAGGAGATTGGAAAAGTGCATTCAAGCCCAAGGAGATTACTTTGAAGGCGACATGTTGTAAAATTTTACTTGTCAAATAAAATAAAACGTTTATAGACCCAGTTTCGTTACTTTGTAAACACACCTCAAATATTGTGCTGCATCTGGAAAGTTTAAACTAAAAGCAATGTGTATCAAGTAACTTGACATTAGTAGAAGACTTCCAATGCTTACAACAGTAAAAGCCAAAAAAAAATCATGAAAAAGGATGTGAAAAGTAGAAATTTTTTTTAAAGATTAGTTGAGGAGTAAGGAGTTGAAAAAAAGAATGAATGTTTAACAGCAGAAAAATCTGAAGTTAAAAGTATAAATACTAGAACTAAAACTTATACTGTTATCAGTAGTTAAAAACATGAAGAAAAGTTTAAATTGACATGTCCATTTTCCAAGTCAGCCAGTATCCAATAGCAGAATATAGAGCTTTAGCAGAATTAGTGGTTGCTGAAAGTGTGACAATGAAAGAGTCCAACACAGATTGCTGTTAAACTTGCTTCTGGATGCAGGATTGAGACTTTTTTTGTTTTTAACTGCAACAGAATGGTAAAATGCTTCAAAATATGCTACACATCATCAAGAGCATTGAACATGAGTCAATTACACGATAAGCTAACTTCGTTTTCATCGCAAAGCAAGTACTAAAACCCATAATGATTTTAGATTAATTGCAAGCTGTTTATCAAACTTGTTTAAATGATTTTTAGATATATCCCAATGCATAGGATTCATTATTAGTTGTGCAGTGTGCACAAAAAAATATGTGGCTTGTGGCGAGTGATGTAAAACACTATAAAATCAACAGGGTAAGATATCTTTTCCTTTTCTTGGGCATAGGATGCATGCTCTTTTATGGAGTAATGAAACATTGTTTGCATTTATCAGTTCAATTAACTTATCAGGATTGCTTTAAATGCTTTGGTGCAGGACTTTGAGTCTACCTTGTATTTGTCTGTGGTAATCTAAAGTTTTGATTTCCTTGCGTTTCTGAAAAACAGTCCAGTGCATGGTATGCACCAGGTGATGCCAAAATTTTTTGATTAAACCCTGATATAGCATTAGTCAAAATCATAGTTTAAACACCATCTCTTTACTTTGAAAACAGCTTTTTCAGCAGCACCTATTGCTTTTGATTTGTGTGGTCATTTCTTATTGAAGTTTAGCATGTTATAATTCATGAGCAGTTAAGCACATCTTTAACTGGAAAGGAATTTGTACTGAGAAATGCAGTTCTGTCAAAGTAAGTTTCTTTTGTGGGCAGAGAGCAGCCAAATTTTTATTGACATTTCAATATTTTTGGAAGCTCACAGAAACAAGCCGTGAAAAACAGAATACAGCAATGGTTATAATAAGTCAAACATTACATTTCTGTCACGATTTTACTGCTTTTCAACACTTTCAATACTAGCTATCCTATCAGTGAACACTTCAAGAAGCAATCAACATTTGTTCTTATCCAATAATTACTCTAATGACAGTATAGCCAATAAAAAGTTACCATATATTATCTGAAAAATTCCATAACACCTCTATGGAATGAAAAATGTCATAGAAAATTGAATGAAATTAGTAAAAAAACACATGTTTTCTTAAATTATACTTGAAAAATTGAGCGGTTAGACTGATATATTGTATCGAGAGCAGATAGGAACTTGGGTATTCTGCATCTTTAGAAAAAAAAAGTTTGCGTCTAGCATAAGTGGTTGCGGAGTTATGGCCATTTATTCGATTTTTGTCATGTTGCCATGAAAATGCGATTTGAGGAGGCGTAAAACAAAAATTTATCAAAAAATTTTGGTGGTAAATTAAATTGGTTGTTGATCCACAACTTTTGGGAGTGTTGCTAAGAAATTGAAGAAAGTCAAAAAGTTTGACGTCTTTCGTGGTCGACTCCTGGAAAATCATAACAACTTTGACTGGCAGTTAGGTGGCCAGATCAACCACCAACCCTGCAGCTGCAAAGCAGCTTAAGTTATAAGATGCACAGAGGTGGACGGCACTGTTTTGAGCTTTTAGCTCTCATCAGCAGTCCTCAGCTTCTCTAATCAAAGATATTCCCCAGCTTTTTTTTTTTGTGAATTTTTTTTTGTTTTTGGATATGTGTGATGTTTGTAGATTGTGGGAAGGTTGTGAAAGTAGTATAGAGAGCTGAGAACACTTTTTCAAACATCCAAAGCTGCTCTGGCACTAAGACCGCATTACAGCGTCCTAAGTGCTATAAGCGCCAGTGGTTTTTACGCTCTGCAAACACCTATGAAGCATTTGCAGTGGCACTGATGAATTTATCGTGTTGAGAAAAGCTCGAACTACTACAGGTAGCCGAACTAACTCTCCTACGAACCTTTCCAGAAATTAATACAACACAGCTGCACAAGACTCTTGGCCAAACTGGACAAACCGTAAGGGTTGCACAGTGGCAGAGGCTTTTGGGGAATAAATGATTTTTCACTTGTGGTACTTAAAACAAGTGAAAAATCGCTGGACTCATGTAGTGAGGATAGCCATAGGCTATTCCTACTACAAGGGTTCCCCTCTGTGTGACCACGGAAATCATAACCGAAAAGTTTGTCGTCCTTCGTGGTCGACTCCTCTGTAATCCTTTTTCTGGATTGCGATTTGTTGAATAAATTGCACTATCAGAAACACACCGAAAAGTTTGTCGTCCTTCGTGGTCGACTCCTCTGTAATCCTTTTTCTGGATTGCAATTTGTTGAATAAATTATACTATCAGAAACACTATAGTTTGCTCTAACCAATGTGCAATATATTGCATTTCAGATATTGATTCTTCAGATCGTATGATGCATGGAAGTGGCAGACAACTTAATATTGCAGGTTCAAATATCCATACACTGATTGTAGAGCAGGGTTCTCCTTCTGCACCAGGTATCATTTGCCTCTGAAGTGATCAACTTTGGACTATATTTTTAAGGGGAAATATTTTGTTACCTTTTTTGCAAAGGATATGATTTGAATTACTAATGATTGGGTGTTTAAAATGTGCTAGGACTTCCCAAATTATCTTTGAGTTGAAAAAAAAGTGTGTTAAATCAATTTTTAATGAAGAAAGTATGTTTGCACTTTTACTGTCTATATAAATGTATATTAGGTTTCATCAGTTCCCCCTGACTTTTCACTGTCAAGCCTACCTCTTTGTCAGTAGTGAGGTTAGGTATGAAAATGATGAGTGTAAAATAGTTTTTTGATCGAACCACATTGAACCCTCCTCATGGCTGTTGATTTAGACACTTTACGCTGAACTTCATCTTTTTTGACATTAGATGGCATACTTTGGTAAATGTGACATTTATCTGTGACAAAAAGTTTGCCTATGCATTTTTAAACCCAAAAAAGAAGTTTCAAAATTGGTCTGGAATAAGCTGAAATATGCAGAGTTTTGTTCTGTTTTCCTCCTCAATGCTGCCTCCAGTGATGAAACTTGTGAAGCCTTAAATGTGGTGAATCATCCAGCCAATTCCAGTGGTTTATAGTAGTTGAAATTGAACTATTAGTTATGGTATTTTTTGTTTTAAGTTTGTGGCTGCGGTTGCAAAGATATTTAACAAATACAAAAAGATATTCCCAGAAGAAAGTTTTTGAAAACTCTGAGTTTTGTTTTTCCCGCCAAAACGATAGATCTCTCAACTATTAGGCCAGGGCTTGAAATTAACTTTTTTAACAACTTGCCTGTCGGGCAAGTGATATCAAATGCCTACTTGCCCGAGGAAATTTCAACTTACCTGAAAAAACATAGACACAATAGGCTTTGAGGCTGTTTATCTTTGGAAACAAATTTGTAAAATGTACTTTTTGGAAAAACGCCAAATTTGCATAATATGAGTATCAATTTTGAGAATCAAGTTTTGTGTGCAATTGTTATGGTGAGGTGACGTAATAAATACCTTTTTCCAAATACGTTACACAAAAATTGATTTTTTGATAGTAATGCATTTTCAATCGTGAATGTTTTAGAAACTACACCAACTTGAAAGCTGAAATTTAAAAAAAAATTGTAAGAGCCAAAAGATCTTCCAAATACGTTTAAAAAAATCGCAAAATTCTAGACATTGTTTATGTGCAGCGCAGGGTATAGTTGTACTTGTGATATTTGCAACGGCGATTACCGCGACAATCTTGGGAAAACTTTTCTCGAAAAAAACTTAACACTTTGTGCCAAAAAGTTAAAAAGCACCTTCGAGTATTGAAAAATTTGCATGCGATTAAGAAGTGTTAATTGCTATTAATTATGTGCGTACTTTTAAACGAAGTGTTGATCGTGATGGTTGCAAAGTGCTAAAATATAGCTAGGAACGGCTTTCTCTACTTGCATTTTATTTTGTTGCAACAAAAGCGGACCTCAATTGCATTCTTAAATAATCTTGTTTGATGTTGTGTAATATGCTATATTTTGTTAGCTTTCCCATTGGGTAAGTTAAGCAGAAAAAGGCCTACTGTGGTTTTGGCAGGAAGAACAAAACTCAGAGTTTCCGAAAACTTTTTTCTGGGGATATCTTTTTGCATTTGTTGAAAATCTTTGCAACCGCAGCCTCAAAATTTAAACAAAAAATATGAAAAATAATACTTCAATTTGAGCTTTTATAAACCACTGTAACTGGCTGAATAATTTACCACCTTTAACTTATAATGACTTCTTATTTTCTTGCTGTATTCAACTGAAGCTAGTGTCTGCACCCCCATTTTCAATGTTGGAAAATCCATTGAATGAATTTGGACACTAGGTGGCACATTAAGCTGTCTTGAAGCTTCAAGGTTTGCACATTTTGAGTGAATCACAATTCAGCTTATAATGCTCACTGTCATTTTTTTTCATTTTTTTCATTAATTTTCTTTTTTTCATTTTTTTCTCACTATTTTTACGTTTTTCAAGTTTTTGTGAAGAATGTTAACTCTATGAATTGAAAGCCACTGTTTGTGATTTATGAATTGAAAACCATTGTTTGTGATATATTGGGGGATTAAATCATAGCTTAGCTTTGTGCGGGGAAAATGAAAGAAGCTTTAAGTAGCATAATCGGTAACTTTTTTGATTGTCATCATTATTAGGTTTCGACAAACGCAACACCCCTAAAATTATCTTTGTATTTAATGCAGATGAATTGGGTTAAAACTTGTGTTTGTTTGTTTTATATTATGATTGACCCGCTTGTAACAAAAAGGTTGAAATTTTACCATTAGCCACCGCCCTTGTAGCCCAATTATGCGGCCAGTTTAATCGTATGTTCGCACTATTAGTTTTATTGCCACACTTTAAAAGGCATTATTTTCTATAAAGTATGCCTAAAATTAAGTTAATTTTGCGAAAAAATTGCAAAATCTTCAAGTGCTGTTGGCTCTGACCCCAGACCCCCTTGCTTGTGGCGGCTAGGGGCAACTCTGCCCTCAGACCAAAAACTAACCGCCAGTATATAAAAATTTATTTCGAGATAAATTTTTATATACACATAGTGACAGGTTGCACCTAAAGCTGTTAAACTGAACGTGAAAATCGTACAAAAGCATTTGCAAAAATATTATACAGTATCTTGAAAAGACACCTCCCCTGCAAAAATTTCTTGATCCACCCCCGCAGTCGGAAAAGTTACTTGTTTTTGCTTTGATTACAAATACGATTACAACCTAAAATTTCAATTTCAATTGCAATGAAAAGATTCTCAAAACATTGCAACCAATTCACTAACATACTAAGCCTCAAGTTTTGCTTATGTCAACACTGTGGATTTTTTTTGTATTTCTATACCAGACCTATCAAAGCCCCATTTCTAAAATTAAATTAAATAAAAATCCTTGTTCTTTATCAATCTTTGTTTACCTTTAATTTTTGCAATACATAATTTCGTTTGTAAGTTCAAGTTCAAGTTTATTTATTTTTGCCACAAAATTCACGTAATATAAACAAACGATTAAAGTGAAAGAATTAATTTGGCAAGGAAGACTGCGAGTTGACCTCTCGGTCTTCAAAGTCTCCAGCCACCCCGATTACCAGTTGAAATGATATAAGTAAATCAAAAACATATTGTTGTCACGAAGCAAGTGACGAATTTCACCCAAATTGCAATACCAATGTTTTATAGTGTATATTAAAGTTTCTGTAATACATACTAGTACATATTCAATAGATAATTTTTGTATGACACTTTAAAGCTTTTAAAAGATTGTTTGGTTTTAATGCTTGTTGGAATTTTGTTCCATATTTTAACACCTTGGTACCTGATGCTTTTTTGAAGTCTGGTTGTTTTGAAAGAGGAATGTATAAGATAGGATTGTTGGCAGTGCTTGATGAACGTGTACACTTTTGAGAAACTTGGTTAGTTTTAATGTAAAGGTTTGACAGTAAAGGTGGGAGACGTTGATGATAATGGTGAAATACCAGTTTGGCAACTTCATACTTATATAATTCAGGAATTTTTAGGATTTTTAGTTTAGAATAAAATGGTGTAGCATGGTCCATATATTTGCCGCCGCCGATAATTTTTACAGCTTTGTTTTGAAGTGTCTGTAATTTTGATAGGTAAGATTTGTGGGTACAACCCCAAATGGATAAACCATACAACAAATGAGGATGAATAAAAGCATAGTATAGTTTGAGAAGTGAATTAGAAGGAAGAAAATGTTTCAATTTTGTAAGAATGTCCACCGACCTAGCAACCTTATTTTCGACACTTTTAATGTGGGAATGGAAGTTTAACCGTGAATCAATAAAAACACCCAAATATTTTTCTTTATCACCTGATAATATTGGTAAGTTATTAACAATTAAGGTGGCATGGGGACTTAGAATATTTTGTTTGGGGGAAATAATAAGATGGTTTGATTTTGATGGGTTTAGACTTAATTTGTTAGCAATGGACCAATTGTAAACGTTTGCTAAATCCTTATTCATTTCAGTTTCTAATGATGCTAGATTTGGGCTATCTTTTATGAGGCAAGTATCGTCAGCAAACAATTATGGAAGACAATTGACGGAATTGTTTAGGTCATTGATGTACAGTAGAAAAAGAAGTGGACCAAGTATTGACCCTTGAGCTACACCATAAGTTATAGATTCAACTTCAGATTGTATACCGTCAACCAAAATGTATTGTTTTCGATGTAAGAAAGAACAAATAAGTTTATGAGCAGGTCCTCGAATGCCATAATGATCAAGTTTTTTAAGCAAAATATTATGTGAGACTGTATTGAAAGCTTTTTGAAGATCTAAAAAGATAAGTCCTGTATATTTTCTTTGATTGATATTATCAAGAGTAGTTGTTACAATGTCAAGGCAGGCATGGCTAGGAGCTATGTGTTTCTGAAATCCGTATTGTGATTTATGAATAACGGTATGTTTTTTGAAAAATTCCAGAAATCTATTATATGTAAAACGTTCAAGAATTTTAGAGAAACAAGTTAGTATTGAAATGGGTCGATAGTTGCTTGGGTTTGTTTTATTTCCGTTTTTGTGAAGAGGTATGATTTTAGCAAGTGAACAGTTTTCAGGAAATATGCCATTAATAAAAGAAAATTCAAAAAAGCATTGCAAGTATGGTGCGATGATGGTTGAGGCAACTTTGAGAAAATAAGCAGAAATGTCATCATGACCAACAGCTTTGTTCGTGTTTAGTGAAAGAATAACATTTGATATTTCTGTAGTGCTGGGTGATTTCAAAAAAATTGAATCAGAAACACGATTGGGTAAATAATTTGAGAAGTTTTGAATGGTATCAGATTGAGGGATATCATCAGCAAGATTTTTGCCTATAGTGCAAAAGAATTTATTAAAGGAGTTTAGAATTGATTTAGGGTCAGTGGGTGTGTTTACAATTTTTTCTGTATCAAAACAATCAAAAAATGATGAAGTGCTTTTCGATTTCGAGGGAAGTACTGATCGTATTATTTGCCAAATCTTTTTCTGGTTATTTTTGTTTTGGTTTAACACCGAGGAATAATACAATTTTTTGGCGAGAGCTATTATTTTAGTAAGTTTGTTTGAATATTTTCGAAAAAAAGATTTTTGGCCGTCATTGCCTAGAAGAAAATGGGATTTGAACATAAAACGTCATTTACGAATTGACATCAAAATGCCTTTGGTCAACCAAGGTTATTTTGTAATCTTTGTTGTCTGCGAGATAATTTCTTCTTTGGCGCATGAATATCAATAGTTGAAAGGATTGTCTGTGAAAATCTGTCAAAAATTGTATTATAATTACCAGTATTCAAAGCTGGTAGCTTTTCAAAATAAATAGATAAATTAGTTGCTAAATCTTCACAGAGCAAGCAATTGTCAAGTATGTTATTGAATTTATATTGCTTCCAGCAACAGTGCGGTTTTCGCTAAACCATGGTATCATACTGCAATGATTTGTGCTAAAGAAAATAAAGTTTTAATATAATTAAGATTTGTAAAAAAGTTGAAATAGTGTACATTACAACTCCAAGTTACAACTGCTATTTAACATTATTTTAACTTTTATCAATGATATCGCATATTTAGCATAATCATACAAAATAGAATCATCAGTGTTGCCAGGACCGGCACCAGAGTAGCGTAACTGGAGGGGGGGCATAAAAATTTTGGGGGGGCACAAAAACTTTGTCTAAAATGAAGACCAAAAAACAAAGATTTTCATTGCAAAGCACGTGCAAAATTCCACGGATTCTAGGGTGAAAACAAAAAAAAAACGTCTTCACCGCAAAATCTAAAAAAAAAAAACAGTTCCTAACCACAAGTTCTGGGGTATGATCAGGATTTTGGGGGTTTCATGCCTCAAGCTGCACTCTAGTGGCACTGTGCCTAAACTCCACACTAGTGGCACCATGCCTGTTACTTTTTTGGGGGGGCACAGTCCTTGCTTGGGAGGCACAATTTTCATTTTGGGGGGCACAAGCAGTGATTTGGGGAGGGGCATGGCCCCAGAATGCCACTCTGTGGCGCCTTAGTGTCGCTTTGACATGCACACAAGGGAAAACAAGCAAAAAAGCTCACAAAATCTTAGCGTCACAAATAGCATTGGACCGGCCAGTTGGTTGAGCAGTAACGCATTCATCTCTGGAATGGGAGGTCTGAGGTTTAAATCTCGGGCCGGTCAAATCGGACACAGTGTTGCCAACGGCTTGCCACCACTGCAACATTTCTTTGAAAGGAGCTGTGTTGCCCTGGCGCAATGACTCGGAAATGGGCCCCACCATCTCGTTACGCGCTTCGGCGTATTACAGCGAGTATAATGAAAGATTTGATTTTGATTTGATAAATAGCATTGAAGTTACAATGGTTATTTACCACTAGTTACAGTCACATCTGACGTTCTAGGCCAATTCTATGTTAGGCTACTTTTTGGCTTAAAGTTAGTACTACTTATGATTAGAGTAGGTGCTAAGTTTAGGTTATGAATATGATTAACCCTATCTCTAAAACTAACTCTAACTATCCCTAACCTACTTTAATGTTCGGTTTGTGATGTCAGATGTGATTGCAACCTGTAGAAAATAACGATTTGCAACCGAAGGAAAATTGATATTGTTCTAACACATTTTGTTATTATTTATCTCAATGAATAATAGAGTAATTGTAATCGAAAAAAATCAGAAAATTTTTCAATTACAATTATTGACTTTTGTAAATTTTCAATTACATTTGCAGCAAAATTGTGTAATTATTTACAATTTTGTCAATTACAATTATAATTTTTCCAAGCCTGTCTGCCCCTGAACTGTATGTTTTTACATTGTCAATTTTTAATTTAAGATGTGATATGTTACCAGAACCTTTCATCTTCTATTGAAAGTCGCTTCCGAATTTTTAATGCCAAATTTCGCTATGATTTTAACGTCTAATTCACCAAGTAGCTTCCAATTTTAATGCCAAATTTTGCTATGATAGTATTTCTCTCATAAATCTTGGTACGAAAGTGAACGTTTAACTTGCAAAAAGATAACTACCAAATACTGGTCAGCAAAATGGTTCTATAAAAGGGAGTTCTTTCAACTAAAATCATGATAGAGTTGGTTGTATATGAAGTATTTTCCTTTGTGAATGTACAAAAAATACTACAGGCTGCAAAACTACGTTATCTACTTTGTGTTACAAAAGGCAACTTGAAACTGCAGGAATTATAAGCTTTTGTGAGTAATGTTGAATTAATGAGACATAATAGATAACTTTTTCGATCATGGACCAGGTAAAAATTTATTTTGTTTGGTTGCAGTTATTTCATGTTGTTACGTTAACAGTCATTAACGTTTTTTTGTGGCATATTCTTCATTTTTAACCACAATTGTCTCATACGCTACTCCAGCTGAAGTGATGAAGTTTTTTGCAAGAGCTAAAAGAGTGAAAAATGTTAAAGAAAATATTGCTCGAAATCGGTTTTATTGAAGAAATGAGATACTGCTTGAATTCGGTTTATTAAAGAAATGAGAACTACTTACGGTAAAAGAGAGGTGCCCCGAACCATTTTCATGATTCCCTTTATTCGCGAAAATTTGATTTAGTCCATTTAACTTCCCCATTGGCAACCCTGCATTTTTGCAATTTTGTGACATCGCAAAAGGCGCAATTTTTCAAAAAATTCTTGCCAACTAACAAACGAGATTACCAATTGCCAGCAGTGTAATCGCCTGTAAGCCACCATTGCTAGCAGTGTAATTGCCTGTAACTGCGATTACCAATTGCCTATAAGCCACTAGGGCATAAGTACGAGTGTAGTAGGTGGGGTCTTATAATGGGATAACTCAATTTAGAACTAAAATAATGATGATATGATATTACTTCAGCCATCGAGCGCATAAATTAAGCAAAGTCTATATTTCTGCGTGCAAGAGTATAAACTTTGGTCACGCTGAAGTACAAACTTTAATTAATTTATGTGCTCGACAGCTGTAGTAATATTATATCGTTATTTTGGATCTAAACTGAGTTATCGCATTACAGGACCCCGCTTACTACAATGCTTATGCCCCAGTGGCTACAAATCTACAACCAAATCTAAAAATTTGACTACTGCTATTGAAACCTGTATTGTAGACCTTGGCTAGTAAGTCGTACTAATCTGCAGCACGCTTTTTGTGATGTCACAAAATTGCAAAATGCAAGGCTGCCAATGGTACGCAATCAAATGGATTAAATCATATTTTCGCAAATAAGGCTAATTGTGGAAAAGGATTTGGGGCACCTCTTAATTATCTTAAGTAGTTCTCATTTCTTCAATAATACTGATTTTGAGCAGTGTCCTTAAGAATAAAATTGAAAAAAATTACAAAATTTTCCACATTGTTTTTTTGCAACACAGGAAGTAGAAGGACTGGTAAAAAAAACGTAAAAAATCTGGCAAAGAGGCGCAGATTGGACACCACTGCTCTTATACGTCGACAAAATGCATGTTGGGGGGTCTGGGGGGGGAAGCCCCTAGACAATGATATGTGTTTTTCAAAACCCTTACAGATTTTGTTTTAAGCAGATTGTATCTTGGGCATTAATTGGTTTGAAAATGTTGTCTTCGTTTATTAGACAGTGTTTGTCTGATTAGCTTAGGTATAAGTCACTCTGTTTAAGTAGTATAATTGCAAAAATCTCTTAATAGTAGCCCGAATTAATAAAAGTTTTGTCCTTTTTTCACATTTTTTGTCATTTTTTAAGATTTTTTTTTTGTAAATTCTTATCATTTTTTGTCATTTTTTTTGTTCAAAGGTGAGTGGACAGACTGTGCCCTTCAGGCCTGTTGAGTTTGAATGCCTTACCATCTTGAGTATTTAGTCAACTAAGATCTAAATTACATTTGGGAATTTTCATAAAATCATTGACACAAACTATAACACAAGAATTGCATGATGACACCAATAACACATAATGTAACACAGTGTGGTCTAAACCCTCTTGAACAGTTTAACCTTTGTTGCCTGTTTTGTATCTTACAAGGCTTAGAAATTACCTCGTTCGCATTAATAACAAGATTTTTTTAACAGGCAAGGAATTGGCAAGCTTGAAATAATAACGAATGTTTCCTAGTATCCTTTAGTGGAACAATGCAGTACAAACAGTAAGCTTAGACGCATCATTTTGAAGTAGAAATGCATCTGACGTCACTATAAGACATTTATGATGTACTAATGCAGGTTATCTAACATCTCGCTTTCTGTCATGCGGGCCTTTTCAAAATGATCCTCACCGAGATGTGCAGCATAAAAGTTACTAAATTTAGTGAGTAGTACTAACTTTTAGCATAAAATGAGTGCCCAAAGAAAAGTGTTCGAGAAAAACAGAGAGTTCAATATTAACAGGGAGGACAGATATTTCTTCGTGAATAATAATGGTAAATCTCAATGTTTAGTGTGTCTTCAAGTAATATTTGTTCCCAAAGAGTTTAATGTTCAGCAACATTACAAGACGCTACATGAGAAAAAATACAGTCAGTACCATGGAACTTCTAGGGAAGCAGTATTAAAAGAATTAAAGAGAAACTATTTTAAGCTAACAGGTATGTTTAAAAGCTTTGCCAAGTGTGATTCAGTTGCACATCTAACAGCTTCATAGGGCGTTGCACTAACGCTAGCTAAAAAAGGGAAAGCTTTTCAGGATGGGGATGTTGTAAAAGGGTGTGCCATTAAGATGGCTCTTGCCTTTGGTGCTAAATAATTAGCTGGAAAGTTTCAAAACGTGTCTTTAGCTCATCATATCGTAGCTAGAAGAGTGAAAGATTTGTTTGACAATGTGAAGTTGCAGGTACAAACTAATGTCAAAAATTGCAAGTACTTTTCACTGAACTTGGATAAAAGTACTGATGTCAGTGACATTAACCAGCTTTTAGTCTGTATTCGTACTGTTGACAAAAACTTTATTGTTTGTGAAGAACTACTCAAGACATGTCCACTTTTTTGGTCTGCAAAAGGTATCGACATATTTAACAGCCTTGTGTCTGTCATTGAATCTTATGGAGGTTTTGAGAAGTGTTAGTGTGTTGTAACAGATGATGCTAGAGCATTGACAGGACAAGGGATTGGACTTACTGGCATTTTAAAAAATCATGGAGTTAATTGTCCAATGTTTCATTGCATCATTCATCAAGAAGCACTATGTGCCAAAAGTTTGCAAATGAGTGATGTTATGTTAACAGTGACTAAATATAGTCAATATCATTGGAGGAGGAAATAAAGCTCAAAGACACTGAAAATTTATCCAGTTCTTAAAAGATTTGGAAGCAGATTATGAAGATGTGCCTTTACTCTCCAAAATTCGATGGTTAAGTGCAGGAAAAACATTAAAACATTTCTTTGCTTTGAGAAAAGAAATATTATATTTTCTGCAGAGTGAAACAAGTTACAACTAAAAAATACCAAATTCAGTTAAGTGATGATAAGTTTATTGGTTCCTTGGCATTCTTGACATACATTAGTAATCACTTGAATATTCTAAACTTGAAACTGCAAGGTAAGAAGCAATTTATCTCTCAACTTGTTGGGCATATTGAAGGTTTTCACAAGAAACTCGTGCTATTTAAGGCTTCCTTGCAAAAAAACAATGCTTTACACTCTTCTTCTTGCTGTGAATTGATTGGTGAAGGGACAAGAATCGATTTTGTGCATTTTTTACCAAAATTGGTTAAGTTACTAATGAGTTTAACCGCAGATTTGCTGACTTTGATCTGCTGAAGACAAAACTGGAACTTTTCAGTAATCCTATGGAAGTTGACATAGAGTCTCAGACATCTTGTTTTCAGCTGGAGTTATGTGAATTACCAGCAGATCCTTTTCTGTTGTCAAAAAAGAATGAGTGTTACGACATTTTTTTGAAACTTGTAAGCAAGGAACAGTTTCCCTGCGTAAGAAACTTTGCACTAAAGATGTGTTCTATGTTTGGTAGCACGTATATTTGCGAAAGCATTTTTTCTTGCATGAAGCAGTTAAAAAGCGACGAATGGAACAGAATGAGTGATGAAATCCTGGATGCTCGCCTACGTCTGTCTACCTCCAAGATCGAAGCAAACATTGACAATATAGTCAAACCAAAAGCATTAAACGAATAGTTTTTATTTACCTATGTGGATGTGTTCCGTAATGTTTTACTTTGTTAATGCTGTGTTATGTAGACTGCCTTCTTTGCTAACGTCAATTTTCAAGACTTAAACAAGTTTGAAACGTAAGACATTTAGTAAAACATTGTGTCAATGGCAGAATAACAATCTCGCAGCCTATGATTAAAATCTAGATTTTATCTTTGCGGCTCGCAAAGCTTTTTCAAACCTTAAAGCGGCCCTTAATGCTCTTCGTCTTGGACCACACTGATATAACACCGGGTTTTAGTAACTTAATGATACCATTCATCATTCAACTAACATTAACCATCATATGAATTAAGTCTTCCTTGTACACTAAGGTGCTTATTTTGCCTCAAAATTTTTAGTTTTCTGTTTTACCTGTGTTCAAAAGCTGTAATTTGTATAAAAAACCTTCACTGTGAAATATTTTTGAAAACAATCAATTTCTAGGGCGTCCTGCGGCAAAAGTTCATGAACCATTGTGAAAATAAACAAAAATGCCTATAACATCTTAATCGTTCGTGGTAAAAACTTCATAAATTGGGCTCTATTCCTACTAATTCAAATCTGAGGATGCTTTTAGGGTAGATTAAATTGTGATGAAATTAAAGCTTACTTTGATTCTGGCATAATTTCACAACAGAGCATCAAAATTACTGTATTGTGACAATTTTTCATATTATATGTGATATAGTACTTTACAGTAATATGTTACCAAATCAATTTTTAGGAAAAATTTTTGTTTGAAGTGACAATGGTGATATTAGAAAGTTTTAGTGATTTCTTATAATGTAACTTTATTAATTGTGTATCTAGTTATGGTACTTGGGCAACATGGGTGTGTGGTAGCCTCTTCATACTATTTGTTAGTTATTGAAAGTATAACACTAAGTTAAATAAAAAGATCACTGCAGGGTATGTAGCAGATTATATGTAAAGTTTTGTACAAATACTTCAATTTTGAGTTTGCGAACCTAGTACCAGCTAAATTGGCTGTTGTCTGGAAAAGTTTCTGTATATACTAAAATAATTTATTTTAGTCTTCTTGTGCAAGTTTGAAATTTTTTGAAACATCGTTTGACAATTTTTATGACTCTTGGTTACTTTAAAATTATAGTCACTAGGCATCTTTGCTTTATTTCTAAGTATTAAAGCTTAGAAATTGCTTTATTTCTAAGCATTAAAACAAAAACAAGCCAATTTCATGCAACGCTTTGCATTTGTCTATCAAAACAACTTAAATACCTATGTCAAAATATTTTAACGTTAATAGATGTGCAATGTTTCGTCAGATTTTGCCCACTTTAGATTTAACTTGATATTGCAAATTTCTTCGCAAGTTCTAAAAATTGGTAGTTAAGGTGCGTTTAGACTGGATGCGAAGCAACCAAAATTTGACGTCATTGACAGCTTGCGATAGGTTGCAACCGCTCGCAACCTTCGCGAGCGGTTGCACAACATCGCTTGCTTGCAGGCTGTAGTAAGATCACTTACTAAATCACTGATCGGATTTTTACGATTACAGTTTGCTAGAAAATAATGTAAATAGTGTATTTGTATGGTTTAGCACCTATTTATCAGTTCAAAGAGTAGGTTGTTGGCAAAGTTAGATTCGCGATAGCCCTAGGCTAGCCAAGTTAATTTGGATCTAGACAGCTGAGACTGTAAATCCTAGAATGATTTTCATAGCTATGCTGGATCTCAGAGCTTCATTATAATGAATACACCAAAGCAGTAGGCCTAGCCCCACGACATCTAGCTTTTAAAACAAAACTTTATTCTGTGCAGCATAGCAGAAGCTATTGTATCAGTCCAGTGATTCTTTTGGCTGAGCAGTTTTTGCTTTTTTGTCTTAAAGTAAACTTAAACTAACATGGTGTTGTTGTTTTTTCAGAATATAAAATAAATCACCAACAGGCTAGTTTTGAATGTGTTGATAGTGTTTTTACCCATTGTTTGTTAGCTTGTTGTTTTAAAGGTAACCACAATTGAACAATTCCTTGAGTACTGGAAAAACTCGCAAAAGTTTTTTCACTGTCTAGCCTACTTGACCAAGCCAACTTGGTGAATAAAACTGTATTTAGAATTGGTTTCAAGCTGCACTGCTACATACAAGAGCTAGATAGATACAAAAAATCGAAAAATTCCTATGAACTTTTGGATTGGCCTAATTAGTAGTCACTTCTTTGAATAGCTACAAACATGGAATTTTTTCTTCTGAATGTCCTCCTAAAAGTCTTCTTGTTTCTGAAGGTTTGTGAACGTGATCAAGTTGAACTGGAAGCAATGGTTTTGGACTTCCCTAAGTTTTATAATCATGAATATTGTAGTCTGGTAGTGATTTTTTACTCCAGTTCTATGTGATGAAAATAGAAGTGTCAAGTGTGTTAAATATTCATTTACTGTGTCTTTGTGTAATATCTGAATTTAGTTGTTTGTGAATTTCAAAACATTTTTCTGCCTTTTAAAATTTTAACTGCTTTACATGGTGAATAAAGTGACAAAGTAAACTATTTTGGGTCTAAAGTTCAATCATTACAATTACAGTCAGTGTATTTAGATGAACTAGAAAGCCAATACATATCTAACCAGTAGAAAGTTAGTTCTATTTTTTTGCTGAGGTTATTAGGATTGGTAGAGAAGTACCCGCCAAGCAAGTTCATTAACAATATTGTTCCATTCTCATTAGTCACCACTAAACAAAAAACTTGATACAGCATTTATAATAAAAATAATTGGACTGGGGAAGGAAGCGTCAGTTACATGAAAATGTGAGAACTAACAACACTTTTATTCAGATGCTTGAGTAACAATTTTCACATAAAAAAATCTAAATGTTTTTTTTCAGGGACATAACCAAAAACTTGCTAAGAAGAGGGGGCTTGACCTTACAGCTATAAGTTTGTCTGTATCTTACAAACGGTGGTTTGGAGCGAAGCCCTTTGAGGTAAACGCGACCGTCGCAACGTAGCCTACTGGTACCTCAAGAAAATGCAAACTAATAAAATGCTCTCAAACGCATTTAACTTCGCACTAAACATCGATAAGCGCTCTGCTAGCGAGTAAAACACCAAACTTAGTTTTAAAAGCTGACTTTTCCTCAAAGCAACTGCTGGTATTACTGTGCTAAATTCTTGTCCTTCGATGATAGTGTCAAATCATGCAAAAACTGCAATGTTTTTTTGCTCTTTCCAGCAAATCAACACAGCAATTCATTGCACAATAAGCAAAAAATCCACTACATGACTGATGACAAATCCAGCTTTCAGTTTCACTCATGGCGTTAACATTGGGAGTCTTCACAAACAGCACTAAATAACAAATACAAACAACTGTTTAAGCATACTACAGGTATCATAACATGCTTGCCTGAAAAAGAAAAATCACATCAAAAAAAACAACATAGTTTATGCTTTAAATGTACCTGTAGACTAGCCTATTGGTCTCTACACTCTACAAGATACCGGTAGATCTACCACTACCATAAAGAGACATGGATGGTGAAAGCGTTTAAGGATTTGTTAACTGAGTAAACACCTAAAGAGAACTTTTGACATCTGCTTCCAGCTTTTTGCGTTTCTGCATTAAAAGCCAGAACTGTCATCGTCAAAACAGATTATCAGATTATGGCAGGTTTTCAGTGGAAGGATCTAAACAAATCATTGATAGCTAGTAAATAGGCTGTACTTTTACGTTTTTGAAGAAATGACTAGTCTTTTTATTTCCAAATTCGATCTATTGTACTTTGTTTTTCACTTATACTTTACACACTTTTTTCTCAAGATTGTTTTGTTACCTGAGCTATTAGTCTAGACTCTTCTTCACGGTTATTGTGTGATAACATAATATAAACTCAATCTTCGTTTTATCGGTAATTCCAGCGCTCTATGACAAAACAGAACCTATGATTACTATAATAGCGCTTCAATAATAAAGTACACAAAGCTTTCTGCTCATTGAATACATTTTAAAAGTAAGTTATTAAAATTAGCCTATGAAGCGACCAGTCGCGAAGATTAGCAACCACTTTTTTTTGGCAACCTTCGCGAGTGACGTAATCGACCACTCGCGAAATTTGGCGAAGGTCACCAACCTTCGCTTCGCGTCCAGTCTAAATGCACCTTTTTTCTCTTTGTTGGGCTGCATGCACCATAGCATATGACAATGCACTATTTAATCACTTCCAAATTTATCAAGATCGGAAGGTTGTAATTAAGATATGAAAGTTTTAAGAAATTGTTCACGAAACTTTAATGTATGTAGTTGTTGTACACTGTTATTGTACAACAAATGCTACGATTGTTATTCTTTGTTTTTACATGATTTATATAATGAGCGGCAGCCCAGAAGGTTTATTTACCCCAAAGATGGTGGAAGGTTTGATACGCCTAAATTACGCATCCTTACTCACCTTTTAAAAAAATGTTTAACTGGCTAGCCAAAAGTTCTGCTAAGATCCCCCAAATCCACAGTTTATGGGGGTCAAAATGGCCTTTATTTACCTAGAAGACAGCATGGATAGAAATTGCTTATAGTCGTTTTGTGGTGTCCATTGAACAATGAAATGGTGAAGACAGTAACGTTAGGTTTGGCTAACCCCCCCCCCCCCCAACAGTAACGAATTTAGGGGGAGGCTCAAAAATTGCCTTTATTTACCTGGAAGACGACATGGATAAAAATTGCTCAAAAACGTCAGTTGGAGTCCACTGAATGCAAAAATGACGAAAAGAGCAACTATAGGTTCGACTAACTCCTTGACAGTAACGAATTTAGGGGGGGGCACAAAAATGACCTTTTTACCTGAAAGACGGCAAAGGTAAAAATTGTTTACAAACATTTGTTGCAGTACGCTGAATACGTAAATGGTTCAAACAATTACTTTCGGTCCAGCTATCTCCCTGACAGTAACTAATTTAAAGGAAAGCTCAAAAAAATTGCCTTTGTTTGTTTGAAGACGGCAGGGGTAAAAACTGCGCAAAAACGTTTCTTGGGAGTCCACTGAAAACAAAAACAATGGCAATAAACTTTGGTATCCTCTAACTGATTTCCTACTCTTACTGCAAAAGTCATTGCAGCACTAAATATTACTTTACAGTATTGTTTTTGAAAAAATTCATTTTAAGTTGATGGCGTCATCAATAATGAAGTAACGTGATTGTCGATTTTGGCGAATATGATGTCATGTTGCAGTTATGTTGTCTTTACAAGCAATCTAGATTTTGCGCATCAGCTTGTTTTTTTAATGTGAGTCATATGTTAGAAAATTGTTGATAGCTAATCTTTTGAAACAGTGCTCGATGATGTACAAAGTAAAATCAGAGCAAAATACAACCATAAAAATCGCAGTAAAAGTTTACTAAAAAAATTATAAAAGTTTACTGAATAATTTTCTATGTATTACTTTACATAATGCAGTATATACGAGGTGTGTTTGAAAAGTAACGAAACTGGGTCTATAAACGTTTTATTTTATTTGACAAGTAAAATTTTACAACATGTCGCCTTCAAAGTAATCTCCTTGGGCTTGAATGCACTTTTCCAATTTCCTCTTGCATGCTTTCATGCACTCCCGGAAGGATTCCTCCGGGATCACCCAGAGCTCTCTCGTCACAGCTGTTTTAATGGCTTCTGAATTTTGAAAACAAGTTTCTTTGATGACTTCCTTGAGTTTGGGAAACAAAAGAAAGTCACAAGGGGCCAGATCTAGAGAGAAGGGTGGTTGCTCCAGTACAGCAATGATATTTCTGGCAAGAAACTCTCGAGTTCTCACGGCATTATGAACTGGAGCATTGTCATGATGAAGCAGCCATGACCTCGTTTCCCACAGTTCTCTTGTTTCCCACAGTTCCTCACTGAGTGTATCAGACGTTGCAAGATGCTTTTGTAGACATGCTGATTAATAGTTTGACCTTGTGGCAAGAATTCTGCGTGGACAATTCCATGGACATCAAAAAAAGCGATCAGCATCACCTTGGTTTTGGACTTGAACAGCCTCGTCTTTTTGGGTCTTGGTGATAATGCGCTCTTCCATTCAAGACTCTGCTGTTTGGTGAGTGGATCGTACTCGAAGATCCATCATGACTCATCGCCAGTACCAACTCTTTTTAGCAAGTTGGGTTCAGTTTCGAGTTGCTCCAAAATGTCTTGACACGCTTGCACACGCTGCTCCTTTTGTCCTGCATTCAGCAACCTTGGTACCATTTTTGCTCAGATCTTCCTCATCCCCAGATCTTCTGTAATGATCCTCCATACCCTCTCACTATTCATACCCAGCTTATCTGCTATCATTCTAACAGTAAGACAGCGATAGCTTTGCACCCTTATGTCTCACACGCTCAACATTTTCATCTGTTCATCTTGTGGATGGCCTCCCACTCTTGTGATCATCTTCCACCTCCTCTATTCCCTCTTTGAACCTTCTGTGCCATTCAAAAAGACGAGTTTTTGACATTGTGTCATCACCATAGACTTCTTGAAGCAACTTTAGTGCTTCAGTCGGAGTTTTTTCCGAGACGAACAAGAAATTTCAGGTTGATTCCTTGTTCGACGCTCATCCTTCGCACCAAAAAAAAGCCAAAAATTCCTAGTTATATCAGATTTTCACAAAATAGTCACAATGAAAGTGTCTTGACAGAAAAACGTGCAAAAAAAATGTAGTTGTCACAGAAAGCTAAAATTTGGTTTTCAAAACCATAAGACAATGTGATATCATGGACAGCAATGCTTTTTTCTCTGCAATAAAAGTTGATCGTGCAGGGTGCACAGTAGGGCAATGACTAAAAGTTTTTTTGCAGAATTTTAAATTGCCTGCTATGGCATGAGATGAGTTTTTTATTATGTATGAAAGATTTCAAAACAATTTTTGAAAATTTTACAAAAAGGTCCCCCACCAACCCATTTTTCTGACCCCACTTGCCCAAAATTTTGGGTTTTTTTGGTTTTTGGTGCACGACAGCGACAATTAGCAAGCTTAAAAACCCTTTAGGAGGATGGGCCTTAAAACTACACACAATTTGAAAAAAGTTTGAACAGAATCGAACAATGGAGTCAGAAGTTATAAGCAATAAAGTGCTAAACTTGTGAAATGCTGCCTCTAGCGGCAGAAATACAAAAAGCACTATAATTGGCTTATTATAGAGTGAAATTGATGTCAAATTTTATTTTAATGATCAGGAAACAATTAAAGCAAGCATTTCAGTAAAATTTTGTCATTTAAAAGCAATATACATGATTTTTTGTGCTTAGGTTGACGTACTTTTAATTTGTTTCAGCTTATGATAGTTTCAAATTCCAATTTTGAGTTGTAAAACTCTTTCTCAACGTTGCCATAGTTTTGATTATGTCATTACAATTGTCGTCACAAAAGTTTACTGCAGAAAATTGAAACCATCATTTTTCTAATTTGTGCACTAAGGTAGTTCAAACACATTCGAAGTATTAAGGATATTACAACAGATTGCTGTGAACTACCGTACTACATTGTTTTTGTTACTCACAAAAACTCTATTATGAACTATAACCAAACTTTAATGTTAGTAGGTAATCTAATCAAAAGCACAAAACTTCGTTTTTTGGAAAGTATAACGATTTTTAATATTTGAAGTACGCAGATAAGCAACCCAAGTAAATCCATATTCAAGTGAGGTTGAGCTACATCACTCTAAACTTGTTCTCCCCCCTCTCTTGAAAATTCTGTCAATATTCACTGAGCCCGCAATCAAAAGCAAAAAAGAGAAGTTTAAGCATTGTCACTAGCAGACCTTAAAAACACTTGCTTTAGCGTTTAGTTAAATTTTAGCACAAAAAAGTATTAAAAAGGGACAAATGTTGTCATAAAGTTTAAACCACCGCATATCAATTATAAGATTTGTTACAAAAGTATCATTGCATAGTACCACTCCTACAACCCTTCAACAAAACTGAATTGCACGATGAGCTTTCTTTTGAATGATGTTAAAATCATGATAAATCTTTTAGCTTGGGATGACCAAGAGATCACTCTCAAGTTGCATTTACAAGGCGACTTTTAGCCAGGCACATAGCCAGGAATTTAAAATGGGAAGGGGGGCTGTTTCGGAGGTGTGACACCATTTTGGTACAGTTTACGCTTGAAATTGGAACGTTTTTTTTTGCCTGAAATTAGGTGAAGACCAAAAAAAAAAAGTCTTCGCTCGCTTTGGAGTCGAGGTTACCATCGATTTCTCTTCAAGTCCAGAGTCAAAGCAGTCACATTCTTATTACCAATGCCAGTGGGTGGGTTATTTTTGCTTTTAGAGCAGAAATTGGTCTCAAAAGTAATAAAAATAGGGTCTTTTGCATACTCTGCAGCCAATGGGTGGCCAACCTCCCCCCCACCCACTGTGTCTATGTTACTTGCTTTTAGCCATGAAAATCGGCATTTTTCCTTTTAATTCTTCCTCAATTGCTCTTCTTTCTTTCTTTATCGATTTGAGAAAGAAAAAAGGCAAAATGCCGATTCTCGCAGCTAAAAGTTACCCGTGTGAATGCAGCTTCAGATATATTCTGCTCAAGGTCATAGCCAAAAGAAAGTTGGCTGGGCCAGGACCCTTCCTGAAAATGCAATAGCCTCCGTGGCAATGACGCAACTAGTGGTTTAAGTAAAAGGGGGCAAGTTTCAGCATACATTTGCTACATTTTTCTATTAATTTTGGTGGAGAAAACAAAAGCTATTAATTTTGGTGGAGAAAACCGTGAATTTCATGTTTTTTTTCTGCCAGATAATACTAAAAGCCAAATTAAAGAAGGTCTTCACCAAAAATTCAATGCTTTTAATCGTGTCATTTTTATTTTTAGGTGAATTCCATTTTTTTCGTTTGCATTTTACAGAAATTTGTTGCACCTGGGGGCCCATATCTAAAGAGAGTCTTTGTGGAGCAAGAAAAAAATAAAAAAGAAATAACGTTTTAACAAAAATTTGCAGAGTCTTTATTCTTTTCCATATCTCTGCATGTAAGATAAAGCTACAAATACCTGTTACATGTTGCAACCCTCCTTTGATAATGTACCCTGAGGTTTGTCGTTAGCCATGAGTCTGAATCCAAGCGGTCGTCTTTTTGAAGCAGTCCACCATCAACATCAATTGCTAGTGTTTAGCATACATGATTACATTTAATGTAAATTTTGAAAATATTTCGAGTGTATTTTTCAAAATTTCAGTATTAGAACAGTAATGTTTTCCTCTAGAGTCGCAACAGTTTATGAAGTACTTCCTTCAAACAAATTCTATCGTAAAAAATAGAATTTGACATCAATTTCACTCTATAATAAGCCAATTATAGTGCTTTTTGTATTTCTGCCGCTAGAGGCAGGATTTCACAAGTTTAGCACTTTATTGCTTATAACTTCTGACTCCATTGCTCGATTCTGTTCAAACTTTTTTCAAATTGTGTGTAGTTTTAAGGCCCATCCTCCTAAAGGGTTTTTAAGCTTGCTAATTGTCGCTGTCGTGCACCATAAACCAAAAAACCCAAAATTTTGGGCAAGTGGGGTCAGAAAAATGGGTTGGTGGGGGACCTTTTTGTAAAATTTTCAAAAATTGTTTTGAAATCTTTCATACATAATAAAAAACTCATCTCATGCCATAGCAGGCTAATTTTTCTGTAGTCATTACCCTAGTGCACAGTCTCGTTACTTTTCCAACACACCTCGTGGGCTTCGTTATTTAAAGTGATATATAGAAATTAATTCAGTAAATTTTTATGGGCCATATCACATATCAAAAATTGTATTGAATTATAGCACTGACTCAAAACAATCCAGAGCATTTCAAAAAAAAATCTAAATGTTGAACCCTGTGATAAATTAATAAGTTTACGTATTACCAATATTCAAAATGCTCTTTCGATTATTAAGTCTTTTGTTAAGTGCTTTGAGTCCTACTTTCTTTGAGTTTTTTGTTAATGCGAATTATGCGACTTATATGAACTTCATTAATTTTAGAGTTTGTTGTAATAAGTGCACCATTGCTAAAATTTTAATGAAATTTTTTTCTGCTTGCAAATAATTTTGGAACAGGTAAACGCATAAAGTTTGGTTTGAATGAAAGCATTATAACGAAATGTCCCTTTATAAAACCCATGGCGTTTTTAAAAGAGGACTGAAGCAAATTCACTAGGGCTTGCTAAACTTAAAGCAAACGTGTTAGATTACATCGATGTTGACTCCATCCTCCTGCACCCAGCCATGCTAATGATATTCTACTTGAAACATGACCTAGGGCGTCTCAAATCATTATTTTTGTTGCCATTCCTAGCTGACAATGATAACATCTGCGACGCCATTTTAGTTCTATCCTGAGGCAACGACATAGACTAAACCACTAAAGCCTTTTAACCTAAGAGGGTAATTACCAATAGGCCTCTATGGGCTAGGCTACTGCATTGAAACGTCAGGATAAACAAAATTTTAATTAGGAAGGTTCCTATGTACAGTTTGAAGTAGAATATCTCTGAAACAGCTAGTTCAAGAAGGATGGAGTCAATTACACCAAATCTAATCTAATACTTTTAGCCTAACTTTAGACACCCCATTGATTTTGCCTTCAGTCCTCTTTCAATGTAAAAAGGCACACAATTGCGTTTAAACTGGAGGCAGATGCAAAAACGTAGATAATGAACAAAATTGACGTGATTTTTGCAATCGCCGCTGAAATTGAAAATATTTTAAAACCTTGAGGACATTATTCATGTGATGTAGTCTAGAAAAAACTAAGACTTGTTGGATTCAATTTGCAGCCAGATCACATTATTCAAGCATTGATAGCACAGATTTCGTTCAAAACCACATTCTACGCGGGCAATATTTCAAAAATTCTTGATTATTTTTAGTCTAAACTTCTCAATAGACACTACTGGAATTAATAGTGTTTATTTTGGGTGTTATGAGTACACCAAGGACATTGAGGTGGTCTCGATCAAACTGATCAAGGAAATTACCACACTAATTGATGACGTTAATAACTACAGAAACTTGATTTTCAAATTTGGTAGGCCTATATGTAAGAATTAGTTGTGCCATTTAGGCCCATTCTACATTAGGCGTAAAATCGTGAGCATAAGAGTGTGTTCTTAGTTAATTTTAACCGACTGTTGTCGGTATGAAATAAACTAAAATGCACTTATTCACTTACGATTTCCACCCAGCATAGACCGGAACCAACGGTTCATCAGGTTCTTGATAGGCAATACAGACGAAACCAGTTAATCGCATACCTAGTTTGCCAGACATTTTTATGCGATTATACGACATATGCGTTTAAGCGATAGGCTTTAGAAAAAGTATTTATCGTAAATGGACGTTGTACTAGGGATTGCTTATCAGTCAACTGGGGCATGAAGCGCTTTATACTTGTCTAAAATAACACTACAGCAATTAATTACAAAACACTGTGTATCGCCAGCAGTCGCATTTATAGCACGACTTCAAGTTCCTGTAATGCACTTACGCTACAAACAACCGCGATAAAATATTGTTTTGATCTCAACAAAAGTCTTTATTGCATCACAACTACTTTGATCGGAGCGTGACGGCTTTTTTCCTTTGTTTAAGCACAGCGTGATAACGAAAGAAAGTGATCGAAAAAGGCAGCTTGCTGTTTCAGACTTAATCTAAGTTATTTTATCGTTTTACAGTACATCATGTGATGCGGTTGTTTACGTCTTTTCGGCCTGCCTTTGAAAATGTGTACGCATTTCCTATACAAAATTTTGCCTCAATAAAACACTGCGCTCGAGCAAACCAACACAAACTGCAGTAATTGCATTTTTATTCTGTAGTTTAAAAAATTTTTTTTCCAGTGTTTGTTGTTTTAAACTTTTAGCCATGTTTTCCATCATCTCCCTCTCCAAATCGAAAAATCTATTCATGTCAGAACCTTGATACATCAATCGCCGATGCAGGATATCAAGAGCGTTTAGAACCTCTTGTTGGTTGGGGAACATAGATCGTTTATTTCCTCAACATCAGCATCGCCAGACTGAGCTACTTCATTGCACAGATTTTCGTCCGTTTGTTCTCCAGTAATCTCCAAATCGTCATCCATACCTATGAACTCAGCGTATGCTTGTGTGAGTGTTACTGGTATTTCTTTAGGAGAAAATCCAAGGAAAGGTTCATCTGACACATCAGGTGTAAACCCCCGAAAAAAACAATTTCGAATTGTCTCCGCAGATACGTCTTGCCATGCAACGCTCATAAAATTTACCGCATCTAACACAGAGATCGCATGTGCCACATTTGTCGCTGTAGCATTTTCGTCGGCGTCAATCATGAGTAGAACCTTTTGTAGCATTCTCTGCCCACAATAATGCTTGAAATTTCTGATGATTCCTTGATCTAGTGGTTGAACAGATGAAGTTGTGTTAGCAGGAAGAAACACAAGCTCAACAGATTTCAGGTGAGCCGTTTCTATCTTGTGAGTGGAGCAGTTGTCCAGCAGTAAACAAACTGTTCTTTTTGCTTGCATACATTTATCGAAATCATTGACCAAGTGTTGGAAAATTGCTGCTGTCATCCATGCATTCTTGTTTGCTTTGTACGTGACGGGTAATGATGCCACACTCCTAAAGCATCTGGGTTTCACAGATTTTCCGATTACTAGCAGTTTTCTTTTATCAGAGCCATCCATATTGGCCGTCAGTAGAACAGTCAAACGCTGTTTTGCGTTTTTACTTCTCGACTACTTTTCTGTTCTGAAGCACATGGTTCCTTCTGGTAATGCTCGGAAATACAGTACCGTTTCGTCGCAATTGTAGATGTCACTAGCAGCATACTTGGAATATACGTCTGGCCACACGTTTGACACCCAGTATTCTGCTGCTACAGAATCATGGTCTTGTTTTTCACCATGTTGCCGCTTAAAGACAATGCCCTGACGCTCCCGCCACCGCTGCACCCAGCTTATTGAAGGATCAAAGCTTAAACTCATTGTTTAGGCTAAATCTTTAGCTTTTTGTTGGAGCATTGGGCCGCTTATTTGAAGCCCTCGACTTTTGGTTTGAGTGAACCAGCGCAATAATACCTCATCCACATCTTTTTGAGAACTGCCTCTGGCACGTTTCCTTGATAGATTGATATTGTTGCGATGATTTTCTGAGATCTTTTTCTGTGTCTTCCATATTCGTGAAACTTGTGATTGCGATGCATGAAATTTAGCTGCAACAAGTTTCTGCAACGTCTTGCTTTCCGGCTCCTTGATGACTTGCACTTTATCACTTAGAGCCAAATCTTTTTGCTTTACACTTTTGCTTGACATTTTGGGTTGACCGCAAAAAAATATAACGTTAAGTTCGTTTTTTAAATGAAAATTCACTAAATAAAATGCTAACTTAGTTTCCAAGTTCCTACAGTAAGTTAGCGTTTTTCTTTTCGATGTCTGCGTTTTTTCTTTTTGATAATTAGTTTGTGATGTCTAAGTGATCTTCAATGATGTCATAAAAGAAACCGTTCTAGAACAGATAGTTAACGTAAAATCATGACATCATGCAGCTCACTATCATTAATGTGCTCCCACGTTGCACCAAATGATGAACAGCATGAACCGATCTGACTTTGCTTTTCGTGCTCATGTGAGACTATACAGATCACAGCTGGTTGCTATTGAATTCACTTGTACTGAAGTGCAACTGGTGACAAAATTTGTATCAAAAAGCGTGAATCAGCGTGAGAACTTTTCTCTAAGGAATGTGAACTTACGATCTCTTGGCACGTGATTCACTTTGTTATGGATAATTTTCTGAAGAAAATTGCGTTTAACCGAACAAAGGTAGCAATTAGGGCAATAAAGCTTATGCAATAATCCGATTTATTCCTTTAAATGGTATGCAATTAACCAGTGTTTTTACTTAATGTTAGATAGGATTTGGTTCAAGATTTTAGTTTTGTATGCAATAAAACAATATACGCGTTTAAGCAGTATGTATTTAACTGATTTTGTCTGTGTGAGGCATTTTTCCATAAGTGCAAATAGGTTTGGAATATACCATGATTATTGACTACTGTGTAATCCAGCATTTAAAGATTGAGTTTATGTTCTTGCATTGACAAATGCTTGATAAACGGGCATATAAGACATTGGTCACATTTGGCTCTTCTGGTAGTTTAAGACAAGAATCTTCCCAAAATTGTTTTGGTGCCTTACTCTTCTAACATCTCTGTTTGATTGATTTTTATTTTTGGACTGATGGATCGGTATTTTTGGTCTTGCTTCTGCAAGAAAGCACCTTCTGTTGAACTATAACAACCTCACTGTTTCTTGCTTCTTTTTTTTGTAAAATAGAGCATTAATTTGGAAATGGTTTGAAATTTCATTCTCTCCCTTTCCTTACCCACATCCCATTATTCAATCATTGCTTTTTTGCAACGAATACTATGTCCGGTAGTTGCTCTTTGGAACTTAAATCTACTAGATTGTCCTTTATTCACTTTGCCAGTGTCCACAACAGAGGTGGAGTCGAGGACAAAAGGCTCAAGGCCAAAAACATCAAAATGTGTTCTCAAGAACGTCCTCTAGGCCAAGGATGTCCTCAAGGACTCCACCTCTGGTCCACAAACCTAAGCCTGATTGACGACTTTGCCAACTTTAGCTCCAGATTCTGAACTCATTTTATCTCTATAATGGTTTTGTCACGTTTTCAAACACTCAGCATAATCTATTACATAAGCTCGTTCTAGCTTACTATTTAACGTATAACGTTTGTCTTGTCTCACACCATAACCCTGATGTAATAGAAATATTTTATAGCAGAGGTCAGTAATCGATTTTGTGCCATGAGTCAGTTTCAAAAAAAAAATTGTGGAGCTGTCCACAACAAGCTACAATATGGTGCCATTTAACCGATTTGCAGGAATCTATAGCTTAATTTAAAGAACCGGTTACAGATATAGTTCTAGCAAAACTTGAGTAGCCCCACTGGATTTAGAGAGTTGCTGCTCAGTAGGTCGAGTGGATAGAGCGTCTGGTACTGAAGCGGTAGACTCTAGTTCGATTCCCGAATTTTCAAACCATTGCTGAAGCAGACGTACGCAAACTTAATAATTATTTATAATACCTTTCAGAGAGACTGTGTTTTGTCGCTGCTCAGTGTGAAATGAATGTAGCTGAAAAGAAAATACTTTGTAAAACACTACTGAAACAAAAAATGCTGTCCCAGCCACATAATTAAAATGTGCCGGTGGTCACACCTATAACTCATTTAAAAGATTTGGTCGGCCAAGACTCCTGTACCCTGTTTCATCAGTTGTTGGCAACAACCTTTCCAAGAGAGTCACCAACAATGTGGGTTAAGAATGATGATTATATCAACAGCTGCAAGAAGGTGATGAGTCTGGTGGTTGTCAACAATGCTTCTAAAAGAGCTTTAGGACTCTTAGCTGAATTTAATACCAATAAAATCACTACAAGCCAAACTCAACAGCAGTTTCTCCACAAACTGGTTAGCAAGTTAAAAAATCAACAAGCTAAAGCAGCAACCTCAGATGAAAGATGCACAAAAGGTGCTATAAAGCAATATCTTTAAGCTACAGCTCTTAGTTCGGTTTAACAGTTTATGTTATATGAAATGTTTGACTTTCGGCAATGTGAATTGTGACAATGCAGAATTGCATAATTATAGTTGCTATGATAATAACGGACGCGTTGTGTTCATCAGGATAGTTATTCATTACCACTTCCTACTACCGATGAGCTTATTTACTGATTTTAACGTTTCGCTTCCCAACCTGGGAAGCTTCTTCAGAACAATTTTTGGCAGTGCTGCCGTTGCAGTTACTAAAAAATAAATGAGAAAAAATAACAGCAGAAGGTAGGTAACAGTAAAAACATACAAACATCACAATAGTTGTACTATTATACTCAAAAACATTAAAGTGATGGAACAAAAAACATTATATAATTTTGAAAATTATTTCACTAACAGCGTGCAAAAAGAATATTGAAAAATTATGTCACTAACAGCGTAAAAAAATTTAATAATATTTATAATAACTAGGCTGCTTCTCTAACAGTGTGAGAAAATATGAAAAGGATCTATTGCAAAGCATTATGTACTAGAAAAGGTTTTTAGCTCCACAGAGATTTATATACGGACGGAACAATTAACCCATCATTACGATTTAAAAGGTTCAATTCTAAAGATTTTTGGTTTATCAAATAACCTTCTGCTATCCGACGCTTGTGCCAGTGTGGTTCCCTCCTTAATATTTTAGCATTATCCCAATCTATAAAATGATCATTTTCTGCTGACACAGTGCAGATTTTTTCAGGTCAAAATTCTTCACTGCATCAATATGCTCACGTTTTCTAGTTTCTAAGCTTCGGCCTGTTTCACCGATGTACACCGCATCGCAGTCACGACAAGATATTTGATAAACAAGGCCCGACTTTTCTTTGTGCAAAACTTTGTCTTTGGGCTTACAAAAAATATTAGACAAAACACAAACTGGCTTCATAGCCACCCCCACACCAACTTGCTACAAAACACGCTTAATAGGCTCGGTGAGATTCTGCACATAGGGAACCACAGTCATGATTTTCGTTTGTTGGGATTCACTTTCAGAGTGAGTAGGCCGTCATTGGCGATGAAATCTTGGATATTCATTTGTAATCAAGGTGTTATTGATTGTTTGTATTTCATCTTTTTTGAGCTCGTCCTCTTTTATTATGTTCTCAGCTCGGGAGAAAAGAGTTCGGGGAATGCTTTGTTGAAGTGGATGGTGGGAGGAAAAAGATAAGTATCTGCCAGTATGAGTTGGTTTTCTGAACACTATGGTTTGTAGCGATCCTTCCGGAGTGAGTGTAACCAGCACATCCAAAAAAGCAAGAGAACATTCATGTTCTTCTCTTGTAAACTTGATGGAATCGCATATGGTATTCAAATATTGATGGAATTCTTCGATGTAGTTTAATTCCATAATACCATACACGTCATCAACGTAGCGAAACCAAATACAGGGAGGGGAGTGAAAGCTGTTGTTGGCCCTTTCTTCTAGCTTTTCCATTACCATGTTTGCAATGATGGGAGATTAGGGCGAACCCATTGGAGTGCCAAATATCTGTTGATATATGGTTTGTTGGAAGGTGAAAGAGGTCAAACTAAAGCAGATGTCCAATGCATCCATTAATTCAGGGACGCTTAGTGTGGTACGTTCCTCTAAGTGAGAATCACTACTAAGTCTATCAAACACAATTTGTTTTGCCAGATCAAGTGGTATGGTGGTGAATATACTAATGACATCAAACGACACTTGTTTTTGTGAATCGCTTATACTAAAATCTTTGATACTTCTAACAAATTCTGTGGAGTTTTCGGTGGTAAAATTCGTTTTGCCAACTAAAGGACTTAGGCCGGGATCACACGATCAGGTTTTTTGCACAATTTGTTTGCATAAAGAATTTTGGACTTATCACATCTAGACGCTATTTTCTTGAAAAACTTCTTGCCAGACGGAAGCACTTCGTTTTTTCTGCAAAAAAAATTGTTGAAGGTGTCACATGTAGTTTTTCACTGTAAAAGCATTTACGCGGTTGTTAAGGAATTTCTAAAAGCATTACGCGGTTGTTAAGAAAAAGCATTTACGCAGTTGTTAAGGTGCATCAAACCTTCCGCCATCTTTGGGGTAAAACTTCCTGGGTTGCTGGTCTAATAGTGAATTTATGCCAGTTAGATCTCAGTTGCAAAAGTTTGTATTCTTTTCAGTAACTATAGTGACTGCTCGTAATATTAGTTTCAGTTGCTTGAATGCCCACAGCAATCAAATATCATTGTGTACTGAGGTAAGTTTCAATTTAAAATTTGTCTAAATGTCGTTCGATGTTGACATTGAATTCAGTGTTTAATTGTTGTATATATTATGTGGAATGCATTTTCATTTCTAAATCTTAACTCAAGAGTGAAATGGTTTACATTTCGTTATTGCTTAGGAAAGCAAACTACTCATTTCTGCGGGTGCCAAATGTGAAAAAATGTAGCTTAGTCTAACTGACAAGAAACTGTAATTGTAAAGGAGGTTGATTGTTATTACCTTATTAGATTTTGTGTACTTGGAGTTTTTCACAAGTGCCAAATGCTGTGGATGTAATGCTGGTGAAGCTAATTTGTCAGTGATATACCACAAATAGCAACTGTAATTTTTGTTTGATGCTTAGAAAAAATAAAGAGTAACTAGTTCATACTATCTGAGTTGAGTGAATTTGAAAAATTAAAAACAATAGTTGTACTTTAAAAGTCCTTCAAAATTTCTGTGTTAAGCTAATGATTTTGCTGAGCATGAAATAAAAGCGTGTCTAAATTTTCAGGGTTAGTCGGCAAAAACGATTTCACAGCATTTTGCATTTGTGAAAAATTCCAAGCACACTGTTTTTGATCTTATATAATAAAAAGCAGCTGCCTCTACATTGTTTTTTTTTTTTGCCACTTATACTAAGCTACATTTTTTCACATTTGACTCTCGCAGAAATGAGTTATTTACTTTCGAAATGTAAAGCGAAAGCTATTACGACGAAATGTAAACCATTCCACCCATGAGTTAAGATTTAGAATTGAAAATGCATTCCACCTCATTGCAACAATTAAACACTGAATGCATTGTCAACATTGTGTGACATCTAGGCAAATTTCAAATTGAAACTTACCTCAGTACACAATGATATTTGATTGCTGTAGGTATTCAAGTAACTGAAATTAATACAATGAGTAGTCATTGTAGTTGCTGAAAAGAATACCAAATTTTTGCAACTGAGATCTAACTGGCCTAAACTCCCTATATGAATCATGTAAAAAGAAAAGAATAACAATTGTAGCATTTGTTGTGCAATAGAAAAGTGCAAGGAAGACTTAATTCATCAGTTGTAAAATATAAATGTTAGTTGAATGAAACAATATTATCACTATGCGATTGCACTATCAATTTACTGTTGTGTTCGTTATATGCGTTGTTGATGTCATTATGTGATTTATGTGTTATAGTTCGAGTCAATTGTTTCATGAAAATGCCCAGTTGTAATTTAGATCTTAGTTGACTGAGCACACAAGATGGTAAAAAATTCAAATTCAATAAGCCTGCTGGGCATCGGTGTTTGAATTGTGATTTGCTCAAAATGTACAAACCTTTGAGCTATAATACTTCTAACTGTGCAACCTAGAGTCCAAATTCATTCAAACAAACTGCAGCAATGGATTTTCCACTATTAACAATGGGGGTGTACGTAGACACCAAGTTTAGTTGAATATAGCAAGAAATTAAGAAGTTGTTGCAAGTTAAAGCTTTGCAAGTTGCATTACTGGAGGCAGCATTGAGTAGGAAAACAGAACAAAACTGCATATTTCAGCTTATACTTGACCAATTTTGAAATTTCTTTTTTGGGTTTAAAAACACATTGGCAAACTTTTGTTACAATCAAATGTCACATGTACCAAAGTACATCATGTAGTGTCAAAAAAGATGAAGTTTTGCGTAGTGTCAAAATCAACAGCCGTGAGGAGGGTTAAACGTGGTCAGACCAGAAAACTATTTTACACATATCATTTTACTTAACCTCACAACTGTTCAAAAAGTAGGCTTGATAGTGAAAAGTCGTAGGGGGGAGGGAACTGATGCACCCTAATGTATATATACAAGCCAAGTTTTTTTACGTAATAAATTATTTATCTGTATTGAAACATGTTAGAATGTAGGATAAAGCTTAAAACGCCACCTGTAGCCATCCATCAATTGCAAAATTTAACAATAGTAATAGTTGATAAAAGTCCGTGTCTTAAAAATTGAAATTGAAGTCATTGAGCTCGAACAAAAACATTGTGGCAACTCCAAGCTATCTCAAGATTTATTTTATATTGCTGATGTTGATATATATGTAGTATGCTGTATGCCAATCTCAAATATGTATCTTTGCACTAGAGCTATTTCTGAAAAATGTGTAGAATTACTTACTTATGTTACTAGCGGTGAATATACACAGTATGCGTTTTCATCCGTTTTTGCTTCTCCGTAAAAAAGTATGTGCTTTTTCATCGGTATTTTTTTAAGTTCATATGCGCACAAAGTAGACTGTTACATATAGATAAAAATTTTATTCAAAAATATTGTATATGAACAATAAAGTGATATTTCAAAATAGAGCTGTACTCCTTTACAAAAATTTTTTTTCAAAAAACTTTTGTCCTGTATGTAACAGTCTGGTTAGTGGGGATATGGACATATAAAAATGCGGATCAAAAAGCGCATAGTTTTTCAAGAAAAAGCAAAAACGTAAAAAAATGGACAAAAACAGATACTGTGTAAATCCACCTTAATTTTAGTGGAAATTATTTCACGCCTTAATGTTTGCCATTGCTTCAAATTACGTCTTCCCTTGTCACTCTATTTTTTTAACATCAAAACATTTTAATTAGACATTATAAGAATGTGGTACAAGTTAACATATATCAGATCTTGAAATTGCTCTTCAAAGTTTGTCTGAGTTTTAGCTTCACAAATATCTTTTGAGTTAGAAAGTTTCATCCCAATTCAGCAGTTTTCAATCAGCTTTAAAAGTAATTTGCGGAAAGAACCCCTTTGTGGCATTCGTATGTTTTAGATTTTTGTGTCAGATTTTTCAGTTAAAATGTCTGTTTGGCCCCTTTACTTGGTGTGTGCCATTGTGCACTGTATGTTGGACTGTAAATTATACCGGTGTTAAGTGTTTATGTAACAAAAAAAAAAGATTCGGGGTCAGCTTTAGAAAAGATGCACTTCGGCATTAAATTAAAAAAAGAAATCAAAGATACAAAATTATTTTGGCCAAAAGTATGGTACAATAGCATGGAATTGAATAC
The DNA here is from genome assembly GCA_963965965.1 of Trididemnum nubilum. Taxonomy (NCBI): domain Eukaryota; kingdom Metazoa; phylum Chordata; class Ascidiacea; order Aplousobranchia; family Didemnidae; genus Trididemnum; species Trididemnum nubilum. The sequence goes on along the minus strand of OZ014474.1, from coordinate 15,607,436 downwards.
CGGTAGGTTTTTGAAGCCATAAACTTTGCATTCTTTTTTCGCAGATTATTATAATCTAAATTTAAATTAGATGAGCCATTCCAAAACATCACACTTAAAAATATTTTCCTATCCTTTAAATACTGTTTACATTTTAATTTGACTGTTGAGCTAAGCTACAGACTAAAATTTTTGCTTCAATTTTATCAGTACTAGCTAAGTAAAAGCAAAAGTTAATGGAAAAATTTTAATGTTACAGAGATTATATCTGCAAAGACTGCATCTGCACCTACATCAATAAAAAGAGTTCGTCAACCTATCAGGGATATGATGGAAACGGAAACTTACAAGAAGGTACGACAAAAAATACAAAATAAAAAGGCTGTAGTTCTTCATTGTCATGGTTTTCCGGGAAGTGGCAAGTCACAAATCATTCGAAAAATGGCCGAAGGTTTTCCCTTTACTGACAAGAGTAATGGCACTGACGTTTTCATAAAATGGCACATTCAGTGTAGAGACAGTGGCCATAACCTACAACAGGAATTAAAAGTTTTGACCGAAAGACTGCTGAAGAGCTCACACGAAGTGAACCAAGACAATTGTCAGAATGTGGTTGATAATCTTGGTTTGCATGAAGCTCAAGATCTGGTTGAACTTCTTGTTCAAGTTAATGTACCTGTTGTTATTATCATTGAAGATCCTACATCTGAAGAGCAATTATTACTGGAAAGTTTGTGTAGAAGTTTAAACAACGTTACTTCAGAAGTGTTGACACAAAAATTTCATATTTATGTTTCTTCAAGACAGAAAAATGAAATACTTCCTGCTCAGGAAGTGAGATCCTGCTATATTTTGGAAAATGTAACAGGGTTTAATGAAGCAGAAGCCATTGCGTATCTAAATGGAAAGAAATCTCCTGAAAAGAAAGATGCGGCTGTAAAAATCTTCAAGCGGTTCGGTGGATTGCCTTTAGGTCTACAAGTGGCTAAAGGCTATTGCAAGAAGGCACGATTAAGCTATGGGGATTACTTGGAGTTAGTGGATGATGTGGATTATGATATCATTAGCAAAGAAAAGAAGGTAACAATGAAAGAATATGGTAATTCAGCTCTACATGTATTTCAAGCAATAGTACTTCCATTTACACCGCAGGATGAAGACGACACTACCGCCGTTTTGCCGTGGAAAATCTTGTGCTGCATTTGTTACTTTCACTATGACCGCATTCCCCAATTTGTGTTGGAACAGTGCTGCCATGTTCTTCGTGAAGGAAACGTTACAAAACCTCACAGCAAGAACAAAGCAGAAGTTGGTAGCCTGATTTCGAAACTCATTGACAATAACATGTGCACAGAAACGGATGAAGGTGAAATAACTTTTCATGAAGTTGTTTTGAATGCTTTTCGACTGAATCGGCGTTCAGTTTTAAAGCATGGTTTTAAACCGTTGGAAAAAGCTTTGGAAATTATGTGCAGTTTAGTATCTAAAGACATGCGAAAAAAGGAACATTCTAAAAGCATGTACAAGTTGCGCAGGCATTTGCATGCATTGCTTAAGCATATTGAAAAAGACGACCGCATTTTTAAGGACTCTAAAGATCCACTTTTGCTAAAGGCTTTGACAAGTTATTTGCATGAAACTGCAGGTGCAATTATGCTGAATGAATCTCCATCGTTTTGGAAGGAAGCTGGCCGTCACTTTGAGATGGCTCTTATTCAAATCTGGCCCGAGATGAAGAAGTATTCGCTACAACAGCTGCTAAACTGTAACAAGACCCTAGATGAAATTGCTCAAGAAGTTTTAGAATCTTCCAAGTCGAAAGCAAATGTCCTTCCGCCAGAGTTTACAGTAAAATATGCTTCGAAACTGGAATTGTGTTTTGACGAAAAAGAGCTGGAGTTTTTGAAAAAACGCAGTCTGTGTGACGACAGTTTTGCAATGGTTGAAGCATTGCTTGGAGAAAAAGGCTGCACTGAAACCATGGTAAAAAAGCTTACTAAATGCGGGTTATTTCTACCTGAAGAAAAGTATCAGCCAATTTTTTATGCTGAGAGGTTTGCTTTTATTTTACACAGCTGGAGTCGTTTAGTGTTGTATGGTGAGCCAGAAGAGGTTAAGGCTGTTGGTGAAATGTGTATAGGCATGTCCAACTTAAGCAATAGAGTGAGTGTGGAATGCAAAAGATCGCATAAAATCTCTCTATTGGCAGAGCCACTTTCCAGGACTGGAGGCTGGGTTCCTATTGTGCTCAAACTGAAAAGATCTCCCGAAGATTTACAAGCAGCACTGAATACTTGCGTGAAAGCTATGCAGCAACAAGAATTAGTTGATGTGTATGAAAATGGCATGCTGAAAGAGGTCTATGGTCCTTCACACATGACTAGCCGCATTCAACTTCTGAGATATATTGTTCGCATCAATGCCAGGTTACATGCAGGAGCTACACGCCAAGTAGAGCGTGAAGCTGAAAAAGTATGTTGCGTGCTGTTTGATCTTTCTGTGGAACATGCAAAAGAAATATCCACTTGCCTTATGTGCCTAATTTATTGTGCCAAGTACTATGCAGCTAAGAAGGATTTTGAAAAGGCAATGAGTTGTTTTCAAAACTACTTTGAGTTGGAGTCTGTTTGCAATCCAAGATTTAATGTTCGTTGCTGGGCTGTTTACAATTATGCAAAAGCTGTAAATGCTTACCCAAATTGTCCATCTCCTGATAAAGATCGTGCTTATGAAAAGTGCACTGAAGTTTTACAAAGCAAAGATGTAATGAACAAAAGCTTAAAGCAAGGACTGAATGATGAGGTGGAGACCCTTCGATCACAGAATTGAAAAACCTCGCTCACCCCACTTTGATGCGTGTGATGCAACTAAGAGTTAGTCGAAACTGGAGGCATGTCTGTATATACCTGTTCATCACATCTAAGTTCATATTTTTAGCCTTAGGTAGAAATCGTTTCACTTCGTAGTGCTTGTCAACGGTTTTGTTGTTATAGTGCATATTTATACACTTGCCACCATACAGCGTCTGACGCTAACTTATTGGACAATTCGCACACTTTCATTACGGTAACCACTTTGTGATTGGAAAAATCCGCACTTGCGTAGGATTGTCCCTTGATCCAATGTTCCTGTGGATTTCTTTGAATTCTTATCCACTAAATTTGCTGTTTGTTTGAAGCCACCAAGCAGAGTTCATCATCGTAAAGCGTCTTATCCTAGGAAGCAACAATGTAATTAGGGTGCGGGTTGAACCCAGGCCATGCGATCAGGGTCGTTGTGAAAACGTCGCCATTGCTCTTTCGGCCACGCTGCCGACGTGTTAACCTACCTAAATCTTATTTCGTTTTGGTGGTATTTGTAACTTGTCTGGACTCTGGAATTCATGAATTTTTCTGAAACTCTCCTGCTCCATCGGGTATTGTAGTTGTTTGGTCCAGTGTTCCTACTCAAGCGTATGCATGATATGTTGGAAGTAAATATAGCCAATTTCGCAAATGCATTATACTTCATAGCATTTATTTCAGCTACCACAACAATATTTTTTGTTACAACTTTGTAATTCCATTTTCGGAATTGTTGTTTCGCATAGCAATCACGCATTAAAAGCTTTGTTTATTGTTTTTCATACAGTTTCTCAATTTTTAAGTGGGATTAGCTAATTCCATAATATGTACCTTGAGCGATAATTTCTGTATATTGTTTATAAAAAGCTTGTTATTTGATGAATGTGTGGCGGCAGCGAGAAGAGGCATCGCTTCTTCACATATGAATCTCCCCTGCACTGTACATAGTTTAACTTGAATACCTTTTTGGTATCGTTTAGCACTAGACATTATATCGTTATGTAAACCAGTATAATTTCACATTAACTCAGTTTGCTTCTTAATTTGACGTGATTTGTATATACCACTGTGTTTTAAAGCGATCAACGTTTTTCAAATGTAAACAGGGTTCCCACGATCGGGAAAAGTCTGGAATTTTGTAAAGGCATTTCCCGACTGGGAAAAACTCGGGAAAAGTGCGTGCTTTTTGCATAAATATTGCACTGCACCATGTACAAACTAACGCGGTTGGAGCGGATAAATATTAAACATTCCGTTTGTCTTTCTAATACTTTTACCTAGCGCATAAAAATAGTAATAACACGCCTGGTTGTGTTGTGTTAAAGCTTCAAGAACGGTGGTCCTGCCTATTTATTTCGTCACAATACAGGTTCAACAAAACTTTTAATTTAAAAGTATTATTATGCTGTAGTTAAAGAGTGTTATTACATCAAAGGCAATATAGCAAACGGAAGAATTCAAGTACCGGTACCGATAGCCTACTAGCACTAAAGGAGGAATAGCGTGGTATACGCAAACAGCAGACAAAAGGTTAGCTGGAAAACAAAAGAAGACTATTTCAACAGCTGCTGCATCCGAATGAAGTTCAGAGAATATTAACCTACGACATGTTAATAATGTACGGATAGCAAACAGTAGGCTGTCTGCCTAGTCCATGTTTGGCTTTTAAGTTAAGTTGAGAGATTTACTAGCCTGCGCGCTAATAATGAGCTGATAGCCCACAGCAGTATTAGCCCGCAGTAGGCACTCTGCGGGCTAATGCTGCAGTAGGCACTCACGCAGAAGGCTTATGGTTGACTTCAAGAAAAAGCTCCCTTGCAGCAAAGCATACCGGTTCCAGCAGTTAAGCTACAGCTTGAAGCAAATTGTAAAGCTGTTAAATGATGAACTGCTGAAATTGAAGAACTTGTCATAATTGCCTCTGCAGTTACTTTTAATCAGGTTCATGCAGCTTGAATCTGAGTTGAGTGTGAGCAAAAATTGCGCAGTTACACAGACTCTTTAGCATGATTTGATTAAGCAGTTACACAGACTCTTTAGCATGATTTGATTAAAAACAGTAAAGCCTTATTTAAAATAATGAAATTTTTAAACGTTTCGGACTTAGCTATGTCCATCATCAGTAAAAAGTAAAATCTTATTCAAATAGAATCATTATTTTAAATAAGGCTTTACTGTTTTTAATCAAATTAAGTAAAACTGCCGTTCAATCAGTCCCGAAGATTTTAGCATGATTGTATTCAGAAAATATTAGCAGGTTTGAATGTACATAATTGAATGCTTCGTGAAGTAGTGTAAATAATTGAAATAGTGCGATGTACTTCATTATTTTTCACATATTTTTACATAAACAGTTCAAGGTAACTTGTAGAAAAATGAAAGAGGGGTAGCTCGTGAGATAGCTGCAATACACAGATTAAGAATATAGTAACACAAAATTAGTCAACTGTTAGTTGTCAATATAGGGGCTGCAGAGTTTATTAGTCCTATGTATGGTTGAGAGCAGTATAGAGTATCGAATGTGAGATGATTGCAGATATACAAACAGAAGCTCCTATTTCACAGAAAATTTACAATCAAAGCAGCACAAGACACGGTGCGCTGCAGTTCTCTATTTTCTCTTTCATTATAGATTTTCTGGTAAAATAGTCACTCAGGGTACAAAATGAATAGCGGATACCCTTCTTAGGTTGTTGAATGTGATGATAGACAGACAAATTGATAATTCAACTGATTATTGATTTCTGTTCTATATAACATAAGCTGACATACTGGTTAGTGAAAGTAGTGGCGAAATATTTTTGAGCTGACTACTGTTACCTAGGTACATGGGCGCCGGAAGTTTTTTTGTTAGAGTTGAAAAATTAAAAAAAAAGGCAAAGTTTAGATGTTAAAAGGGCACTTTTTGAATGTCAAAATTTATCGTTAAAAGTTTGCATCTGATTTTTTTGTATTTGTGTTGTACATGTAGTGCCAATTTAAATGGGTAAAGACTGCCCCCCGTTTCCCCTGATTGGAGGAAATAAAAGGCAAAGCAGAAGTTGCGCCCCCCTGCCACGCTTCCGGCTACCATGTGTAGGTACTTGTTAGTTTGTAAACTGCAGAATTATAAGCATTTCAGAATAGTCTATTCATTGCCCACAAAGTGTTTTTTGTGTTTAATCAAGTGCAACATGCACTCCTTCTATCCATGCAATGCTGAGTAGCCTATACTTGTTCTTCCTTTCGACCACAACAAGTAAACTGTATGACCTTAATTTTGGCAAATCGAAAATTCTAGTCCTGTAATAGTAGATATAGCAGCCGCTTGGATTCGACCATTGAGCCTGTGGCCTAAACACTGTGCCGCATTGCCTCCATCTTGTATGAATCCAAACACCTTGAACAATCACTTAGCAATCAAGAAATGCCCATTACTTTAGGCTATTTAGTCGTCTTCATCCACGCAACAATTGAGTTCTGTAGAGTTAGTTTTTGGATTGTGTTTAAATAACTGCAGTTTTGTGCATTTCAGATGGCTAGAGCTTAGTTTGTTTTGAGCAAATATGGGTATGGAAAAAGTAGGGAATTTTTTGTTGGCAAATGCGTGGGAACCCTGTGTAAAATATCTTGTATTTCGTAGACATTTTTTTATTTGTTGCACGTTTTAACTTGTTTGGTTTTTGAGCAGTTACTGAGAACTTAGATAATTACTTACGTGAGTTTGTAACTCAACCAAAAAGTTTATAACTCAACCAAAAATATTTGTTGGAACCTTTACTAGGCGTCAGATGCAAGTAAAAACATAATGCGTTTTACGTTTACTGATTTTTGCCAAAATTGTGTTTTTCTAATTAAATTTGGTGCATATTAACAGCTATAAGCATCAATCTTAAAACTGACATTTTTGAAATATTCAAAATTGTATTAGGAGGTTTAAACATAGGTTGTAAAATCTTCTTTGAATTTGCTTAGGTTAATATGCATTATTATAATGAAATTTTCGAAATCTATAGTTTTGTTTTTGTGAACGTTTGAATTTTTAGTTAGTTTTTGGACCAATTTTTATCGCAATGTTTACAGTTTGTCGAGTTTTATGAGAATTTGTATTCTGTTACGTATAAGTATCGAGTATAGTCTATTGCACTGATAACCAAAGATCCTATGTAATGAGTTTTGTTGCCACTGTTGTATCATTTAAAAAAGTTTAAGCGGGCATTTAGGTCTAATTATTGAAACCATTTTGTCTCTCTCCTTGTCAAAGTATAGATTTCAGCAGATCAATTCAGTCTAAAGACCAAGGCCATCCAAAACTACTTTGCACTTGGATATTCTGTTAAAATGTAGACTAACTTTATGCATTCATTTGAATGCGATTACATACAGTACCCGTCATTGCTTCAGGATGAATAAAAAAAGCATTGTTTTATTATTGCTTTATTACTGTAAAACCATGTAATATAAATCTTACAGTATGTTTTGATTGTGTTTTAGATATAAGATCTAAATTTTTTTCTGCGCTTGATTCAACATCTAACATATATTAAGTTGCTTGAAACTGACAATACTCAGTAATAGCAAATCAAAAAATTCGTTTTTTTTCGTTGGGGCTAGAGGACTACTTTCTTTTAATGATAGAATACCCACAAACAATCTTCCGAAAATTCGGACAAGTACCAAAAAGCAGTTATTTTGTATTTGTGATTATAATAATGACAATACATTATTATCGCCATTTTCTAGTTCTTTTTGTCATTTTTATACCCGGCATTTTTGGAGCACTAATTTCTTTTATTGTTTAAAGTAGGCTCTGATGCAATTAGATCACGTTAGCAGAATCAGATTCTTTTACTGATTTTTTGTTGATCTGCTACGCAATTCATTACATTGTTGATACATTGAAGCTGAAATCAAGCAGCAGCAGAGATTTGCAGCTTGGCCAAGTGACTGCGAAGCGAATAGCTCCACTCATTGAAACGCCTACCGTATGTAAATAGTAATATTGTTGTATGGCTCCGTTTACGGACAAAATCCCGAAAAATAAAATCCCGAATTGGACAAAATCCAGAAGTACAAAATCCCGAATTGGACAAAATCCCGAACGGACAAAATCCCGAATTGGACAAAATCCCGAATGGACAAAATCCCGAATTGGACAAAATCCCGAATGGACAAAATCCCGAATTGGACAAAATCCCGAATGGACAAAATCCCGAATTGGACAAAATCCAGAACGGACAAAATCCCGAATGGACAAAATCCCGAATTGGACAAAATCCCGAATTGGACAAAATCCAGAACGGACAAAATCCCGAATTGGACAAAATCCAGAATGGACAAAATCCCGAATTGGACAAAATCCCGAATGGACAAAATCCCGAATTGGACAAAATCTCGAATGGACAAAATCCCGAATTGGACAAAATCCCGAATTGGACAAAATCCCGAATTGGACAAAATCCCGAATGGACAAAATCCCGAATTGGACAAAATCCCGAATGGACAAAATCCCGAATGGACAAAATCCCGAATTGGACAAAATCCCGAATTGGACAAAATCCCGAATTGGACAAAATCCCGAACGGACAAAATCCCGAATGGACAAAATCCCGAATTGGACAAAATCCCGAATTGGACAAAATCCCGAATTGGACAAAATCCCGAATTGGACAAAATCCCGAATGGACAAAATCCCGAATGGACAAAATCCCGAATTGGACAAAATCCAGAATGGACAAAATCCCGAATTGGACAAAATCCCGAATAGAAAAAATCCCGAATTGGGCAAAATCCAGAATCTAACCAATTTCAAAGATAGAGAAAGTTAGGATTGATAGTGTACTCACAACCTTGGGCAAGTTTTTGCAACTTTTTTTTACAGCTTCCGACAGCTTTCTAAATACCAAGAATTTATGTAGTACAATGTTCTAAGCTGTTTTTAGGAATTTAGTATTGCAACTTTTAGCAAGTTTTTTCTTTTTTACATGCAACTTTTTACTGCAATTTTTATTAAGTATGGCGCAAAATGTTAGTGTGATTTACAAATCGTGCTATAAAACTATTTCAGTACTGTTCTATCATAGACTACTATGGTTCTATTGTCTTTGATTTGCATAACAAAGAGCTATGTGACGGATACTTGCGTCTCAATGTTATTTATGACGCAAGAGTTGGCTTACAACTTCGTGCACTGTGGAGCGAAGTTTTAGCATGCTTTGCAAACTGTTGGCAAAAAATCGTCATTTCTCCCCAAGAAATGTTGGCAAATATTTGGCATTATAGGTAAATAAATTGCTTGAGTAAATCACTGTCGTTTTTAATGTTTGTGAATAAATGCAACTTTCGCTATAAATATACGCATTTTTTTCAATTTTTTTAGTGCAACAAAACTTGCCCTAGTACTCAGTTCTGGCATATAAGCACTGATAAATATAAATGATTAATTTGCCGACAAAACTGCATGTCTTTTATTTGCTTTTGTCGTGGCGACTTAGAAAAAGAGCGCATATACAAAAATAGAGTGATCAAGTCAAAAAACTTTGCGGTTTTGTCGAGTTAATTAGGTGCGAAGCAGTTTTATCCTGTAGCAAAGGCCTCGCACTTTTTACGTTTGACGTCAACTCTTTCAGTTTGTTGGAAAAGAAACTACAATAGGCAGTAATTAAAATAAATTAGCGAGTTTTGTTCTAGGCAAAAATGTAAGCAATTAAGAGATGAAAAGGAAGTTGGCCCACGAACACACTCCCTGAAAATAAAATTTTCTATGTTTCCAATACAGTATTGCTTTCTTTTTTGTCAAGAACAAAATTTAGTATGGATGTTTACAAAATCAAATATTAAATGTTTTTTGCCGTGACTAAAAGGATTTCCTTTGAATTAAACCAAAACTGGCAAAAAAGGAACAAAGTTTCGAAAATTATACTTTAGTTAAATGATTATGTGTTATGGTCATTAAATGTTTTAAAATGTTTTTTTTATGGACGCGAGTTGGTCGAGCGGAAACGCGTTCGTCTCTGGAGCGGGAGGTTTTAGGTTTAAATTTCAGGACGGTCAAATCCAGAGGTGGAGTCCTCAAGGACATCCTTGGCCCGAGGACACATTTTCAAGTCCTTGGTTTTGGCCTTTGCCTCGAAGCCTACAAGTCCTTGAAAATGTCCTATCGTAGGTTCGGAGACGGCATTCTTTTTTGATTGGTTAAAAAGAAAAAACCAAACAAAAGACAACATATCTGATAGTCGGTCAATTCGTTGTTTCTTTTCCTTACTTGAAAATACAATGTGATAACCAACTAAGCCAAGCCATACTAAAACTTATTTTAAATGGCATTGTGTAAAAGCTCTAATCGGAGAATAAGCACACAAAACCCATTGCCGAAAATTGTTGTTTTTATTTCGGCTAATACTTCTGGTGCAGGCGGTAAAACTGCAAAGCACTACAATAAAGCCATCCAAAGCCATTATAAGGAATCCAAGAGTCAGCACAAACCATTTTGAGTTGCTAATGCTAAAACATGGCCGAGCTTATTCTGTGTGTAAATTTAAAAGAAAGTATGTGTGTGATAATGAAATGTAATACAGTATTACCAGGGAAGGCAGTGACATACTACCGTAATTTTGTTAGTATATCTCGTTGAGAACGCCATCCTGTTCTGAAAACACGCGACTTTGAGATGAGGAAGAATATCAACTCTAATCACTGGCAAGCGGCCAGGGGGGCAAAGCCACGTCCACTGAACAATTTGTGTGTTGGAAATAACCGCTACGAATCCCAAATAACAAAGTAATGGATCACAAAAAAAAAAAACGCTGCATGAAGGATTATTAATTTACAGTATGTGTGAAATCAAATATAACTAGAGTTGTTCAAATGCTTGGACTACTTAACAAATTTTTTTACAAGCTTCCACAAAAAATTGGGCGTTTTTAGAAAAAAATTAATGGTTTATAATTTTTCCGTTTCGACAATTGTAGACCTCCTGAAGGGGGCACGGGCAAATGTCTCCAATGCCTTCCTTCTTAATACGAACCTCCGGGGATCCTCAGATTTTTTCTGATTAAACACTATATAAATTAAGTGTCTTTTGGCTGCGGAAACCTTCGCGCTCATTCATTGGCAGACATTATAAATGTGAGAAAGACATAATGCACTGAAATGTAAAGAAAAGATTGGCTCAAAATCAGAGTTGGGAAATTGTGAGAAAACTAATTTTTTTCTAATTTAGCATTTATGGTATTTTTTTCGAATTGTTTGAAAGTTTAAATGTGTAATCTTCTTAAGTCACAAAAATTGCTACTTTTTTTAAAAAAAAATCACTAAAATTGTTTAACGGGGGGGGGGGCATGGGGATATTGCCCTCGTCCCAAACCTCCGTTTTTCAATGCCCAAAACTTTTGAACTTACAAAAATACCCTTTAGTTACGGTACCTCAATTCATTTAAAAAACATAAATTCACAGTATTTTGCAATATTTTTAGAAAATACTTGAAAAATTCGTCAAAAGAAATGGTTTAACCAAGCAATGGGGTTTGCTTTTAGGAAACTCCGAAAAAGGTGGGAATCCGTGATCAGTGGGCGTTTGCATCGAGGCCCTAACTGATGAAATTATGGCCTTAAAATTGACAATTTCTACGTTTATAATTTAGCTATATTCAGCATTTAAACTGAAATATCGCTGAGGGGGCCGCTTAAGCAGCCTGACCAGATGCATTCGCAATGCCGTAGCAACTTGGTTTGAATTTTGCCCCGAAATCAGAAGAAGAATAAAAAACAATGGCTTTCTGTTGCGATTTTTTCACAGCCAAATTCGAATGAAGACCAAAAAAACAAACAACATCTTCACCCCAGTTTGTGCGATTTTTATCCGCTTAATTGAAATGAAGACCAATGCAAAAAGGCTTTATTTGACAATTTTTTTGTTTGTGATTTTATTAGGCGATATTTGTTTTATTGTGCGATATATGTTTTTTGCGCGATATTTGACCACCAAATTCGAATGAAGACCGAGCAAATTAGAAAAAAAAGGTATTTTTCGCTATCCCTGTATGGAGGTACGCTGAATTTTCCATTAGGGGAAGCCAAATCTCAATGGGAAGACGCTAACTACCGTTGGGAGGACGTGTCTCTCATCTTATTAAAGTACTGGCTATATTTCCATTTACTGGTAAAGCCATTGCATCATTACTACAATACCGATACGGTGCGAAATCAACATCAACTGCTAACGTGTCAAACTTCAAAATGGCAGTCGTTATTATTTTAAAAAAACTATTATTTTTGAATTATCATCTAAAACTTAACGAAATGCATTATCTTGAGCACTTTCGCGCTCAACAATTATGGAAAATTTACCCAACATAAATTAGAAAATTTGTGTCCTCGGTCCTTGGCCTCGACCATTTCTGTCCTTGGCCACGATAGGGTCTGTCCTCGTTACACGCTTCGGCGTAATGCAGCTAGTATAACGAAACATTTGATTTGATTACAGTATGCTGTACGCTGTACGTTTAAACAAATTACATCAACACGTGCGATCAAACGAATTCAACACTGCAGTTAGATGTTGGATAAGCCAAGGCCACCTAGATAACACAAGGCCTGTCACGCACAAACAGATTAAGCTGTGACGTCATAGCATCTAGTCATAACAAACAGCGAAATGCTATCGCACCGCGGTGTAATATATGCTACATCAAAGAATTTATCACCTTTGCAGCGCAGTAGCGCTGGTGTAGTTGAAACTATTGTTCCTTCTTATCTCAATCTAGGCTCTACTACAAGTTAATACTGACTGCTGATAATTTAATTGAAAGTAGGGCGTACCGAAAAGGTGAGAAATGTATTCCAAGAAAAACAAAACAAATACATGCAAGCACACATCCAACAAAAGTAGAAAAAAAAAACAGAACAGGCAAAAAAGAAACGTTTCCAATGCAAGAAGTACAACTTATGTTGCTACAAATCGAATAATTTAGGTCAAGGTTGAAAGTTTTCTTCTTTTAGCCAAGCGACTTATTGCTACTTCGTCATTTTTTTTGAAGCAAAAGTTATTGAGTATTATATTTACACATGCCCAAACGATCATTTTAATCAATGCACTGAGCTCATGTCCATTTGCACATCTGTTATCATACAAGACATATATGTTCTCGGATTCTACAACCGATATTATAGTGTTCATAGCTAACAAACGCTGTGAATGTGATTTATGAAATTCGTCCATTTCCAACATTTTATTAATAACCACATAACTGACGAGAACAACACTTACAATTTCATAGGAAGGATATATTAACCCTCCTCTTGACAGGCCTTTTATCATACTACTATCAATGGATTGCGTATCGCCATCACTTGACGCAATAAGATCTTTGCAAGTTTGACATTTCAGCTTTTTGTTTGCTGAATAGCAGCAATAGCCAGCAATATAAGTTATAGCAGGCAAGTAATTTTTGCCTTGTTCTGCGTCTTCTGCGGTTATTGCGATAGGACATTGTTGATGAAGTGATGATGATCCAGTGTTAAAATTATCCCAGTCGAAGGAAAAATCTTCAATAGAAATATCTCTTCCTTTTAACGACAATTGTAGTACTGACAGCAAGCGTAACTTCTTTTCGCACTCATAAACCTGACGTAAGGACACATCATATTTCCCTCCTGCAAGTTGCCGGTACTGCCCAAAGCGAGCTTCCAATGAATCAGTTTGAAATTTGCCCAACAACACATATCTTGCACCAAGTTCTTGCAAGCAATAATGGGATATTTCCAGAAGAGCTTGGGTGGTGTGCTTAAGGGCAGAAAAAGTCTCTTTTGTAAGTTTACCAGAAGTATGCACCATTCTATCCCATTGCAAGAGCCAATCTAAGAACTGTTTCAAAAACTCCTTTGACTCTGTGTTGTCGCCAATAATTGGTTTCTGATAATTGTTTTTCAATCGATCGCCTTTGTTTGGAGTGCAAACGTTCACAATATCCCACCAAGTTTTTATTAAGTCTATGAAAGCAGCAGTATTCTGCCAATGTGGGATGCCAAATTTTCCACCCAACTGATGTAGAGCATGCGATACGAATTCATTAAAGATTTGGATAACGAGTTTAACATTTTGACGTTCCAGGTTCGATGGGGATAATGCTTTAGCTGAGAGTTTATAAGCATACTTTATGGTTGAATCAACTTCTAAATGATGTAGTTGTTTCAAAGATGAAAGAGAAGCATAAGCACACTATAGAAACATTTGCAAAATTAAAATGTGGAAAAACCAAGCATTTGCCCTCCGTCTTTTGATTTAACCAATTATTCCTAATACACTTAAATATATGCACTGTGTCTAATATAAAAAATAGTGGCCGACTACTGTCACAGGGATGAGGATACGCTGTTAAAAGTTGCGGAGGTGATGAAAAATTTGACATAGCCTTTCTATTAATGGCATTATTATCTGTTATCACAGATATCACTCGAAAACCAATGGTTTCGAGAGATTTCAAAGATTTACACAAAAACTTAAACAAATCAATAGCAGTCATCTTGCAAGAGGGCAGCACATGCACGACATCTTTATAGTCAGAAAAAACACTGGTGATCATAAACACAAAAGCTGATGTTGCAGCTTTGGTAGAATCATAAGCAGCTCCCACTAAATTTCCGCCTTTATAATCAAAAAATGGAGCAAGGTGAATTTCGTCTACCAATAAACACACAGTTTTGTCTCTAGGCTGCAGTGCCTTATACTTATTTTTTATGTAAAACATAAAGTTATGCTCAGATTGTTCGTTTACAGGACTAACAGATGAGGATAGGGTTACTTTACGAATTGTTGTTAAGCACGGTAAAATTATCTTTCCACTGTTACGCAAAAAACGATATCCATGCGGAGACAAGTTTTGAAAAATTGACGCAAATATTAAAAATTCGCTAGAGTACACCAATGAGCGTTTAGTTGTTAATTGCAGCTGCTCGATAACAAATGAAATGACAGGTGCAAATTTTGTTAAGCTTCGTTGCAAAGATAGCAGCAGAGTAACTATAAGTTTCAATGTTAAATCAATTGCGTCGTTGCTAACGTCAGTTTTAAAAGCTGGCATATTCATAATAGTGTCACAAACCTCATTGATTTGATGGAGTGAATTCACGTGCATGGGCAATGCATTCTTTCCCACATGTTCGAGCTCCACAGAATGCATGTACGCAGTTAGCATCATGTCATTGTTTATATGCAAAGAACAATCAATGTGTGAGCCGGAAGAATCCAAATGTTTAATATAGCTAATCGACACGCCTTTTGTTCCTTTCGCGTCCATCATGATCATTTGCCATGGCGCTTCAATCTTCAATTTTTGTTTTAAATCCGTGATTGAAGATACATTATTTCTGGTTTGTTGTTCTTCAAAATCTTTTCTGCTTGCTTCCATAGCTTTTACTATATGAAGTTCTTCTTTTCTTAGCAAAATGCTGTCACGGCTTGATCTTTCTGTCGAAGTAGGTTGGGACATGTAGGACGGACAGTTAGGCAACTGTGAGGGAATAGCATCTGAAGCCAGTTTGGGCTTTTTCAGTTTGTAAGACAAAGTTTTTCCAGATTTTTCGTCAAATGCTGTGGTACTCCATAATATTTGGTGTGGTAAAAAATGACGTTCGCAGACCTAAACAGTATAAACTGCAACATTATCAATCAATTACGCTGTTTGCCTGTTTCACAACTTACACGCATTTTAGCAATAAAATTAACAGCACACTAAGAATTTTAACAAGTGGCACACCTTCAGTGATTCATCCGGAGACGTTGAACACCGGACACGGAAAACCGTAACGTTAAATTTAGAAAATTCTAGGACTTAAAAATTAAATTCCTTTCTCAAAACCACAACAGGCTGAGGAATCACGACCACGAACTATATACTTTTACCAAAATATCTACTTCCGTTTCTTTTGTCCCACCACACTTACCTTGCTACTTGGGCTTGGTTCAAAGTCTTTTCTTTTAATAGCTTGAAGCCATTTGTTTTTCAATTCAGGTTCTTTCGGAAAACCAAATACAGTAACTTTTGATAAAGCAGAATAATTTCCATCGCAACGAGGTACGCAACAACGAAATGGCATTGTGATAAGAATTTTATCTTCCAATACGAGTAATACAAAATCAAACAATAACAAGTTTGTACGTGAAATCTGCGTACAAATACATAAATCACGTATTGTATTCTCATCAGCCTTAATTTTAAAAACTAATATATTCAATGATGATTCTGCATGGATATTAATACTGCTTTTCGATTGACAGCTGCAGGACTTCTATTGCATTCGCTTGCTTATAAATAATTTTTGTGAACTGCATCTCCAACTTGCTACTTTCAATCAAAATATTTTATAGCCTAGGTTCGGTATCTTGATTTTCGATGCTAGCCATTCTCCACCAAAAGTTGCACTAGAACTTTTATCGAAACCTTTCTGGCATGAACTGCATCAACTCCAATACTCCATACTTAATTTGTCAACTGTATCTATATCTACAACTAGCAAAGTCCTATTTCTATCGGCACTGTCAACAGTTTTCACTTACTGCAGTTAAAACTAATGTTACTTTCGAATTCTTTACGTGCGAAAGTAAGCAAATCTTCAAATTCAAGCTGATCAAACAATGACTACATTGCGTGACGTCACAATCCTCGTGATAGGCCTTATGTTATCTAGGTGGCCTTGGATAAGCGGGCGAAACAGTTCACTAAAGTTGTCAATATAAATATTTTAAGTGTTAAGAAAACAAGTTATATTTGCTTTTCAAATTACTGTCACAACAAAATAAAAAGTGATCGAACGTTCAAACACTGCCTAAGCGATCAAAACACTTTTTACAGGAACTAAGTTTTTGATTTTGATTGCTTCGATAGTGTTTGATTGTTCTCACCATTTTGGGTTGACAGTAATTTGAAAATCAATCACGACAGCTACTGCTTCTCTATAGATTTCAAATACATTTATAGCGACAACGTTAGTAAACTTTTTTGATTGTTTATCCAAGATTTAATTGGACTATTTCATTTATTAAATCGTATGCGTTGACGTAATTAGTTGGTTGTAATTCTAACGACTGCAAAAGTTAGTGCTAATTAATTTTATTCTGGGTGGAAACCAGTGATTTGTTATGTTATTTAGATGCTTTGACAAGGGTATAATGTTTTTGCCAAAAACCTTCCGTGTAATTTTTGTAAATATAATAAAATTAAAAAAAAATTAAAATAAAGAAAAATTAAAATTGCAAGTTTCGTCATCAAACTGTTTTGCACTCCTCTTGAATTCATGTTTGTCAGGTGTTTTTGCTGATGTTTTAGAAAGAAAAATCAGCATTAAAACATTTAATGAACATAACACATAATCATTTAAATAAAGTATAATTTTCGAAACTTTGTTCCTTTTTTGCCTGTTTTGGTTTAATTCAAAGGAAATCCTTTTAGTCACGGCAAAAAACATTTAATATTTGATTTTGTAAACATCCATACTAAATTTTGTTCTTGACAAAAAAGAAAGCAATACTGTATTGGAAACATAGAAAATTTTATTTTCAGGGAGTGTGTTCGAGGGCCAACTTCCTTTTCATCTCTTAATTGCTTACATTTTTGCCTAGAACAAAACTCGCTAATTTATTTTAATTACTGCCTATACTGTGGTTTCTTTTCCAACAAACTGAAAGAGTTGACGTCAAACGTAAAAAGTGCGAGGCCTTTGCTACAGGATAAAACTGCTTCGCACCTAATTAACTCGACAAAACCGCAAAGTTTTTTGACTTGATCACTCTATTTTTGTATATGCGCTCTTTTTCTAAGTCGCCACGACAAAAGCAAATAAAAGACATGCAGTTTTGTCGGCAAATTAATCATTTATATTTATTAGTGCTTATATGCCAGCAGTGAGTACACAATCAATCCTGACTTTCTCTATCTTTGAAATTGATTAGATTCTGGATTTTGTCCAATTCGGGATTTTTTCTATTCTGGATTTTGTCCAATTCGGGATTTTGTCCAATTCGGGATTTTGTCCATTCGGGATTTTGTCCAATTCGGGATTTTGTCCAATTCGGGATTTTGTCCATTCGGGATTTTGTCCATTCGGGATTTTGTCCAATTCGGGATTTTGTCCAATTCGGGATTTTGTCCATTCGGGATTTTGTCCAATTCGGGATTTTGTCCAATTCGGGATTTTGTCCATTCGGGATTTTGTCCATTCGGGATTTTGTCCAATTCGGGATTTTGTCCATTCGGGATTTTGTCCAATTCGGGATTTTGTCCATTCGGGATTTTGTCCAATTCGGGATTTTGTCCATTCGGGATTTTGTCCAATTCGGGATTTTGTCCATTCGGGATTTTGTCCAATTCGGGATTTTTTCCATTCGGGATTTTGTCCAATTCGGGATTTTGTCCGTTCTGGATTTTGTCCAATTCGGGATTTTGTCCATTCTGGATTTTGTCCAATTCGGGATTTTGTTTTTCTGGATTTTGTCCAATTCGGGATTTTGTCCATTCGGGATTTTGTCCAATTCGGGATTTTGTCCATTCTGGATTTTGTCCAATTCGGGATTTTGTCCATTCGGGATTTTGTCCGTTCGGGATTTTGTCCATTCGGGATTTTGTCCAATTCGGGATTTTGTCCATTCGGGATTTTGTCCAATTCGGGATTTTGTCCGTTCGGGATTTTGTCCGTTCGGGATTTTGTCCATTCGGGATTTTGTCCAATTCGGGATTTTGTCCATTCGGGATTTTGTCCAATTCGGGATTTTGTCCGTTCGGGAATTTGTCCGTTCGGGATTTTGTTTTTCGGGATTTTGTACAGGATCCAGGCTATTCATTAACGTTTATACTGTATAATCTTGTCAATTTTACAGCCAACGAATTTCCACCTATTATGTGTATTTTTGATTTCATTCTAAGTTTCATTGATTATCAGCGAAGACCATGGAGATTTATGGACAAGTGAGAGATAGTGTTTTTTTTTTTTTTGATGAAAGGTCCATTTTTAACGCAATTTTGATTGAAATTTTAAGATTTCACAAGATTCATTGGGAAGAACTAATCGGTTTTGGCCTCTTCAGCACACCGCTTTGCAGCCAAGTTTAAAAGCACGCTGATTTTGATAAAATTTTCTAAATTTTCTTGCTTAGGATTTAGGAAATAGGGTGAGCTTTAGCCCCAAGTCTTCTTGCGCGCCTGGAGACCGCTTTTTGCGTGGATTTTCTACATTTAAGAGTTAATTATGTAAGATATTGTTTTTCTCTTTATTCATTGTGGATTTTGATGAACTAATACTAATTTTGATGAACTATGGTTCAGATGAAAATCGTTTCGGTTTGTGGATTATTGTTCAGATGCCAATAATCTTGTCGAAGGTGTACTTGATATACCTCAAGCAATCAATCTAATTAAATTAACTTAATGTTTGGTTTGGTTTCAATCAAAGCATTAGTGCTTTTATGAATTGCTTTTATAGATGTGTGAGTATTGGTTTGTAAATCATTTTTAAATTTGACAACGACAGTATCCGAGAGACTATTCAAAAATAATTTTGCTTTTTTATCTTGAACTTTATTATAATGAGTTCCGCACTTAATTTCGTTGTTTTTTTTAACGATATTTCTGTTGTATGTCGCTTATATAGGATTGTAATATGTTGAAGGGTGTGTATTGCTGTATGACAATATTTACTACTGCGCTTAATATTGATCAGTATTTTCAGCGTTTTAAAAATAATCCCCATCAACAACCCATCTCCAACAAAGCTGGAAGCACTAGTTTGATATTTCTGCGGTATGGTTATTGGTTATAGTTTTGGAAAATGATTCTATGCTTCGAGTTTGCAGTCGTTCACTATTCACAATCTTGAAATTTAGTTTCTTGTTATGAATTTTTTGTGTCATCCTTGAATTTCGAAACGGAATTTGGATTTCACGTGCTTTAAGAAGCATTTCTTGACGAAATGTACTTAATTGCTTATTTTCCTCAACTCCTACTACACTTCTTAGTTTGGAAACGTGTTTAGCAGTAGTGGGTCTACCTAAAGTTCCGTTCAAGTTTCTTCTGCTTTTGGATTTGAATTTATCATATTAGGTATCATATAATGTCTCTAAAGGTAGCAGGCAGCCGGCAACTGACCGGAGTACGTTTACGCGCGGCTGTTTATACGTCGAGGTGTTTAGAACACTAAACTCAAATTTCTGGTAGTGTGCCATTTAGGGAGTCGAGCTCTTGCTGTCTTCAAAACGTTTCTACCACTCTCTTTTTTATTTTTTAGTTTTCTATGATGAGTCACATAATTATCTTCACCGTACTATGACGGTTGAGAAAATGTGATCAGTCTTGCCCACTATAAATAATGCGTGATACAAAACGAATTGGCGATAACAAATCGTAAAACCTCAAAAGCGTTCTAATCGCAGAAATAAGCAAAAGTGTAAAGCAAAATTGATCAGTTTCTCACTGCACCTTTTTCTGCACTGGCGAAAAGTTCTTAGTTTGTTCCATAAAGCCACGCTCAAGTCATTTAAAAGTTTTTTTTCCAATGTTTTAAGTAATTTTAATTACATTGTATTCACCAAGTTACCTTTGCCAGGAGACAGTGAAGGGACCTTTCCGTCTTCGAGTCAAGCTGCCACCTTCCCAGTGCCCACCTGACCTGTCTACCACATACAGTGGAGGCTTCACACTGTCCTTTAAATGCTGAACGTCAAGCAAGGAAGCTGTGAATACCAATTTTTATAGTCTTCGGTTTAAACTGACCGTGAATTGAACCAGAGTTTATCGTTTCGTATCAGACGTTCTATTCACTCGGCCACTGATCAGTTAAATTTTTTCATAAGATTGCCCGCAAATTTTTCTGAACAATGTTCTTTAGCAAAAAAGCTTTTCAATTGACAATGTAAACCGATAATATTTTGGATCCAAACACGGATGAAATCTATTTCTCAAAATATCCGACCAAGAAAAATGATTGTTTTACGGGCCGGCTACTTTTATTTTGGTTGGCTGAAACAATATCACTGCGATAAATAATCCCAGCAAAAGGCTTTTTTATCAAAGATGTTGTGTCGTGTACCGGTATATTTTAAGGTGGACCATAGACGTGTGATTTAAAACTTGAACCTACATAAAAATTATTTCAGCTTGTAGCAATTTTACAGTCATAGCTAAGTTTAGTCTATTCAGCAACATAGTTTCGGTTGATATTGATACTTGTAAGACGTGACGAGACGCCACGGAAGTTAGTCAGCATCTGATCACATTGTTTTAAAGCGACATGACGATGTTGAATTCAATTACAATATTGCATGTATCAGTCAACGGACTACCGTAATAAAATTGGAGCTGGTTTTTGATTTTAAATTAACCGTGCATCTTTTTCATTTTTGGGTCTCGATTCCCGTTTCGAGAACGAGACAAAGTGCTAGGAATGTGGACTTTGCAAAAGTTTATATAAAAGAAGATAGTGCCGTTGCTCCGCAAATCTCCCTGCTTCAATAGCATTTTCAAATTCTAAAAATTGATGGTGTTGAAAAAAATATTGAATTTTAAGCAAGACAAGCTTAACATGTGCAGCCCGTGCTTTTCGTATTTAAAAATTTTTAACGGTACTTTTTGTGATTGCTGTAAAATGGCTAAACGATATTACACTGTAACTAGAAAGCCTCTACATGTATGGTTTGGAAATTCGTGTCAGCCATGCAACGTGCGTGGTACTATTGCTCCAACTCAAAGTAGATATTATGAGTTACTCTGTTTATATTTCGGCCTCCATATGTTTGATAACAAAAATTTGCTTTCAAATTTGAAACCTTAACCAGTTTCCGCTGCTCCCACGTTTCTTAAGGCTCGCTTGTTGAAACTGGAAGTTACCTTCGATTTTCATGCATTATTTTCAGCATGTTGGATAAGATGCAACAGGATTTGATTTTGTGTTTTCAAAGGTGCATTTTTTGTCAACCACATTTCATCTTTTCTAAAACAACGGCATCTGTGCTTTACGTGTCTTTTCTGGTGCAAAACTTTTAAAGTTCCAAAAGCTTTGTTTTTGATGACTAATCTACTGTTTAAGTGGTGTAGCTTTTTGGTAGGTTTTTACTGCTTATAAAGTTAGGCTGTAGCGTAATATTATTAAGACTTTTGTTGGATAAAAATTCTACTGTATAAATAATTTTTACCATGATTTGATTGAACTGCATTTAAATGTATGAATAGTATAGTTACATGCAGGGCCTTAGAGAGAAAATTTTCCAGGGAGTACGAAGGTCGATACCGGGCCCCCCAAGCCGTATTGGGGCCCATGCCGTTAAATCATTTTTTCCGACGGGTGTAGATCTTCATTTAAAAGTGAGGGAATAACGATATTCGCATACAGTTGAGACCTATGAAAAACACAATTAGACATAAAATAGGTTTATATCCAGCTAAGGGGTCTGGAGGGGAGCGCTGTGAGCTCCCCCAGCGGGGTCCGGGGCAGAGCCCGAAAAGCCTTAGCACTTTTTATGTTTCTCGAGGGTAAAATACAGCATTTGATCAACATCCCAGCACCAAACTTGCTTAAATTGACGAGCAGAAAACGTGATATACACAAAAAAAAGTACGTGAAGTGGGGAATGATGACATTGACACGATATTATACAATATAATGACTTTAATACTGCAAATCCAAATATTTTACTGATAAAAGTTTTAAAAAGTCATCTGCAATCATAAACTTCACAAATCCCAAATACCTATTAAACTCATACAGATAGAGTGAGTTACTTAATGATAGTAGTATAGTACGTCAACTTTGACTCCGCTCTCTGAGGTTGAAATGCGTTTGGATCTCTGGAAATGTGGGCTCTTGTACATTATTATACCGTAGAATTAGGACTCTCAAGTCAGAGAAATGTAACGAAATGTTAATTTCGGTGCAAGTTTATGGCTTGTAATACATTTTGCTCTTTTTTTAATCAAATCGGCCACAATTGGATGCCCTAAACGCTGTGTAATAAAATTAGCAACTAATTACCAGTACTGAACAGGCCGACTGATATTTTTGCTGTAGGCAAGTTTGATTACGGAGTTATGGTGCAATACCAAAACTTGACGCGAAAACTTGAACTCTTCCGGGCCCCCTAGGCCCGGGTACTATGTACTTCCTGAACCCCCCCTCGCAGGCCCTGGTTACATGATAAACAAAATTGTGTGGTGCTTTGTAGTCTAAAACAGACATCAAATATCTTGTTTTATCACTTTCAATTGGATTTGCACTTATTGTTATTTCTAATTTTCTAAATTTCTAATAATTTAATTTTTTGTCATTTCGTTTTTGTCGAAGATGCGGAAAACGGTAGACAAAACTATTTTTTGAAGGTAAGTTTTAAACTGCCAAAAAGCGATTAATTATTCCAATTGGCAATAACTTTTTGCAGCACTTCCGTATGCTGGTTTTGATTCGTATTTTTTAGTCAAACGTAAATAAGTTGACCCTTAAAAAGTGACATTTATAATCTTTTTCACTGAACTATGTATGATGTTATTTGTTGTAATGTATATACAGTATTATCAATCCTACAAACCTGTTGCTGAAATTAAAATTTCAGCGAGCTTATTAAGTCCTTACCGCGGGTTGTACATGAAATTAGTTATGTGCTATTCAGTGCTGCCGTTTTAACAATTAAGTGGGGAGGCGCAACCAACAGTATCGACAAAGAGTGGTTTTGCAGCGTCCAAAGTAAAACAGTCTTTTACATAATTTCCTATTTTTGTCAATTAAACGTGAAGACCAGAAAAAATCAGCAAAATTGTATTCCGTCATTCCCTTAATCTATGGTTGAGACCAACGAAAATCAATAATAAGTTAGAATAAAGGTAAGGCAAAACAGTTGAGGGTCCACCAGAGCCCTGACCTGGCAAACGAAAATGTTAGGTCGAGCCTACCCTCGGCGCGGCAGCACTGGTGCAATTGTGTATTACAGACAATACGCTGTAAGCCATACCTGCTCGCTCGCGTACTGCCGACTCAGTGAAGAACGCTGGTGTGCAAAAATATGAAAAGGTGTTATTGTGGTGGCTCTATTCATTCAACCGTTCACTCGCGTTGCCTCGAAATGTCATGCGATATGTTAAGACCTCTTTCTTACTGTTATGTAAACCTTGTTCGATTGTAAAAAAAATTCATAGTCCTGCGATCGTATTGTACTGCTGTGGCAAGTGCTTTATTGTGTGCATTGGGTTTGATGATTGTAATCGTGATTTTAACAAAATTAGAGCTGATATTAAACAACTATGCTAAATGTTTGGTTGTCATATCTTAGATTTGCTCCAATCCGGATCATTTATATCAACTACGGTATTACCGAACTTCATTGGCATTCAAGTTGTTTTTCACTGTCCTAACCGAATTTGATCTTTCCCGACATGCTGTGTTCACAATTTTCCTTTTGCTTTAGAGCTACCATTTTGTCATTGTTGTGATAATTTATACTTCAATTTACATCGGTTTTTTCTTAATTACGCTTAAAAAATAAATAAATAAATAAAAATAGCCAAGTTGGATTAAGGTTGGCTGTTATTAAATTTTCACGATTTTTGACATCGTTTTCGTAAATGAAGTAACTCTAATTTATTCTTGCTTCGTGTGGTTGTCTTTGTTTTATTGATCACGATTTTTGAAATAGGCATCCGTTAAATCAATAGAGGCAATACAGAATAGAGCTAGAAAGCTTTCCTGATTGTCTATCTGTCTGTCTGCTCTGACACTTTTACTCTTTATTACGCATTTGACGTGTTCTTTTTTTTTTGTGCCGAACCTGGCTTTGTTGTTAAATTTTACGAAAAGTAGACTTTGTGCTTTTATGATATTGTTTTGAAAAAAAAAGAAGTATTTTGACAAAAGCGATTTTGCAAAACATTGCTGTGAGTTAAAAACATGCAATAACTGTTTGAAATATTGTTTTTAAATGGCAATGCACTAAATCTCTTCAAGAAAAATCCATATATTTAAAATGCCTTATCTTGAACGTAAGGTCGTGGAAAGCGCAAATTCGGTGAAATTAATAAACTTATCATTTTTCTATATCAAGTTGAAAAAAAGCGGGAAAACTTTCGACCTTAGTTCCTTTTAAATCTAGATTGGCAGAGGAAATTGAAATTGAAAAATGAAGAGTAAGAAGTACAAGAGTATGTTGAAATATAAGCAACTGAAATGCAAATGAGAGTGCCCATCTTCGTGATCTCATTAGATGTAATGGTGTTACAGTATTTACAATTTCATTTAAACCAGGCCGTCGCCAGAGGAAACGAAGTGAGGTGCACTGTAGCCGAAAATGGGGGCACTGAAAAGACTGAACTTTTGCTCATAAAAACTGATATTTTACCGCTAGAAATTATGCGCTATTTTAGAAATTTTGTATTCGTGTTTAAAAAAAAAACAAAAACATAAGCCCGGCTGTGTTTCTAAGCTCGTTTCGTATGCGGCTCGTCTAATCGCTTGAAAACTCTGTATGCAGAAGTGAAAGCAACCAGAAGCGTAACCTTTTGCTGCAAGAGAGAAAGTGCTTGAAGCAAACGTTTTTGTTTTTGCACAAAAATTGTTTAAATTTAGGCCCCGGGCTGAACAAACAGATGCAACTCAAGCGTATCACAAAAAGAACTTGGGGACTGAGCCCCCAACGGCTGGGTGATTTTTGCGGCAAAAACAGCGATTTTAACGCCATTTCAATCACGTTTCGCACGTTTTTAAGCCATATGTGTATATTCAGTAAATTGCTAAATTCAGAAGTCATTGAAAGAATTTAATTGTCTAGCCCTTTTAGCCCCCTTATGCTTGAGGTCAAGTCCAAAACTCGTTTAAACGATTTTTTTTTGGAGGTTATATTTTCTAAATGACTGGGCTAAAGTAGCTTTTGCCCCCTTAGCCCCTTCCTTCTGATTGCGCTACTGACTGCAACCTAAAAAAAATCTTTGAGTGTGCTTTAAACAAAACAAAAACAGCTAATCTTTAGAAAATGTTTTCACGTATTGTTTCAGATCATAATCACAAACGAACACCGGTAACGATTCTATAGGCTTACATCTCTATTCCGCAACACATCCGTAAAAGCGTGTTAATAAGACGAATTATTGTGTCACATTTATGTGTTTATATACAGCAGTTGGTGGCCAGCAATTTCGCAAAGAATCCAGAAAAATTCCAACAAGAATTGTGTTTGAACGTTATTGTTTCGTTTTCAATTGTTGCCTGTTGTCGTTACGTGATGCTCAAAAAAAAGTATTCTGAGTAAACCGAAATCGTTGGAACAAGCAGGTATAAGGGGGTCACGGCCTCCCTTGCTCTACCGTAGCGACGGTACTGGTTTAAACTCGTTATTTTAAAAATACTGTAGTTTTGTATTTTACTCGTTATCGCAGATTAGAAACTTTGCAACGCTACACTCTGCCGGCAGCTTATTGTTAAAAGAACGGTCACTAGAGTGAGACACTTTTTCAACTGATGCAAAAATGCAACGGTAGGGAAGAGGAGAGTGAGACTAAGGAGAAGGTTCTATTTTCTGCTTTCTCAGAACTCGGCAAATGCAAAGACAGTATGCATTAAGGTTATGATATTTTTATTTACAAATGCCTGATGTTTGAAGTGATGAACTTTTGCATGTTAATGACGAAAATAACTTTCTTTTTGGTTAACATTACAAAAACCTCACGCACCCATGCCCCTTAAAATCTTTTCACCGAGAAATCATATCTAAATTACCCTTTAAAAGAGAACGAAAATAGCTAAGTACTGCATGTATAAGTGACGCACCCAAGTATACGAATTAAACTTGATAATAAAGAGGTGACGTTTATTGTAACTTCAAAACAATATTTAGAAAAAAGTTTTTTCTATGAGACTGATTTCTCTTTTGGCTACCAGTACCACGTTTCATCGTAGTAACTCAACTGCTGATGTAACATCAATGCAGTGAGTTTGAATGTCGGTGTTTTTGGGCACGCTATGAAGAGTTAGGGTTTGTTAAAGAAGAGCTTGGTGAATGGTTAGAATATCCGGGCGCGTAGCCAGAAATTCCCAAAGGAGGGGGGCTGTTTTGTGAGTCTGGGGGCGGAGCCTCCAGCGCTCAAAAATTTTGCATTTTGCAAAAGTAACTTAGTTTTGGGGCTATTTTGATAAAAAAAATAATGTTTTTAAAACGTGGCATAGAAATTGGCAGTGCAAACATGATTAAATTTGTACCATATGGGCTATTTGGGAGGTGGCTAATGGTAAAATTTTCGTTTTCTTTTTCAGATGTTGGTAAGTTATAAATTCGTAATCGTATAGTTCAATAAAACTCACGAGGAGTATCCTATTTCGTCCACAGATTATAAAATAATTACAGGGAGGAAGGGGGCTAATGAAAAGAGATTTGAAAGAAATGATTTGTAATTAACTAATACTGAATAGCCCCCGCCCTATTCCCACGTTTATAGTACCGTATATTTGTTGATGACATCTATCTTTAGCATTTTTACATTAGCGATCAAATTTGATTGATTATTTTTGGCCATTTTTAAAAGTTTTTATTTATTTGTGAGTTTTATTTTTGACAAATTAGCCCCCCCCCCCCCTGAATTACATGTTTCGAAAGATGTTTTAAATCACTACTTAGACCATTGCAGTGCATAAAACAGTCTCAAAAGTGCTAAAAACGTGGTATTTCTCTTATTCTGCATATTAGTCGACTTGCTAATGGGGGGGGGGGGGGCTATAGCCTGAATCAAGCTTCTGCTCACTTAGTTACGGTTTACTGATGATCTTATGTTGACTTGTTTTGAACTAACTGGAAAATTTCGCTTTTTGTGGCGGGTCAAAAGGAGCGCGCTCCGATTGCGGTTAACCGGCTAGGTTGTACAACCTTGAGTGAGCGATGATCTGTTGACTTAAGACGCTATCGGTTCCAATTATCTTTCGTTTGCTGCAAGCTTCCACAACGCCACTGGCTGAAGCAGGAACTGCTACACTTTGCTTAAAAAGTTTTTTTTTAGGCTGCTGTGGCTGTCCCATGCTGGCAACAATTTAATCTTTGACAAGATTCGAAAAATTAAAACACTTGCAAGCAAAAATTTTTCAGAATATCTACCAAAATATTAACAGCCACAAAAGCCCTTTTTCACGTCTATAGCCATGAGCTAATCACAGTATGTTTGACTGCTTCGAACATTGTCGCAGGTTAGATCATTGCAAGTGCCATTAGTAATTTTTCAGAATATTTGCTTTTCCTTTGGCCTTGTTATTTCATGTTGTTAAAAAAATTGAAAATTTAGATCGTTTGTTTTTCGGTCATTTTTACGGTCATTGACTTAAATTTTTGGTGAATTGCCAAAAAAATTTAATCATTTTAGTCTCACTAAACGAAAAAAATTGAAAAGGTTCTACTTATTTTTGAATATAATCCCCCAAATTGCCCTCTTACAATCGCAAAAATGACTTCAAGATTTTTAAAATATCAAAAAAATTTACAAAATTGGACATTTGACCTAAAAGTTTGAGCGAAAAATAAACCTAAGACTCCGATGTTTGCCAACGATTTGCTTTTCCATATACATTCTGTAAAACTGTTTCAAATTTTCGAACACTCTTATTCTCTTATTAAGACGGTTTCTTTTGTTTACTGTCATCTTTCAAAGTTTGAGCCTTTAATTGGGTCTTAAATCTTCCACAGCTTTCAGCTTTTTAATACAACAATTACGTGATTTTTTACAGCGCTCATGCAAACAACAAATTTGATATGCAAATTATGCCTTACTATCTTACTACCCATCCCAAAAATCGAACTAAAACATTGCAACAGCCAATATTTAGCCGTGTTTTGTGGATCTCGTTCGCAACTATTGCTTTACTTTGTCGTATCTCTTTCTACGAAATAATTATAATGCTGAAAGAGCAATCTCAGTAATAAAATTTGGCTCTTAATACGTAAATTATAGTTCCAGCAGGCATAACTAAAAGTTGAATTTTGTGAACATTTTTTGAGCCCTTTGTCATTATAATTGCAAGAAAAGTTTTTGTTAACAAAAGCATTTCACCTCAGCTTCATTGCTAATATTATTTGTCTCCACTATTTTTTAAAGCTTGGTTGTGATTCTTTGTTTTATAATGTTAACCAGAGCCTATATGATCTGGTGAGGCTAACGAATTTCAGTCGGAAAACCGGTCAACACTAAACGAAAAAAGAGTTCACTCGCAGCTAGCGAGACAAAATCTTGGGGCAAAAGAAACGTCCTTCGAGCGGACTTATTTTGTCTGCACATCCGCCAAGCGCAACCATATAGCTTAAAATTTTCTAAGACGGCTTCAGCCCACCCTCGACCCGTCTGGCTACGGTCCCTCAGTAATTATAAAAGTCTTTAAAAATCAAGCGGTAAAATTCCTTGAAACAGCATGATTGACAGGTTAAAATATGCCAAAAATCTGGAAAATTTCAAAGTGTTTGGGTGCACCAGGTTTTTTTCGTTTCAGATTGAAAAATTAGGGTAGAAATACTTAATATATAAAAGTTCATTGATTGCAAACCCAGAAATTTCATTCCAAAAGTTTAAAAATTCATAACCCTAGTATACATGTGCATAAAAAGCTGTATTGCGTTGCTTTCCAATTTATGTTCGTTCTGTTCTTTTTTTTGGTTTTATGAAAGCTTGAAGTTAGATCAAATAATTTTTTTTTTTTCTTGAGAGATTTGTCTAGTTATTTTTTCTCTTCAATCAGTAACTTTTTAATCACTTTGATTAGAAACCTCACAAACCTGAAGTCTGTGTAAAAACCAGTGGCGCGTAGTCAGAGAATAGAGAAAGGGCATATTCTCCCAATTTAAATTTTTAATCTATGATAAATGACAATGTAATGCCAGTGAGAAACTGTGATGAAACATGGAGTACACTTCCAAAATCAGTTAATAATTCTTAAAAAGTGCTAAAATTTATTGAAAATTTTATAAAAAAGATAAAATCGATTTCGGCCTCAAAGGATCATTGTCAGTTTATTTAGGCTTTATGTAAGAAGCAGACGATGGTTTTTTAAAGACCGAAATCAATTTTATCTTATTGTGCAATTTTAAATAAGTTTTAGTAAGCTTTTCAAAAATTATTGACTGATTTTAGGAATGTACCCCATGTTTCATCATTAATGAAAATCGCCATTTTGTACTTCTTCGGTTTGAGTTTGATTCTCTGAATTTCCCAATCAACAATCCGAGAGAAACTAAGAATTTTCTTGTTGCTGTATTTGAAACTCCAAGCTCCCAAATTCAAATTACTGTACAAATGCATAAGCTGGGAGAGATTCTGACCTGAGAACGATTGGGTTACCTTGAGGGTCGTGTGATTTGTGATGCAAAGCTTTTGGCTACGACCTTCAGCAGAAAGAACTTATTGAAACAGGGTAGTGATTATTTAAACCAACTAAACTTGAAAAACGATCTGGCATAGCCATTATCCATGCTCGCTACAAATTACTACTCTACAGGACCTTTTAATAATGGTTATCGACTTACTGTAAATCGTATTTGGGCTAATTGATAAGTCGTCCCAATTAAACCAGAAAGCAAAGTAGCATCACTAAAATTTCTGGTTTTCCTCAAATTCTTGTCAAGTGATACGACATTTTGCTCTGTCAATAGTGAAGTCGCCCCGCCGAAGAAAATTAAATCTAAAAGATACTGTAATACTCATTAAATTTGTCTAAGTTGTTTAAAAATCATTTCTGCGACCCAGCATTTATTCGGAACTCATTTATTGTTCCGCATCAAGTATTCCGATTTCTAGCTGTTCAGAACCAAATTTGATTGCTTGGGCTACAATAACGAGTTAGTTTAATTACTTTCCGTTTTTGTAGTTTGCAGCAGCGCATTTAAACGTGTTTAGGTCTTGACATGTAAGTAACGTTGAGGGTTATTGGGGCTGAAGGGGCTGGGAAATTTAATTTTTTTAAATGAGTTCCAAATTTCAGCAATTTAGTTTTTTCAAATAACTCTAAAAACTTGTGAAAAACGATCCAAATGTCGCTGAAATTGCTATTTTTTGCCAACACAACACAACAATCGCTCAGCGGTTGAGAGGTTTGCCCCTGGAACCCCGTCTGGGATACGCTTGAGTTGCACCAGTTTGCTTAACACGCCGCCTTAATAAGATATTTTTTGAAAAATTTATTTCATTTTTTGATTCAAGCTTTAGCAAAATTCTGGTTGCGTGCCTGCAAGTTTGCGTTTAAAAATAAAATAGCTCGCTCAAGCGCAAATCATTATTTCCATAAAAATCCATTTTTAAAACACCATTACGGTTTCGAATTTTTGTCTGTATTGAACAGTGTGTAATACGTTTCATTTTCATCATTTTGGAAAGGTGTACTTTGATGTTAGGAATCTCAAACTATAGAGATACTAGGTGTTTCGACACAAGTCTTATGTCATCTTCACGGCGTTGCATTCAAAAATATAAGCAATACACTGAAAACAATTTAATGCAATATGCGCTGAGCCATCGCGACGTGTTTCGATTTTGCTCAAGAGTCGCATCAGGCAACAACAACACAATATATACATCACCTAAACAAAATATACACATTGAGTGATTGAGCTAAAATTAGCTCATCGCATATTTCATTAAATTGTTTTCAGTGCATTGATTATGTTTTTGAATTTATCGCCGTGAAGATGAAATAAGACTATATTGAAACACGTTAGCATCTCTAGCTTGAGATCCCAAACATCAAAGTAAACTTCTAAAATGTTTAACTTTGCAGCCGTTTTGCTAAATTTTTTGTCATTGTTTTTTTACAAGTTCACGAGGGAGATTCGGTTATTCTTTCACAATGGACATGTAAAAAGGACAAATTATTGTCAGCTTTGTAATATTCAGTGGTTTGGGTTTCCAAATATTCGCTTCTACTGTAGAGCTTTTTTTGGTGTCGAAAAATAAGCAAAACATAATTATGGATATAATTAGTAGGCCTAGTCATTGTACCCTTCCGGCTAATGAATAATGAAACAGTTATCACCAGAGTGAGCTATGGCGTAACATTCTAAACACTCTAAAACGCCTTTGCTAAAACTGTCTGATTTTCACTGTTCAGTTTTTGGTGTTATCATTAGAGAGTAGTCTGTAGCCTATTGCGGTTTCAATTCGAGCGTAAAAAATAATTGTCTTTAGGATACAGCAAGCGTATTGACAGAATCGCTAGTTCTGGATATAGGATCAGTGAGCCAAGATACTGTCCAACCACAGACTGTCAATATCCGCACTCTGTATTTTGTTCTTTATAAATGAGCTTATAATTGTCTGGAGGGTAGGGATGGGTATTTCAGAATAGTAGGCTATTCCAGAATTATTCCGATAGCTAAAACCAATTCCAGAATATCGAACCCTATTCTGGTTAAATTAACTTAATTTGCTGAAAAAGTAAACAACCACCACCGATATCCAGAAAAAATTCATTCAACGATTTGCTTGATTAAAGCAGCACTTTATTACAGAGCATGACATTGAGTGCTACTAAATCTTCACCACTTAGTTGCGCTCTTAATTTGCTTACAGTCAAGCCTGCACTGGAGAAACACCTTTTGGAAGAAGCTGATGTGGCAGAAATGCAAAGATATTTTGAAGCAAGTGATTGCTTCAAATTTGGAAGTAGAGAATTTGTTGACCGCTAATTTATGTGTCCAGCTTAAAAGGTTGAACAGTTGAATTTCGGCGACCCGCGTTTGAGGAGACTTCCATTTTGATACACCCAAATTTTGCAAAATTTTATCTTTTCTTTGTATTTACTTACCTTAAAAATTTTATGTGTCTAGCTTAAAAGCTGTTAAAAAGTTTCAATTTTGGAGTACCCGTATGGGGGGAACCCCCATCGTGGCAACCCCAATTTTTGTTAGGTTTAGTTTATTTTTAATATCGACCCATTCCAAAAATTCGATCCATCTAGCTCTAACGATTTAAAAGTTCAAAACTTCGGAGGACTCGATTGAAGGGGATCCTGCCAACCTGGTACCCCCGATTTCTGTAGCACAAAAGTCCTCCCTGATATCTTCAATCGCTCAAACTTTGAATATATTGCGTTTAGCGGTTTAAAAGTAGACAGCGGCAAAAAAAAGTCAGAAAAAACATGCAAAACTAGAAACATAGTATTCAGGTTGGAGTAAACGAACATGAGCAAAAGAGTGGTGGTTAATAGCGTGCTCAACAACCACAAACGATTTTTCATCAATATCGGTAATTACCGAGATATATCAAACTCGTCAACTTTTTGCCCATTTTCGGCCTGTAAAATTTTGGTCACGTGACCGATCGCCCCCAAACTCAGTATGCATAAAGCATTCATAAGCACCCACATTATGCTCAAATTTCAGCTTCGCCCGTCAAGTGGTTTTTGAGTTATAAGCAAATTAATAAATTTTCAAGCAAAAAATCGCAGTTTTTTCACGTTTTTTTTGTGTGTGTGTCTCAATTTACGATCACGTGACCTAAGATCTCCAAAATTGACACACTTGAGGCTTTCATCAATTGTTATGTTGAGTCCAAATATCAACTTTCTAGATTTTACTGTTTGCTAGCTAAATTATTCGGTTTATATTTCGATTCCGGATAGGTTGGGATGCGGATCCTTCTGGATTCGGTATTCGGAAATGCCCATCCCTACTAGAGGGTTATAGTAGTCCGTTGGTGAAGTTGTCAGGCGTTTGTTTCAAGAGCGGGTGATGGTAAAGTTTAAATCTCTAGCTGGTCAGTAACCGATCGGGTTGCCAACTGCCGCCACCGCAGCGACATTTTTTTTGAAGGAGCTGTGTTGACCTCGGGCACGCTACGCGGAAATGTGGGCCCCACAAACTCGTTACACGCTTCGGCGTGATACATAATGTACTCTTTCTAAGAACAATTTTGTAAGAACACGATGCTCATTTCCGCCTAAAATTTCAGAACAAATTAAGAACAATGCTAGCCTGAGCAGCAAAAAATAATAATAAGAACAACCGAAAAAGAACAAATTTCAAATCAAACAAGAAACAATATTCTGTACCAATTCAAAATGATGAAATTTGTGTGATTTTCTGGCATTTACAAGCAAAATTGCGACAATTTTGAGAGTATAGAGTGCTGTTGCGTACAGTGTAAGCAACTAAATTTATTTGGCTCTCGTAGAAACGAAAATGCTCGCTTCTGCTTTCTTACTAGAGTAAAGCGGAGTGGCTAATTTTTACGCTCCGCACCACTCCGATATTTTTTAGCTGACTCCACCTCCAAAATTTTACAACACTCCGCTCCAAAATATTCCGAGACCAAAATACGCTTCGATGAAAAATTCGAACCAATTGTCATATTGCTTAAGTGCCGGGGATGAGCCATTGCTATGCCTAATCACATATTTTGATATTCCATTTCCATAGACTAAAAATAGTTGCTCATTCTATTACCAACTATCGCTACGGTTTAAAAAACTATTTTAACGTCAGACTTCGGCTCCACTCCAGATCCTAGTTTGTAAAAAAGTAAGCACTCCGGCTCCGTTCCGGCATAAAAATGCAAAATCCGGCTACGACTCCGCTCCGGCTGCAACCTCCACTCTGTTTCTCGCTTTGGCATTTTTACAGTGCTGCAAAAATAGCAAAAACACGCTTACTCAAGCGGACAGAGCATTGGTAATAAAACAGTTTTACCAACATGGTCGCCATAATTGACATTAATGCTCTCAAATTTAAGAACAAACTTAAAAACGAATAAAGCTAAAAACTGGCAAAAAGTAAAGAAAAGCCAGCCACAACTCAAAATTTACTGATTCGTGCAAAAAAGCGTATAATGAAGATTAGACTTTTTGCTACATTTGCAAAAAGATTATTTAAAATTTGCCTAGCCCAGGGTTCGGCACACTACGGCCCATGGGCCGGATCCAGCGCGTCTAGAAAATCCATCCGATTTGCGACCTCTTCGCAAAGTGTGAAAATTAGGTTGGAAACGGCTATAATTTTTTTTTTAATTCAGAGGACTAACTTGAATTTGGTACAGAAACTGTCGAAAACTTTTTGTTGTTCCTCATCTAAATTTAGGACAGAAATAATTGTCACTTATTTGCGGTAGCCCACCAGCAGGGTGTGGTATCGGTATGGAATGGAAGATAATTTTTCCATATTCCATACTGTCAATTTTTTTCCATTCCATACTACAAATCTTCCATCTCTTGCTCAAATTTTTTTCCATATTCTGTTCCATACCAAAGAACTTTTAGACTGGAAGCAACGCAAAATATAATTTGCATCTTTGCAATGTTTAAGCAAAACACTCGTTATGGTTCGTGCACGAACCTTAACAAGTGGTTTGCTTAAACATTGCAAATAACATTACAAAGATTTAGCGACGCGTATCTGGTATGCGCATTGCATACTTGCACAGGGTTTAATGAATGATAACCGTGCGGGTTTGCACTCACACCAACTATAAAGTTTGCATAACCAAATTGCTAAAGAACGTTTACCGCAATAAAAAGACCAAGCTTTAACACCAAAAAGAACTATAAGTTTAAAAATTAAAAATAGTAATAAAATTGAGCTGAAACGGGGACGAAATAACTAATACCAATTTTTGTGACGATGGAAGAAAAAAATTTGCGACTTAGCAAATTGTCAATCTCAAAATGAAAAAACAAGTCAAACCTGTCAAAATCGTCAACCACAACCACCATGTTGCAAATTGCAATTTAATTGGAACGACCGACGCTCGCGTCGCGTGTTCCTTTGTTTTTACTCGGTCATTTTCCAACTAACAATTGCGAAATTTCACACTTTTGCTTATAAATCAAGAATGGTTTGGTCTTGCTTCATGAAATTTTGACGGCAGTTTGAGAATATTAAGTTATATGTTTGCACCAAATTTTGAAGCAATAGGTCACGTGACTTTGGTTTTAGAACCCAAAAACCGCCCCGCAAGTTTGGCGTAAAAAGCGGTCTCAGTCAAAAACGGCTTAAGTACGGCAAAAAATATTTCTCTCGGTTGTATGTCTTAAGATACCCTTTCATCCCAACCAACCCACTATTGGCCGCGATGAGGTATATTTCCTTTTTTCCTTTTTTTTCTTCCTAATTTTTGTACCCTCTTCTTCTCCTAAACCACAAAACATCGAAATCTAGTATTTGGGTGAAGTTGTTAAACTGCAAACGCAATATTTTCTCCAGAAATTTTTTGGGGCAACTCCACGGGGAACCCCCCAAAATGGGGCCCCAAAAAATCAATTTTTGAACGGCTCAAGCTAGAGTTCTACTTGTTTTTGATATCAGCAGATATTTAACAGAAAAATATTTTGACGTAGTTAGGGGGTGCCACCCCCCGGGACCCCCCAAATGGACCCCCCAAAACTCAATTTTTTTACAGTTCAAGCTATGGTACCAGTTTGTTTTGATATCAGCAGATATTTAACAAACAAATATTTTGACATAGTTTGGGGGTGCCATCCCCCCCGGGGACCCCCCAAATGAACCTCCAAAAATCAATTTTTTTCTACGGCTCAAGCTATGGTGCCAGTTTGTTTTGATATCAGCAGATATTTAACAAACAAATATTTTGACATAGTTTGGGGGTGCCACCCTTTCGGGGACCCCCCAAATGGACCCCCAAAATCAGTTTTTTGAATAGCTCAACTTGGGTGCCAGTCTGTTTTGATATCAGCAGATATTTAACAAACAAATATTTTGACATAGTTTGGGGGTGCCACCCCCCCCCAGCGACCCCCCAAATTGACCCCCAAAAATCAATTTTTGAACAGCTCAAGCTAGGGTGCCAGTGTTTTATGACATTAGTAGATGTTTAACTGACAAATATTTTGACTCTACTTTTCTGGAGGTTCCATAATCAGATATTTTTGAATAATTGCTGATTTTACGGTAGATAAAAAGAACTTTTGAGCGTCACAGCATAAGCTATGCGTCGGTCGTTCATTGGGTTAGCTGGCAAACTCCCATCTAGTTACTATGATGCGATACGAGCACTGTTTGCGTAATACACACAACCGAAGTACCACGATTTGTCGACATATAATCAGGGGCTACGAGAGGGGGTTTGAGGGGGTATATCGTAGGGCTTAGGGGGCCCGGAAGAGTTGAGGTCGTCGCGTTCAGTTTTAGACCAAAATTTTTTCATCCCTACCCATTATGCGTCCCTGACTTTGGGCAAAAAAACGGGACCAAATTTGAGTGAAGACCTTTTTTTGCTCTTCACTTAATTTTGGGCAAAAAATGGGACAGGACCTTTTTTTGATTTATTTGTTTGTACTTCACCTAATTTTGGGGGTTCGGCATCGATCTTCAAACCCCCTGGAAAAATTTCTCTCTGAGGCCCTGCATAGAATACGCGTATAATAGGTATTGAAGTTGAATTATTCTGTGAGAATATTATTCATCACTACCCGACATCAGCAAACATTTTTCTGTAAATAAGACGCACGAAATGTAGTATGGAATGGTATGGAACATTGTCTTCCATTCCATTCTTGAAATCTTTCATTCCATTCTGGAATCTTACATTCCGAAATATCCGTTTCATTCCATTCCATATCATGCCCTGCCCTCCGGTACCTTGCTGTAGTTTGGTTTCGGCCCGCAACGGTGAAAAGGTTGCCCACTCCTGGTCTAGTCATTAGTCATTGCGGTTCTGTTTTCAAGTTGGGGGAAGCATCCAGCCCAGAGTTGTAAACGGGCCGACATGTACAGACCTGAACCCGAAAGCATATGCTCCGAACCCGAAAAGTGATTTGAAGCCAAAATCAGGCCTGAAAAAGCCCGAAAGTTAAGTTTCGCCTTGAAAATGTGACAGTACGTGATTGCTCCAATGCAGTTAATATAAATATGTGATGGAAGACTTTTATTGGAAGTGCTACCTCACAGTTATGAAAAAAGTTAATACCGGAGTTTTCCACTTATTATACCAGGTATAATAACTGGAAAATGACGAAATTGAGAATAAAGTTTGATCCAGGTTATTATACCACGGTATAATAACCGGAAACGGCAGTCGGCTACCGGTACTTGCCCTACGGTTCTGACAAGAATTTTTTACCAAACACAATTTTTTTTTACCAAATTTTTTACCAAACATACCGGTAATTGATGCAAAGAGAACGTGCTTGCCTAATTATCTCCAAGATTTCAGTCGATATGCATACGGCAACGCTGCCATTGCGATGCTTGACAAATTTTTGGTCACTGGTCACACTACGGAAGTTCGATCCGGGTTATTATACCATGGTATAATAATAAGTGAAAAATTCCAGTATAAAGTTACTTATTGCTGATCAGTTGTGACGCAATATTAATGATTATGTAGTAATAATCGCATTAATGTTTTAATGAAGCCATTACGTTTTGCAAAGTTATTTTAATTTCGCTTTGTAGAACTTAAAAGCGAAAACGTAAGGCAATAACAAAGATCAAGCCCGACGTTTTGTCAATTTTAAGCCCGAACCCGCCCTGAAATGCCCGGTCAGACTTACATCTCTGACCTAGCCAATTCCGGTAGTTAAAACTAAAATATGATTTTTGAAATGTTTTGTTCTCATTTTGGAGCTACGGTTACAAAGATATTCAACAGCATACAAAAAGTTTTTATCCCCTAAAAAGTATTTGGAAACCCTGAGTTTGTTCTCCCTGCCTGAATTTTCAGAAAGAGGGAGGGTTTAACCAAAATTGGATAGGTCATTTGATGTCACTGAAAGTTAGTCTCTCTTTTTCCCGGAAAGTTTAGACTGAGAAAACAAATTCAGGGTTTCCGAAACCTTTTCAGGAGAATATCTCGATATATTTGTTGAATATCTTTGCAACCGCAGCCCCAAAATAAGAAAACATTTTAAAAATTTTAATTCGATTTAGCTATTGCAAACTACCGCAATTGACTGGATGCTTCGCCCCCTCTGAAGCAAACCTGCATGCATTGGCCGCACAGACCACCGACCTTTGATAGCTGAAATCTATTTAGCCTTCGGTTAGTCATCAAAAACTGCAAAAATATATTTAATTTTCAACTCCTCTACCTCCTGAAAAAATCCTGCATATAATTTTTTCTGGACATAAATGGGCTTTAAAACCGATATTCCCGATAACAATATTATAGTGCCTTTATTCACTGCTCATCAGCAAAGATGTACGAGTAGTTTTCATCGGCGTCACCAAAAACAATTCTGAGTGTTTGTCCTTAATTTTGAAGATAATAAGACCTTCAAAATATAATCAAAAATAATACAGATTGTTAAAAACAATACAATCAAAAACAATACAAATGGTGTATGTCAATACCTGATACAAGCGTCGGTTGTTGCAACTTCCATCAACTTGCAAATAGGGCTACCATACGTCCTGTTTTAAAAGAATTTGTCCTCTTTTCCGTTCAATATGATTTGTCCTCTGAGGACACCCAAAAAGTAGCCAAATGACCTCTTTTTGTATGCTCAAAACTTAAAGGCGGGAACCGAAGACCAAACCAACCATAAACGATATCCGCCCGTCCACAATCGCGTTCAACTACCGCCGACCCGACCACAACCGGACTGACCAAAAACCTTTTTGTTTGAAGATCACCATTTTCGAATGGCAAAATTAGTGCAAAAACTGAACACTATTTTTTTTTTAATTTTATTTATTTATTTATTTTTTGGATTACCATTTTCGAAGAGTAAAATCTGCGCAGAAACAAGTGATCTCCAAAAAACAATGGACAAGAACTCGAAAAAATTCACAGGAACATTGGATCACTGAAAACTCCTACGCAGGTGCGGATTCCTCTAACCACAAAGTAGTCATTGCAATGAAAAGTTCGCGTGTCGTTCAATGTTTAGCTTCTCACGCTGTTCGATGACAGGAGGATAAATATGCTCTACAACAACAACAACAACAACAGCAAAAAAAGTCTTTAGTTTTTGTGCTGATTTTTCCCTTCGAAAATGGTGTTCTAGCTTCCGCGAGTTGGGTCGTTTGGGTTTCGTTTTTCGAAACTGTCCTTTTTTTTGGTCAATGAAAATGTGGTACCCCTACTTGCAAAGTTTCAATCAATATGAATCATTTTTGGAGTGTGAAATACAATTGGTGAAAAACCATAAATAAACGTATAGTTTCTAATTTGTACTCGCAACGGCTGACTTGCTTTGTGCTAAACAGTGTAAAGGTGAAAACCAAATACTGTCTTTGACGGTGTAGTTACTCCAACAGTTCGGGTATACCGGCATTATTTTTGGCCAGCGTTCAACATTATTCGTTGGCCTCCTTTGCAAAACCAGCTCAGTGAGTTCACACACAAACTCAAGTTATGAAAGCCTCCCGATACCACTGACCAGCGGTAAAAATTGCCTAAATTCAGTGAGCTAATCAGGTAGTGTCTATGCAACGGCCTATACGATCTTTTAGTCTGACTAATTTCTGGCAACTTTTTTGCGTTTTCTCAAGACAATGAAAAAAATCGAGTAGAAAAAAAAGGACGTCAGAAAAGTATTAATACAACATGATTGAAAAGGCATAGTATGATATTATTTAAGAACAAATACAAATAAAGCCTGCTTTAGCATGAAGAATTATAAGAGCCAGGGTTAGTACAGCGCATTTTCGTAAGTATTCAATCAGCAGAGTTTTTTTGCCTTTTCAGTAATCATGCTCTAAAACAAGACAACTATTAAGAAAAGACGGGTTGAAAATTCGTGAAATTTTTAAAATTATCCAACATCAACCCAAACTTTAGTAGTTTTTAAAAAAGTGTAATTTGCTTTATTGTTGACCAGGAGAATTAAGTTTAAAGTTCAAGTAAAGTATTATAGTGGATGACTATATATAGCCAAAATATATTACTAGAGAGGCAGTAAACGCCCAGTAAACACAGTATCCACTTGATGGGCGATATTTCTGGGCAAAACCAACCATCACTGTGGAAAGAATATTGTGAATTGGCTTCCGGGTATTTTTCTTCTGTTCATATATATGTTGACCAATATGGACAAAAAGTCGCTGGTAAAACAACATCTAAAAAGTTATTCAAACACTGGG
This sequence comes from Trididemnum nubilum, assembly GCA_963965965.1. Taxonomy (NCBI): domain Eukaryota; kingdom Metazoa; phylum Chordata; class Ascidiacea; order Aplousobranchia; family Didemnidae; genus Trididemnum; species Trididemnum nubilum. The sequence continues at coordinate 15,566,618 of OZ014474.1, read as the reverse complement.
AAAAGGAATGGGAAATTTTGAGGAATGTTGGAGGAAAGGACGAAAATATCGTTCAATACATTCCTCACGTGCATCAAAATGATTCGATTTCAATTACTTTATTTTTGGAATTATGTGATGCTAATCTGGAACAATACATCCTTAATAAAGATATAGATCCATGCACAAGCAGACAGCCTACTACGAAACGCTGTGTGCCTGCTAAATCGTATTTCAAGTCTGTTAAATGTCCCATTTTGAAACTTTTGTATGATACTGCCCTAGGGTTAGAGTATCTTCATCACAAGAACATAATTTATTGCGATTTGAAGCCATCAAATATATTGTTAATTCGTGACAAACGAGGCAAAATCGTAGCAAAGGTGAGTGATTTTGGGCTGAGCAGAGAGTTACCAGAGGATGCATCTACGTATGAGACCTCATCAACCAGCACCAAAGCATATATGGCGAATGAGTGCTATGAACCTACTCGTTTACGAAAGAAAAATTCTGACATGTTTGCTTTTGGTGTAACTTGCTACTTTGCTTTGACTGGAGGAGAGAACCCTTTCGGTAAAAAAGGTTTTGAGATTGAAGGAAGTATAAGCAATAAAAATTTCCCTAATCTTTCTGAACTAAGAAGCAACAAATCGTACTCTGAAGAAGCAAAGGTTACTGTGATTGATATGATCAAGCGGCTGATTGATCACGACCCAAAGAAACGCATATCTGTTAAAGATGTATTGCGTCATCCTTCTTTTTACACAAATGAGGAAAAACTTGACTTCTTGGATAAAGTTCACCAACATTTGAAGACAGAAAGTGATTCCAAAATTCTTGATAGGGTCGAGAGCTTTGACGAAGGATTATTAATTGACGACAAAGCTGGCGCAACGCCGATAAAATTTCCAATCAATGAAAAAGATTTGCCACCATACTTTCCGCGGAAATACCAGCCAAACGATTCGAAATCAAACGATTTGAAATCAAACTGGCACCCGGCGCCTTCACTGAAAGATCAAAAAAATATAGAATCTTGGAGAACTGTTCAAAACTGGCTTAAAGTTTTGCGAGATAAACGTCAGCATGCAACCGAACCAAACATGCCTCCTGAGTTTTACGAGGACTTTGGGGTTAAAGGTGGTTCTTACGACAGAAGCAAGTTTGTTCAAGTTTTTCTTGAACCTCATTCGCAACTGTTAATTCACCCTTACAATTTGTTTAAGAATACTATCAGCATGGAAAAATCCAATGAAAGCGATATTGTCGAGAGACCTTCGAGAAGTTGTGTCCCTGAAACTTCTGATCTTGCAAGAGAAACAGAATTTAGACACAATGGTGAGCATTTGAGTATGAGCATTGAAATTTTGCAGCTTTTGCAAAACTTTTTTACAGCAGATTGTATAGAGCTATGTTTTAAGCTGCTTTCAGCAGGAGTTTTTTATCGCAACTTTTTACCGCAATTTTTATCAAGCAATGCGCAAAATGTAAAAGTGTAATTTAACAAACATGGTGTAAAGCTATTTTGGCACACTGATGTTCTTTTCTCTTTATTTTGCTAATCAAACAGCTGAATAACTATAATGCTAAATTGTTAAATTGCCAACCAACTTCATGCATTTCAAAAAGGAGTTTTAATATGCTACGGGCAAACTGTAGGAAAAAATCGCCATTTCTTCCCAGATAATGTTTCCGAATATTTAATACTATACTATACAAAATATGTAAATAAATCGCTTGAGTAAATTACAGTTGTTTAAAAAGCTTTTGAATGAATGCAACTTTTTACTACAACTTTTGCTATAAATAATCGCAACTTTCGCACAATTTTATTACAACAAAAATTGCTCTAGTCATCATTGAAAAGTGAAGGTTGGTCGTAAGAGCGCAGTATTTTTGAGGAGTAAAATTGTACCAAATAATCTAATGACTAAGCCCGCTTAATGTCAAAATTTTTTCAGAGCCTTGTTAAGTTACATCATCAAACGTATTCTAACATTACTTTTTGGTGCTCAGGAGTCTGTTTTGGTACATTTAAAGATTAAAATAAAATCAAAATTTGTCAAAATTGTTTTTCATCAAAAATTTCCACTCAAATTACATTTTTTTTTTCTTTTTCTGAATTTATGAGCAGCCACCAAAATTTTACGCACAGTTTTATATGTGTTTTAATTTAATGAAGTCTTGCAGTGCAAGCTGTGAAAGTTTGCTAAATTTTAACACTATTCTCAAAATTTCATACCAATGTGTAAATTAATATTGACGAAGAAATTGTGGCGTGATGCTATCGCGATTGTCACGTGCGAATTACATCACATCGTTCACTTTACAAAGTTTTTGGTCAGGCATCGCATCTAGTTGCATTAGCCACAAGACGACCAATTGAGATTTTTTGTTCAAATGTGGTTGATCAAAAATGAAGACGCTATGCACATTGTACAACTAAAATTTATGCTAATTTCCATTACAAAACAGTACACGCGTCGCAGTTTAAAAACAAAAAATTAAACTCCTACAGGCTGTTTCGCCTGTACAGAGTTGTAAACGGGCCGACTAATTCAGGCCCGAACCCGGCCAGAACCCGAAAATATAAGCCTGAACCCGGCTCGAACCCGAAAACTAATTTGAAGCCCAAATCTTGCCCCAAAAAAACGTAAGTTAAGTTAGGTCTGAAAAATTTAACAATCTTGCCAAAGTATTTTGATTATATTTTTGTGCACCTAAGACAAAAAGTACGTCTCAGGCCCGAATTAAGCCCGAAATTTTTGTCAACTTTAGGCCCGAACCCGGCCCGAACCCGACAAGCCCAGCACGACTTACAACATCTGCACCTGTATTTAGAATCATCAGGGGTGGTGGTCAAAACTAAAAACATAATTTAAACTCAGACTTTCGAAGATTGTTCCAGTTACGCGACTATTGTTTTTACAATGCTTTTTGAAGATAAGCTCCGGTACCTGTATGGTTTTTAATTTAAACTGCGGCGTAAACTGTTCCGTGTATAAGCCAGTGCTCGCAACCTTTTTTAACCTGCGGCACGCTTACAACAGTAGCTGAATTCAACTGCATACTGCAACAGACAATGTCAGTGACAACACAAAAAAAGTCCATAGAACAATATTGATCCCCTGAAGAAAAAAGGTCTTCAGTTCGGAAATCACAGATTTCTGTCATTGTAGAGATGATCTCAAAAAAAAAGTCTTCTGACCAGGACAGAATTGTAAATCGGGCCGGGCTTTTCGGGTCGGGTTTAAGCTTAAGGTTGACAAAAATTTTGGGCTTAATTCGGGTCTGAGGCGTACTTTTTGTCTTAGGTGCACAAAAATATAATCAAAATAACTTGACGAGATTGTTTAATTTTTCAGACGTAACTTAACTTTCGGGTTTTTTGGGGCATAATTTGGGCTTCAAAATCAAATCAAATCAAATTTAAGTTTTCGGGTTCGGGCCGGGTTCGGGCTTATATTTTCGGGTTCGGGCCTAAACTAATCGCTCCGTTTACACCTCTGGACCCAGAAACCCACAGTTATCTGATACGTGCATTGAGGTTGGGGCTTGTCGATTTGCAAAAAGATAAAAAGCATTTTTGTCTGCTTGCTAGAAAAGTTACAAATACTCTGGAGCACAACTGTATGGTCTTGCGACACACTGTGAGCCGTGACACACCGGCTGCGGAGCATCGATATAAGCTTACACTAATCGTTAAATGGATTGAATTTAAACTCAACTTCGTAAATTTCGATTTATGAATAATTTTTATTCAAAATTTGTATCACAAAATAGCCAAAACAAACGGCATAACAAAATTAAGTCAAAATTTAACTAGCATAAACTCAACCATAAATTTTTAGGTCAAAATAAAAATGGCCCTTATAAATGGTGCAAACGAAGATGTTGCATTTAGAACTGCATACTTAACTGCTATCCAAATTTCAAATGCCCAAAGTTGTGACGAGGTTCTACACAAGTATAGCCTAACGTGCGATAATTAATTTCCAAAAAAATAATAATTTTTTGGTTTGTTCCAGACATTGCTGTCTCACTTATAAACTCGTACCCAAGCAAACGATGTCAAACGTTGTGGTTGTTTATTTTCGTTGAAAAATAGTTTCGAAAATTTCAACTCACAACCCATAATTGCACATTCACGCAAGTAACAACCTTGGTAATAATTACATAAACAATAAACAGTTTTTATTTAAGCACATTTTGCATGCATAGAGGCATGTGACCTTTTCAATCAGCTGTCCGTCCGGGGTTTGTTAGTTTCGAAATAGCAATGACGCGTACACACAATAGTTAAAAAGAGTGGGATAAACAAATTAACAAAAAAATATAGTCTTCGGATTTATTTGATGTTAGACGTTAATTTTTACGAGGCTGATATTTTGGTCTTAATATTCTGGAAATTTTGCAATGTAGTAGTTGCAGTCTTGCAAGTATGGCGCACAATAAGGTTTAACCGATTTCCATGTAATGTTGACAAAGTTGTATTTTGTTGCCACTAAGTTAGTGCCTATTTGATAGCACCAGAGTTATAAACGGGCTGACTAGTTCAGGCCCAAACCCGGCCCGAACCCGAAAACTAATTTGAAGCCCAAATTATGCCCCAAAAAACCCGAAAGTTAAGTTACGTCTGAAAAATTAAACAATCTCGTCAAGTTATTTTGATTATATTTTTGTGCACCTAAGACAAAAAGTACGCCTCAGACCCGAATTAAGCCCACAATTTTTGTCAACTTTAGGCGCGAACTCGACCCGAAAAGCCCGGCCCGACTTGCAACTCTGGATAGCACCATAAATCCAACTTTTTACCCAGTTGCAAGTCCAAGCCTGACGTTTAGCATTTGTTGGTGCTGGTTCGGCTGAATCAAAACGATTCGATTTGCTTCTGTTTGTTTTAGGAGAACATGTTCCTTGATTAAGACACCAAATCCACTATCTCGCTGTTTTATAACCATAAAATCGTTGCTCACATTGCGAAATGTTGATTTCCATTAATCGGTTTTGGTTCATAGAGCTATGTAGATAAATACATTTAAAGTATCTCTACCACGCTGTTTGTTTGATATACTAACTAAACCTATGCTTTATTTAGGAGATCCTCAGGTTCCTCAGTCTTCAAGTTCTAAAAGTGCTACTGTTTCATCAACGACCAACCAGCAAGTTAACGTAGTAAATGCAACGATTGGAAACATTTTCGTAGGGAATGGTATGTAAAATTGTTGAAGGTTTTTAGTTTGAAAAGTTACTAAATTGCAATTGATCCAAGTTGTGTAAGCTAATAGAGTATGTTGCTTTTGATGTGCTTATTCACCGCAGATTTGATTTGCACTTTTTCATAAGAACCAGTAAATTGTGAGTTGAAGCTGGCTGTACGTAGTTTTTTGCCAATTTTCAGCCTCATTGGTTCTTAATACCGTATGTTCTTAAATTTGAGAGGGTTAATGTCGATTTTAGAAACCATGTTTGTAAAATTGTTTAATTCCAAATGTTCTGTCGGCTTGAGTAAACGCTTTTTTTGTTGTGTTTATTGCAGCATCGTTTAATATTGCAAAAGCAAAAAAGCGAGTGTTTCTTCAGTGTAAACAACAGCCAAAATTTTTCTCAATTACCTGCGCAGTGCGTAACAGTACTCTATAATCTTAGAATTGTTGCAATTTTGCTTGTAAATGCCAGAAAATCACTCAAATTTTATCGTTGTGAATCAGCACAGAATTTAGTTTGTTTTTTGATTTGAAATTTATTCTTTTCGCTGTTCTAGTTATCTTTTTTTGTTGTTGAGGCTGGCATTGTTTTTAATTTGTTCTTAAATTTTGAGAAAAAATAAGCCTCGTGGTCTCATAAAATCGCTCTTGATGAAAAAGTGTGTATAGTTACTGTTTAATCCTATTTGTACCGCGGGGGGGGATTTGCCCCCTTCTTAATAATTTTAACATAGCTCCTAAACTAAAAAAAGTTTTGCTTTGATGTACCCTGACTTTGAATCAAATTTAATTACACACATTTTCAGAAAGTTTGGGGTCAGCCGAATGACCGGAAGTGATGTCATTTTTGCCTTTGTCACTCTGAGGCACCTCAAGAGTTTCATACAATTTTGAGCACAATGCATGCTTATCAACGCACTTATTCTATTCATTCTACTTCGTCTTCATTATTGATAGTTATCTTTAGCTGGAATAAGATATGTTATTTACTAATAAATGTATTGCATCATCATTACGTCATTGATGACGTCATAATTCAAAACTATTGCTTTTTTTGCTGTTTCTCGAAATAAATTCCGTTTGCATAAAGAAAAGTCATTGTCATCAGCTGATGACTGATACAATGAAAACAATACTGCAGTATTCTAAAATTTTGTGAATGATACTATATCTCAGTCACGAAAAATTGCAAATTATAATCAACGCAATATATTAAAGATGACATCATCATGTAAGTGACGTCATCGTGCATGCGACGTCATCATCTGTGGTGACTTTATCAGAGATGTCTTTAAAATAACTAAAGTCCAAACTAAAAATAATATTTAGCAACATTAAAAAAAATTTGCATGCTGTCATAAGGACGTATTGGTTTTGATGACGTCATCGTTGTTTTCGTGACGTCACAACCTCAAAACATTTGAATTTAGAAATCTAACAAAAAATTGCTTCAACAAGCAAAAAATCTCACTTCTATCACTTACCAAACAGTTTTTAGATACGGGCGCAAATTTCTCCCCCTCAGTACAAATAGGGTGTGAAAATAGCCCAGTAGACATAGGGTTAAACAAAGTCCCCCAATTGCAAACCGAAGGTGAGTAAATTACTTATTGCTACATTTTCTTCAGCAGCAATCACGTAGGTCATGGTTTTAAAAACATTTCGCACGTTTCTAGTGGCACTTGAAACAAAAAAAAAAAAAAATGTTAAAATCGAAAGTTATTTGCAAGAGTTAAATTGTCTGAATAATGAGTAAATAATAAATTTGTTTGAATAATTTCAAATATATTTGACTCCTCTTTACACTGATGATGAAGTCAGTTGACTTCGAAACACGGGAATGCTCCCGTGATAGGGGGCTCCGCCTCACCTGCGTCACGAGGGGTTGAAATGATTACCCATTTCGACGCGGAGACAGCATTAAGGTGTTGTCAAATGAAGTAGGATTGTAAGACGTGATGTCTCTGCGAACTATTAAATTAGTTCTGCCTATTTCACTTCAGGAATAATTTAACTTGTTTGAATAATGTAGTTGGAAATTTGCAGGGATTTTAAAAATCGCGCCTAGTACAAAGCTGTTAATGCTAATGAAACATATGATGGAATTCGCGAAAGCGCTGTACTTAATTTACCGTAATTTGAGGATACATGACCAAACTTACCCGCTAAACGCAATTTCAACATTATTTCAAAGTTCTTTACTTCACTAAAAGTTGGATACAATTCCTCAAATAGGCTATCGCTTGCGATTTAGTTTTTACTGTAGCAATATTGATGAAATTATATCAATGTCTTCAGGAAATGAACAGACTCCCGCAACGCCTCCGTTAATCAACAGAATCGAACCTCCAATCGAGGACATGATTACGACGGAACAATACAAGGGTATACGTATAGAACTACAAGAAGAGATGGCCACAATTTTGCACTGTCATGGTGTCGCAGGCTGCGGTAAGTCTCAAATCATTCGAAAAATGGCTGAAGACTTTCCTTTTACAAAAGAAATTGACAAAAATGCAAGTCTTATTAAATGGCATATCCAATGCAAGGACCGTGGTCATAGTGTACCACAACAATTAAAGATTCTTGCCGAAAGAATTTTGAAGCAATCACCCAAAATGGACCAAGCTGCATATCAAACTGTCGTTGATAATCTAGAAATGAATGAATGCCGTAATTTGGTAGATATTTTAGTAGAAATTGGTGTGCCAGTAGTTATACTTGTTGAAGATCCTCCATCTGGAGATAGAGAAAGAATTTTGAAAACGCTCTGTCGAAGTTTAAACGAGCATGCAAAAAAAGGCATACAGAAAAAGATTCATGTATATATTTCTTCAAGGCAAAGCAATGAGGTACTACCTGGCCTTGATATACCTTGTTACAAATCAGAGAAGGTGAGGGGGTTCAATGATGAAGAAGCTATCAATTACCTACGTGAAGACAAATCTGCAGAAGAAATTGAGGTAGCTTTAAAAATTGTTCAGCGCTTTAGTGGGTTGCCCCTTGATCTTCAAGCAGCCAAAGCACACTGTAAGAGAACTAGAATAGATTACAAAGACTACCTTAATTTAGTAGAAGTCGGGGATTATGACATCATTAACGAAGAACGCCAAGAAATAATGAAGGAATATGGGGACGCAGCAGAGCATGTTTTTCAAGCATTAGTAATGCCCTTTTTGCCAAATAATGAAGACGACACTACTGTAGTGTTGCCCTGGAAAATCATGCGCTGTATCTCTTACTTCCACTATGATCGAATTCCTCGCTCTGTACTGGAACAGTGTTGTCATATCCTTCGAGAAGAAAAAGTCAAGAAGCCTCAAATCAAGAACCGAGTTGAAGTTGGAGCCTTGATTTCCAAGCTGATGGAGCATAACATGTGTACAGAAACAGATGAAAACGAGATTACCTTTCATGAGGTTGTCCTAAATGCTTTTCGCCTTTTTAAACATTCCTCGTTAGCAGAAAATTTCAAACCTTTGGAAAAGGCAATACAGGTAATGTGTGGTTTGGTCTCAAAAGATATGAGAAAAAAAGACCACGCTAGAAAAATGCACATGTTACGTAGGCACTTGCAATCAGTGCTAGCCTATATTGAGAAAGACGAACAGGTTTTCAATGATGCAAAAGATCCATTATTACTAAAAGCTTTGACAAGTCATTTGTATGAAACAACAGCCGCAATTATGTTGAACGATAAGGCCCATTTATGTTGGAAAGAAGCTGAGCAGTATTTTGAAAAGTCGCTAAATCTGATATGGCCTGCCACAAACAAGTACACGAATCTTGTGCCGTTGGAAGATCTCAAAGATGTGGAAAAAATTGCTCAAGGAATATTGAAGGAGTCAGAGTCCGAAGCGAACCAACTTCCCGACAATTTCGCTGCAAAGTATGCATCAAAACTTAGGCTTTGTTTCGATGAACAAGAGTTTGAGTTTTTAGAGAAACAACTTGCATCTGGAACTTGTTTAACGGAAGTGAAGAAAATACTGGAAGAAAAAGTGCCTGGTGACCTAATCAAAGAGCTTCAGAATTGTTGCTTGTTTTTAAGTGATGATAAATATCATTCGGTGTTTTATGCAGAGAGATTTGCTTCTATTTTGCACACCTGGAGCCGTTTAGTGTTATACGGTGATTCGAAAGAGGTTGAAGAAGTCGGTGAAAAGTGCATTCACATGTCCATTCTGAGCAATTGGGTTAGCAAAGAATGCAGAAAGATGTTTGATGTTCCTTTGTTGACAGAACATCTTTCCAAAACTGGAGGTTGGGTTCCACTTGTGCTGAAACTAAAAATGTCTGATGGAGATTTAAAAGAGGCACTGAATATATGCAAAAGTGCTATGGATGAAGAACATACAGATAATACTGATAGTGGTATGTATGAAAACGGCATGCTCAAAGAAGTGCATGGTCCTTTGCATGACTCTGGCCGCATTTCTCTTCTTCGATATATTGTCCGCATTAATACTGAATTGCTAAAACAAGCCTCTCCAGACTTGGAGTTAGATTTGTCAGAAGCTGATAAAAGTTGCAGCAAACTTATGGATCTCTCGGTGAATCATGCAAAAACAATAACATCATGTCTGATGTGTCTTATTTATTGCGCTAAGTATTATCTAGCTAGGGGAGAACTTGATCGAGCATGGAAGTGCTTTAAAAAGTACTTTGATCTGGAACGAGACAGTAAGCCAAGAACAATTGTAAGATGGTGGGCTATCCTCAACCTCAATAAATTTATCGGTATGGATAGAGCTAAGGCATGCGAACAAATGAAGCAAAATAAAGGAATGATAATTAGCAACGAACGGACAGAGTGGCTATCTAAAAAAATGTCAGAACTGAATCTGTCTTCACGGGACAACCATAAATCTCTCTAAAGGTATCTCCAATGACTAGTTATATTTTGTTTTGCTTTTTTGACCATGCAACCATTATTGTGGTTTAAAGAAATAGAACATGAATGAGCTTAGAGCCCTACTCACCAGCCCTCCAGTGAAATAGAGCGTTGTTTAATCAAACTTTTAATTATAGTTATGCCCTTGGCCAGTAATTTGTGTGAAACTGCGCTCAAGGTATAAATAGATCTTTCTGTTGCTGAACAACACTAAGCTTTATTCTTTCTTAACAACATCTGGGATTAAATAGAATTACACCAAAACACGGAATTTTGGCAAAATGGTGTATTTCAGCGAATTTTACTGTGGTTTTGTAGGTGTTTTTTAGAAAAAGAACTTCTTCCTTTGTAATGGAAGTATCTCAAAAGCTTAGTTATTTACTGTATCTCCTACATTTAAAGATCCAAAAAGTGGTTTCTTTGTAAATCAGCAAAGATGACAGCGTATAGAATGCATTGTGTCTATATATGAGGTTAGGTTATTTGGTCGTGCGTCAACCTGAAAAGAGGATTTGTGCAAGTCCAAGACCGTTATTTTTTTGCAAGATAGCGTGAATGTTATGGATATAACAAAGTAAGCCTACAAACAACCTTTATAAAACCGACTAGGCTGCAAAAACTGGCTGACCCCAACGTGCGGGGAACACCTGCTGGGCTCCAGAAATAGAAGGAAGCACATTCGTGGAACAAAATGATGGTGATGATGAGGATGATTATGGTATGCTCAAAAAGATTGGCTTTGAAGTATTAATTTTGACCAGATGCATTTAGCTTAATTCCCCGATGTATTGCGTATCTTCCATCAATCTAAAGTTGCAGATAAAGGATCGGGGTTAAAAAGAAAAAAGTTTCTTAGAGGACAATTTAAGCCAAAGATGTTTGGACATGAGCAACGTTGAACGATCGGCAAATAAATTGTTGTAAAAGTGCATTACATGCGATTTCAGTTTTGATGATTCACCTCAATCACTTCGATAGAGATTGGATATCACTGGCATCACGTAATATTGTTTACTGCAAAGTCCAAACACTTAACTGTAGATCAACATCTAATCTCTTTTGCACATTACGGAACTTTAAATGCCTTTTTCGACCAATATCAACCAGTCTTAGCCCGAGCAAGCAATCTTCGCTAGTGACATAATTGACCAATCGCGAAGGTCGCAAAATATAAGTTTGTACCCGGTTTTTAAACCTGCACACTTTTACATAAACATTTAAGCATAATCTGATCAAGAAGCTTTATATTCTCAATCGCCGTACGGCCTGCCGTTTCATATATATTTTTTTTCATAAAACCTAAGTTAAGCATTTTTCAACAATTAAGTAATTAATCAAATTTGGTTCGATCAAAATGTTGAACAGTTTGTGAGTTTATTTTGGACAAATTAGCCTCTCCTCTCCCTAAACAAATGTTTGAAAACGTGCTTTAAATCATTTTAAGTCCATTCCAGTGCAATCAACAGTCTCAGAAATGCTGAACGCGTGATATTTACTTCATTCTGCATTTTGGTCGACAGACCAAAAGGGAATGAGGGCTATATCCCCCGTGGCTACGCAACTCCTTGCAACTAGCAAGACTACGAAAACTATTGACATGGCTAGATAAATCTGAAATTGTCTCTCGCTATCTAATAGGAGCATGTAGCTCTCTGTTGCACAATACAGTATATTAGAAGCCAAAGATCATCAATTTCATCACCATTTTTCAACACTATTCATTCCTATAAACATCCCTTAAAGATTACAGTTTTATCATGAAGATGATTAAATTTTACGAGTACAGTAATTACACATCTCTTCAGACGTAATTTTTCTCTTGCGCTGTGTGACGTCAATCAAAAAAAAACAAAGTAACAAGCACGACCTAATTTAGGACAACTCAGAAAGTCAGTGGTGCTATTCAATTTTTGCAGGGCCGATTTTACATTAAAAATTAAGAGACAACAATGCCGTTTTTACTAACTAATGAAAGCTGGATCTAAGTGTTTTATCGTTGCAATTTACTTATTTGAACTCTAAAAAAGTTTTTGCCGTTTTGTGGATCTATTTTTGACCTAAAATTAAATGCTGACCAAAAAAAAAAAGCGTAAAATCTACAATTGCTATGAAACCTATTTCTGGTCAAAAATTACGTAATTAGGAAAAATAGTAAAAGGTCTTCTTACAAAAGGCTTTGATTCGACAGAGTGCTTACTGCATAGATCCACTTTTTGAACTATACGTATACGATTCTTTTTAGGTTTTTCAAACAGCTCGTCTGAACCGCAAGCGCAAAGACGCAACCAAATTTATCTGACAATTCTCTAAATTTAGCAACCGTTTAAACTGTAGTGCGAACTGGCTGAACAGCATCACTAGCTCTAACTCATTATGATCTTATATTGTGCTTTATTTTGGCGCAGAGTTGTAAATCGGGCCGGGTGTTTTGGGTCGGGTTCGGGCCGGGTTTTTGGGTCGGGTTCGGGCCGGGTTTGGGCTTAAAGTTGACAAAAATTTCGGGCTTTAGTCGGGCCTGAGACGTGCTTTTTGTCTTTAGTGCACAAAAATATAATCAAAATAACTCGGCAACATTGCTAAATTCTTCAGACCTAACTTAACTTTCAGCTTTTTTCGGGCATGATTTGGACTTCAAGTTAGTTTTCGGGTTCGGTCCGGGTTCGGGCGTATATTTTTGGGTTCGGGCCTGAACTAGTCGGCCCGTTTACAACTCTGTTTTGGCGTGGTTATTTATCACGAGCAAAATATCAGTTTTTTTCCATAAGCAATAATGCTTCTTCAGCCACTTTGTGTTTTTCGATGGTAAATTGTTGCGTGAAAATTAGCGATAGCAGATTGTGTTTTAAAGTTGGCATAAATGGTCACAATCCTGTTACTGCATTTTCTTCATAAAGAATTTTAAACTGGGAGCCTGGAGTCGCAACTTTTAGGAAAAAGCACTACTTTAGTTTCTCATTCATTATTTACCGTATCTAAATTGGTCGGTAAAAAGTTGAATTGGAGGGCTCGCCCCCTTTGGCTACGCCTTTGGAGTATCGTGATATAGTAGCCCCTACATCTTTATATTACTTAAGAGCTAAATACTGTAAGAGCGTTGAGACGCTGTGACGGTACTCTAATTGTTGATCATTAACTGATAGATTAATTGTGATTTTTTGGAAAGCAAATATGTACTTAAATAACAAAGCCCGTTGAAATCATACAGAGCATTCAAATTTTTATTAACTGGTCTTTTTGAAGAGCGTGATAACCTGTAAAGTTTACTTTGCTTTTTATTCTTAATTAAACAGCAAATTAATTGTAGTGTCTCACATATTACTGTGCTTTTTGCTAATGTTCACTTTTTGTTAGCATGTTTACCTTTTCAATCCGAAGCGATTTTCAACTGATAGCAATTAAGTTCTAAATTTTTGTTAAAATGTAATTATTAAAAAAAAAAAACTGTCACTTTCAGATTGTTTCTTGTTTCGGTTGAAAAAAAAAAGTTTCTAGGACTTGTTTGTTTCGGTTTTGTAAATTTCGTTATGATCAAGTACAGTAGTCTAAATTATACAATAAGCCCAAAATTTAGTCTGCTGCTTCACGATATTCACTGTGTGTTTTTTGCGCCGTAGTCTTCATAAACTATATCGATATACAAAATAAACAGTGCAAGATAAAATTTTGTTGCGGAAATAGCTTTCTTGTGTTGAAAACACGGTTAAGCAAGTATGGTTGTTTATTTTGACCTATTCTTTTCGTTTTTTCTGTTTTGCTATGCATTATTTTTTTGAATTTTAAGTTTCCGGTCTTGCACAGTGTGCTATTTTCAACGCGACCAAATTGGTCAATAATAAGCGATTTGGGTGAACTGCGAATAGTACGATCTGTCGATACCCAAGACTTGCCTAAAGTATTGGAACAATACTAACAAAATTAATGCTGTATGAACAAAATTGTTTGCTTTTTTGTAGTTACGGTGCTAGTTATTACAGTTTTACGAATTACTTTTTTTTGTTGCTTTTAAATTATGGTTTACCTGTAGTTACTATGTTGCTGGTATACAGTAATTAAAATTATACTATTTAATTGATTCAAGATGTTGCGTTTTTTTCTTTTTGCATTGCATTTAGTCGTTGTCGTAAATGGCAGCTAATATACGAGGTCATTCAATAAATAAGATGAATCTTTTAGTACAAGGACTTATAATTTAGATAGAAGCTTAATTTGTTTTTCAACATAGTCTCCCATTAATTTCACACACATTTTTCCCATCTGTGCACCAGCTTCTGTATTCCCTCAACATAAAAATTTTTAGACTGATGTCTCAGCCAGTCGCTCACAACACTTTTGACTTCATCCTCGCTTTCAAACTTTGTGCTTCTCGTAAACTTTTTCAAGGAACCAAACAGGTGAAAGTCTTAAGGGGCAAGGCCTGGGCTGTGAGGAAGATGAGGGAGCAGTCCCAGCTCAGGTTGTTGATGGTCTGCACCGTTTGGGCTGCTGTGTGAGGCCTTGCATTGTCATCATGCAAGATGACTCCTTTCGACTAATGGCCCTTGCGTTTGTTGTTAATGTCTTTTTTGCGTTTGATCTTTATGTTTGTCCCCTGCGTTTGTTCTATATGTTTGCTCGTTATGAAACATGTGGCACCATATACAGTTGACATTCTCCTATGAATTTTCACAACTTTGCACCCTTCTGCAGCTAAAAATTTGACAACTAACCGTAGTTCAATCCTGGAGCAAGCTTCTTTATCTGACATTTTTGTTGATTACCAAAACTTTTAAACTTTCTACTTTAATCTGCAAAAAAATTTTCGTCCATGTGAATAAGAAGAAAAAAAACAACAAAAAAACAAAGCTTCTATCTGAATTATAAGTCCTTATACTGAAAAATTTACCTTATTTATTGAATGACCCTCGCAATTATTATTGTAGTTTTTGAATATAGTTATTTCTCACTGTATACCGTTACCGTATATAATGTATTTGAATGTAATGTTTTGTTTGTTTTTTTATTATATAATTTTGATGTGGATGTTTTCAGCAAAAACGATTTGCTACTAAGTTATTTAGACATAACAATATACAGAATTCGAAATGAATATAAAACGTTTTAATTTCATTTGTTCACTCTATAAAATTCGAGTTAAACTCGATCAGGATACTGTGACTCAATTGTCATCCACTAAGCATTATTGTAAAATATTGCCTATACTAGGGATTGGGAGAAAAGGAATTATTTTAAAGTAAGATTAAAATAAATGTAGTGCTGTGCTCTGTATTGTCTTCAGGTTTTGCAATCTTTCTTCCATGTCATTTCCATTTTTGAGCTACCACGCACTTTGCGCAGTAAAAGCTCTTCCGTACGTCGTGCTTATTGACGATCAAATTTGAATAGACCTACTTCGAAATGCCTCGCCATGCAACTTTAATTATATTGTTTTTGACTGAATTATAGCGTTACACTGTGGTTAGATTTGTCGCGTTTTTGTAAGGTGTTATACTGTTAGGTTTAGTATAATTGAATGAAATTGAGTTTTGAGTGTTTTACTATGTACAAATCGTGTAGTGAATTGTAATTTTTTCATAGCCATTTTCTTTGTATTGCTTTCCACCCACTTTGTGTAGTAAAAGCTCTTCAATACGTTATGTTTATTCATGATCAAATCTCAAGAGACCTCTACAGCGTAATGCCTCGACATGCAGCTTCCACTCTGTTTTGTTTTTGGCTGGATTATTGCACTTACACTTTGATTATATTTACCGCGTTTTTGTATCGTACTGTTTCGTCAAGTATTGGATGAAATTGAAGTTTGAGTGTTTTTATCATGTACAAATTGTGTGGTGAATTGCATTTTTTTCAGAGCTTTTTTTTGTATTACAGTACTTCCAAATTATTATAATTGCGCTTTTTTAAAAAACGTAACGTTAATTTTGGTTCATTTATTCATTATAGTAAGATATATCATTAACTCTTTACATAAGATGCACAGAGCTGGACAGCGCTGTTTCGAACTTTTAGCTCTCATCGGCAGCTTTTAGCTCTCATCAGCGCTGTTTCGAGCTGTCCCAGGAGTCGACCACGAAGGACGTCAAACTTGTCGGTGTCGATTAACTCCTTGCACTCTTGCCTGAAACGTAGATTTGATAAATACCACAGTGTACGACTAGTAGAGACAGTGAATAACAAACACACAGCGAACTTTGCATAATTTACATACGGTTGTCCTGGTTTTAGCTTCTAGACTATAATTTTTTTTTTTTAACAAAAAACTTTTTATGTAGGCCTACCTATTAGAATATCAATTTTTGAACTTTGTAGATATTGCCAGTACTCTACTATGAATTTGATTCTCAAATCTTTTTCAAAAACTACGTTTTGTTTTGAAGGTCTACAAGATTGGTGTACTTTTCCATTACGTTTTGCCATTGGGGCCAGAAAATTTCTAAAGTTTGGTTGAGGCATCTTTTTGTTTTATGTTGTTGTTTTAGAAAAACAAAGGTTTCTTGGTTAGGCCTATATAGTTGGCCGGTAATTTTTGCTTTTTTTCATTTTGCAAATATAACTTAATTTTAGGTGAGTTTTGGAAAAAATAATTTTTTTAACGCGCCAGAAAAATTAGCAGCAGTGTAAAAATATGATTTAACTGACTGCATAAATTGGCTATGTCAGCTATGGCTATTGGTAAAATTTTGGCCTTTAGCCTCTTTTGGCTACACTACTGAATTAGACGCAGGTTGAAAGTTAAGAAACCAAAGTTTCGGTAAAAAATTAGCTATTTAACAGTAGTTTTACTGTAAAAAGCTGAATTTAAAACAAATGATATGTGTTAGATGTAAGCGACGATGCAGATATTTGTAGCATAAAATCCACTATAATTTTTGCTTGCATGTTGGCTAACATTACGTTATTGGTTTATATTTTTTATATTTCTCAAAGCTTTCACCATATCTTCTATTGTTTATTTTCAAATAAAAATTCAACGAGCAATAATTTTTGAAGAGTTACGAAACTTAAAATGCTTTTTTTTGTCTATTTCAAGGATTTCTAGTTGTACCGACACGTGAAAAAAAAAATTAAAACGAGACCCCAAACTAGTCGCTTCTGCAGTGATCTTCAATCAAAAAATGCAAAAGAGAAAACAACGTCGGTTAACAAGTATATATATCAGCAATCGCAACGTCACAGGAAATACACAGATGAGCATCCGCGTCCGGTTTTGTCCTTGCTCAAGAAACTCATCAGGCGGAAGAGCAAAAACAGCCTGGGGTATCAACGAGAAAACCAAAATAAGCAATACAGGGACGGAGAACAGAGCTTGCAAATCGACATTAAACATAGGCATCACGCCAAGCGAGTGTAGGAACCCTAAGTAGACAGTCAAGAACTACATAAAACCACAAAGGGTACCAAAGATATCACACCTCCTGACAGAGAACTGTAGAGCTTTAAATAAAGAAGAGAAAACAATGTCGGTCAACAAGTAGGCCTATATTATAACGATCACAACGTTACATGAATTACACAGGTGAGCATCTGCGATCGGTTTCGTACTTGCTCAAAGGACTCATCATTATGCCTATGCATAATGTTTTCTTTTGACCAGGAACACTCGCTTGGCGTGATGCCTACGCATAATGTCAATTTGCAAGCTCTGTTCTCCGTCGCTGCATTGCTTAATTTGGTTTTCTCGTTGATGCCCCGGCTGTTTTTGTTCTTCCGCCTGATGAGTACCTTGAGCAAGGACGAAAGCGGTCGAGGATGCTCATCTGTGTAATTCCTGTAACGTTGTGATCGTTTTTATACTTGTTAACTGACATTGTTATCTCTTTTCATTTGAATCGCTCTAGTTCCCCACTAGGAAGTGTGATATCTGTGGTACCCTTGTGGTTCCCTAGGTGGTTTTATGTAGAACTTCAGTTAATTAAACCAATGCATAGTTTGGAGCACATCTTTTCGGTTGCAATAATTGCAAAACTTCAATAACTGTTGCTTGATTACTTAGCCAACATTTTGGAAATATGGAGAAATACTGTATGTTTCACGTTTTTACGTTTACCTCCATTCTGGGTTTAAAAATCAATGCACTTGTATTTTTTTGCATTTGCATTGCGTTTATTCTGCTGTATTAGAGATAGACCAAATATGAATCCTATATTATGTCTTCAATACAATCAAATGAAATGTTTTCATTATTATTTGAATCAGACGAAATTTTCGATTTCACCAAATTGTATGGCATAGCCAGTTACTATTTCTATCCAAAAAAAGCTTTTGCACTTGATCTTTTCTATCTTGCGCAAGATGGTGTGCTATTATTATCTTACATGGACAAAGACAAGCTTGGGCTTAGCTCACCCACTCGTTTTTCTTATTTAAAACGATCCAAGCGTACAAAAAAATGTGATGTCACTGGACTGAATGTACACCTTATTCATTTTAGGAATCCGTTTTCCCATCTTAAAACGCTGAACAATACCAAACCAACTCTTTAATTGTTACTGTTGATTGTTGAATAAACAAAGTTCTTTAAAAAAAAATCCTCAATCTTGTGATCGAATTACGGTATACTGTACTGCTGTGGCAAGTAGGGTTGGATTAAAAGGCGACTATGCCCGATGCTGCTGCGTAAAAAGCCAATTTTTTCAGCTGCTCCGTGCAATACTCCTTTAAACTTCAGAACATTCAACAATCTAATATTAATCGACCTCAATCGTTTATTTTCTATTTATTGGACTTATTTTAGGAATGAGGCTGATGCTGTAGAATCAGTAGCACCCACCTCAATCTGGCCCAGGCGACAAACAGTGGTTGTGTATGCATTGAATTTTATGTAATTCCTGTTAACAAAAATAAAAGTTAGCTAGCTTTAATATATAATTGCCTGATGGATGTCAAATATTAGATATTCTGCAGTTGGACGATTATTGGACCATTTATGAGATCTTCGTAAATCTCAGCAACGACAGATAAATTTTAACTTTGTTACATGTTTTGAAACGTTTTTTAAGAAAGTAAAGGCGAGTACAGTATCCGTTTTTCGTAAGTTTTTACTTCTCCACAAAAGAGTATGCGTTTTTTTGTCCGAAGTGATATAAGTTCATATCAGCACTAAGTAGATTGTTACATATTGATAAAAAGTTCGCATATGAACGACGAGAGCGTTATTTCAAAATAGAGCTGTACTTCTTTACAAAAAAATTTTATCTGAAAACTTTTGCTCTGTATGTGACAGTCTGGTTAGTGCAGGTATGGACATATATAAAAATACAGACAAAAACGAACATACTCTTTCATGGAGAAGAAATAATGTACAAAAACCGATACTGTGTAAATCCAGCTTAACTAGCCGAATTCAATCAAATGAAAAAACTGTTTTATTCCTGCCCTACATTACATGAGCTATCTGATTTCGTGCTTTTCAGGTAATACTGCATTCGAAATTTTAGTTTGATCCCGAAGTTGCAAACCTAAAACTGCAGTTAACCGTCTCGGAGGACATTGAACTTTAGCGTACTGTATTAGCATTTTGATTTTCGTCGTTCTGTTGAAACTTGACAACACTGCACTCTTCCGGCTAGTTTTCAAAGCAAGATTGTTCACTGGAGTGAATCATTGCATTTTAGGAGAGATACTGCTCGAAATCGTTAATGAGAGCCAAGGATGGCTGTACGGTACGGTACGGTACGCAGGTACGGTACGGTACGCCTCAATTTTTGCCAACAAATACGGTACGCTGGTACGGTACGCTTTTTTTGTAATGGTACGGGTACGCTACGTTGGTACGGTACGCCTTTTGTGTGATGGTACGGGTACGGTACGTTGGTACGCTGTTTGAATTTCAGAATTTGCCTACTAAACGTTTTATGAGCAAAGTGCGGCCGTCAATGAAGATTTGTGCGACCGTGCCCGACGTGCATATAGTCTAGGCTATTCTCAAGTAATGATTATTATAGCCTGGTAATTTGTCGTTAAAATTGCCATATAATGTCACAAGTCACACTCACAACAGTCACAAGCATGACCAATTGTGATGTCATAACTATTGTCCATAGATGCTAGGGCTATCGTGGCATGTCATATGTTGAAGAAAAATTTGAACGGAAATAACTGCGATACTTTAGCTCATGGCGTACAATAGTACAGGCCATTTCCATTTCATCGTGCAAGCGTCGACTAAAACTGGAGGAGGCTATGAAATTTTCCTTCGTGTTTTCGGCTTCGCCTCTGTGACAAATTGATGAAAGCAATTGAACCGTAACGCGCGTCATCCTAAAATGACCAGAAAATCCATCAATCACAATTGTTCGAATGCCATGTTAGAATTTTCTCGATTCTACACAGTCAGCAAGCAGCAGTCTTACATATAAAGGAACTGTAATGCAAGTTACTTAACTGTTGAATAATTTTGGTTAAACCAAAGACAGTTTTAAGTTAAGTGATACAGAACATCTGGACATCAGTAAACATTAATTGAAACTAAAATGTGTTGTAGAAATTTATTCACTTCCGTTGACAATCTAAATTTTGAGGTTGAGAATTTAAAGTCTGCAAACGAAAACATAATTTTCGCTATAGCGGTACCGCTGAGACTTTGCATACTGTCTATAACTTATCACATTATATTCTCATATATGCATTGTTCTTTATGATCGTTTTGTAGTTCTTATACTTCTTAATGTAAACAATTGTTAAGATTAAACCGGTAGTTCACTGTATTGGTATTAATTCCTTCAGGAGCACTGGTAGCCGTGGAAAAGGGGATATGACATATGAGCGCCAAATTAGCAAAATTCACAACATGCACTTTTTAGCGATGAAGGCATAGGAACACAACGAGAGTTTAATTATAGCGCGTTGCGCTCAAAACTCAGGCAATTCCGTAGTGCGGTTTCGCATAAAAAATATGTCGATTTGACAGAACATCAAATAAAATGTCTTCCGGAATGTAGTTTTGTTACAATGGTATAGTTACGATATGTTGAATGAACACTAGAACAGAACAGACCTTTGGCAATAGGAATGTTAAAGTCTGATGCAGATAGTTTTTACGCATTCTGTGGAGATGCAGATAATTGTTTAATAAACTTGGCGAAAGTTTAATAAATGCGATTTTTGAAGCAGGAAAGACGAAAAGTATTTTGTTTTATTAACTTGAATTGCATTGATTAAATTAAAAAATTATTATATATAACGTTTTTTGGATGGGATATGATCAAAAACAGTAGCGTAGCCAGGGGGAGGGGCGAGGAGCTATAGCCTCCCCCTCATTGGCCTGCCGACCAAAATGCAGAATAAAGGAAATACCACGTTTTTAGCACTTCTGAGACTGTATTTTACACTGGAATAAACTCAAAAAATGATTTAAAGCATAACTTGAAATGTTTATTTAGGGGGCTAATTTGTCAAAAACAAAACTTATAAATCAGAAAAAAATTTGAATAGCCAAAAATTGGTATTGAATTTTGATCGCTTATTGAAAAATGCTTAACATGGGAATTATCAAAAAATATATAAGTTCAGGAATGTGGGAGGGGGACTTTTTGGTATTACTGTAGTTAATTACCAATCACTTCTCTCAAACTTCTTTCCTTTAGCCCCCCAAATTATATCTTTCTCTATAAAATATAGACGAAACAGATTACTCCTTCAGAGTTTTATTGAACTACCGGTATTGTATTTTACGATTATCAGCTTGTAAATAAGAGAAGTGAAATTCTAGCAATAGCTATCTCCCACATGGCCCATATATGCAACTAGTATAATCATGTTTTCGCACTGCTAATTTCTATGCCACGTTTTAATAGCATTAATTTCTATCAAAATGGGCCTAAAATTAAGATATTTTTCCTGAAAAAATACAAAATTTTCGAGCGCTGTGTTTCCGGCGGCTGGGGGCTTTGCCCTTAGACCCCCCCAGCCTGTGACAGATGGGAGCTTTGTCCCCACACCCCCAAATCTCTTTAACAGTCCTCAATTATTGCAAATTTTTGGCTACGCGCCTGATCAAAAACATGCCGAACAAAGTTTGCACGAGGTCAAGAACAGAAATCATCACCATTAAAATTTGTGATTATATACAATTTGTGCTTATAAATTTTATCATCCCCCCAACAAATTTTCTGGATTCGCCACTGCAAGGATGGCAGTACGGTACTAGGGTGGAGTGAAAAAGAACTTTTTTTCGAAATCGAAAAAAGTGTAGTTCTTAAATCCTGACAAATACTCTAAAAATCCGAAAAAAATTGGTTTGGGGCTGTTGCCACTTTAGGGGGGCTAGCAACACCCCCAAATCTGTTTTAGGGGGGCCAATTTACCCCAAAAGGCCATAACTTGAGAACCGCTTATCGTAGAGACTTCATTTATAGCTCAAAATTTGCGTAATTGCCATGTTTATATCAGCTCTAAGAGAAAGTTTTAGTCTGTTTTGATCGCAGAAAAACTTATGACCAAAAATGTGGTTTTTCTGCCATTTTATCGAAAAATTATGTCAATAAGCTTGTGTTTATGCACTTATCTGCCCATATAGAATCTAGATTACAGGCATTATTACAAATAGGTTGAAGCTGGTTTGATAGCCACTGGTTTCCTTAGCAAAACCAAATCTGTGAGAAAAGAAAAACAGAAATCAGTTGAAACATTTTGCGCCCTAGCATAAAATCGTCTATTGTATAAATTCTAACATGACTTTTACTTTTACTGTATTTATTTTACAGAATTTAGCTAAAATATTTTCAGTTAAGCCATCACGTTGTAGTATATAATTGACTTGAATTCTAAAGAATGCGAAGAAGAAGTTCAAATACAGTGAAGACATTACATAGTGGCCATACATTTACAAGTCGCGACAGCTTTCCTCCAGGTGTGTTGCCTACAAAACGACAAGTGATAGAGCGAATTCTTCATTTAAAAAATTTTCGGACTGAGACCGTAGCAAATGACATAGCTGAAGAAATTCATGACAGATGGATTTGGTGCAATGTGTATCCGGTTCATAAGTACACAATATCAAAAAAAGTTCAGAACTTAGTCGCTTCATTTAGTTCACTTGACCGTTGGACAAAATCAAGACGAGGAAATACGTTTTTGCAAAGAGAATCCGAATTTATGCAGACAATTGATAGTTTGTTTGATGTCTTTTGTGTTGATGATCAACAGAGAAAAAATCTGGAGAAACAGCATGGCTTACGAATGGCAGAAGCAGATTATGCGTTTTACCAAGATCAAAAAAGTGAACGAGTTGGCAAATGTATGGATACTGTTGTTCCTTTATCTTCTTCTGACAAGATGTTTTTAAGGCGCCACCCTCAATCAACAGAACCGACGTGTTCTTCTATTGAAACTGCCGCCCCTTCCACGTCAGCTTGTGGTTATGTCTCAGATTGCAGCTCAGTGCAAACAGAGCATTCACAGTCTTCTACTACTTCCGAATTCGTTCCGGATGCAGAGTCATTTAGTCAAAATCGAATGAAGTGGAGCAACCTTGCTAGAATGAGCGAACGATTTCAAGTATCAGACAGAGCTGCTGCTGCGATTGCCAATAGTGTAATGCAGGATTTGGGTTTCATAACGGAAAACGACAAGACCTACGTTATTGATCGCAGCAAGCTTCGACGAGAACGAGAGCGATGTCGGACTGAAATCAGGGAGAAGGAGCAAGAAAATTTCAAGCTAGTGAATGCCATTTACTTTGATGGCAGAAAGGATGCCACGCAAGTCACCATCCAGGGACCAAATGACAAGTATTACAAATCGGTACAACTTGAAGATCATTATACACTGATTGGAGAACCTGGCGAATACTATCTGACACACTTTTCCACCGAGGATGGCAAAGGAAAAACGATTGCACAGAAGATTTTCAACAACATTGTTGACACGGAATTACATAATAAGCTTGCCATAGTTGGCACAGATGGCACTGCATCGATGACTGGCAAATATAATGGCTGCATTCGAAGTTTGGAAGAGCTGCTCAACAAACCACTGCAATGGGTGGTGTGTTTGTTACATACCAATGAACTTCCATTGCGGCATGTTTTTACCATGCTTGATGGTACCACTAAGGCACTAAGAGCCCCGACTCGTTTTCAGGTCCAATTGGAAAATCGCTAAATGGAGAAGTTTCAAGCTGGCCTGTTGCTGCTCATTTTAAATCAATCCCAAATCCACATTTTGTAAAGTTGCCTGTATCTGTCATAGAAGATTTGAGTGCTGACCAGCATTATGCGTATAAGATATGTTCTGCTGTAATCGAAGGAGTTGTTGACAGCGACTTGCAATATTTGAAAGTTGGTCCCATAGTTCATTCGCGATGGCTTACCCTCGGTTGTCGCATTCTTAGGTATTACATTTCCATGGATAATCCCTCCTCTAACTTAGAAATCTTAGCACAGTTTTGTCTTCAAGTCTACTTCCCAAGTTGGTTTGAAATCAAGTCAAATAGTCAACTAACTCGTGGTTCTAAAAATTTGTTCAATTTAGTCCAAAGAATTCTTAATGTTCCAAATGAAATCGTTAGGGAAACTGCATTAAAAGTGGTGCAACGAAACGGATTTTTTGCTCACCAGGAAAATATTTTGGTTGGAATGTTAGGAGATGATGATGAGAAAATTAGAATGCTAGGAGTGAACAAAGTTCTTTCAATTCGTCGAGAATTAACATCAGCTGATTCGTCGAATCTCCTTGCTATGAGTGTTAATGAAGAGCATTCTTCAGAATTAACCTGTGATACATCCTCAGCTCTGTCGGTACGCCCATTTAATGTGCCAGTAATCAATCTAACCGCCACTTCGTTTGACAAGATGGTGGACTTGACTTCCTGGCAACATCAGCCTCCTGCAATTGAACACTTAACGGATACAGAAATTGAACAATGCCGAGCAAGGCCATTGAAGCTTGACCATCCATGTCATAATCAGTCTGTGGAACGCCATGTAAAGTTGGTAACAGAGGCATCAGCTCAAGTTGAAGGCTTTGCACGAAGAGATGGGATGATTCGGCAGAAGATTAAATCTCGTAAACTTCTAAAAACATTCAATACTAAAATGCAGTTTTGACATTTTTTATTTTGTGTAGGTAGCGGATAATCGAAAACTTAAGCGGGCTTACTTATGTTTAATGTTTGTGGGCGGCTGGGCGGCAATGGAATGGTGTAAACTAGAGAAGGTATACAGTACAGACAAACTTGCATGGTATCTTTTCGGACTAGTGTTTTTTTTTATTAATAGAACCCTTGTGTGTGGATTATAAAATTTTAAATTGCAATGAATCTTGCTTTATAATGGGAAAATTCTTTATCACTATGCCTCTGGGTTGACATTTTAGATTCAATTGATATTGTATACCTACATGGGTAAACGTCATTATATTATTGAATATTGCGTAAAGTTTATGTTGTTAAATGTAAGTGGTTGTAATTAGATAAACGTTATTTGAAATGCATTTCGGTACACCAAACTGCTTCTGTTTGTAAAACTTATTACATCTTGCTTCATAAGAAATGCAGACAAAATGCTTGGGTGAAGAGTTTCTCTGCTGGTTAAATAGCTATTTTATATTCCACATTTCTCTTAAGTTTAGTCTACAGCATGTTGTAAAATATACATCAGCGTTAACTGGTATCTGTCCTATTTCAATCTCATTTGTAATAATGGCGGTAATCTAGATTCTATGTGGGCAGATAAGTGCATAAACACAAGCTTATTAACATGATTTTTCAACAAAATGGCAGAAAAAAACACATTTTTGGTCATAACTTTTTCTGTGATTAAAATAGACTAAAACTTTCTCTTAGAGCTGATACAAACATGGCAATTACGCAAATTTTGAGCTATAGATGAAGTCTCTACGATAAGCGGTTCTCAAGTTATGGCCTTTTGGGGTAAATTGGCCCCCCTAAAACAGATTTGGGGGTGTTGCTAGCCCCCCTAAAGTGGCAACAGCCCAAAAACATTTTTTGGGGGGTTTTTAGGGTATTTGTCAGGATTTAAGAACTACACTTTTTTCAAATTTTTTTTTCACTCCACCCTAGTACGGTACGGTACGCCTCAATTTTTGCTAAGAAGTACGGTACGCTTTTTTTGTAATGGTACGGGACGTTAGTACGGTACGGTTCAAGGTGCGAGGTACGTAGTACGCAAATTCTGAACGTACCGTACCGTACTGCCATCCTTGATGAGAGCTACTTGATATCATAAAGGTGCCCCAAACCTTTTTCGCTATTCCCCTTATTTGCGAAAATACCTTTTAATCCGTTTGACTTCGTACCATTGGCAATCATTCATTTTGGAGCTTGTGACGTCACAAAAGGTGTAGTGTAGATCACTATTAGTAGCTTTGGTCTACAGGTCCAGTAGCAGTAGCTAAATTTTGGAATTTGGTTACCGGCTACTCACTGCTACAAGTTGGTAATCGTGTTTTTTAGTCTGCGAGAATTTTTCCAAAATTATGCTTTTTGTTATGTCGCAAAATTGCGAAATGCAGAATTGCCAATGGTACGGATTCAAACAAATCAAAAAGTTTTTTTGTGAATAAGGGTAATTGTGGAAAAAGATTTGGGGCACCTCTTTATCTCCAGCAGTTCTCATTTCTCCAATAAAACCGATTTCGAGCAGTATCTCTTTAAGCAGAACAGCAGTTGTCAAAACAGATCCATGGTGATTTGCAAATGACGCAGCCGTAAAGCATAGGACGCAAATTTGCAAAGGCTAGGATTTTAGCACTGGCGCCTTTAACCATTCGGCCATGGCAGCACGGTAGGTTCCCTGCCGTAGCAAACTCTGCAAGTGAGCGTAAATATCTGTTAAAAAAATTGTCTTGAATTCTTTCGAAATTTATGTTGTCCGGTTAAAAAAATAAATCCGTGATTAAATCGCGAGCTAGTTGTAGCTTCTGCAGCCAAATCACGAAAGGCTCAAACAAGCCTGCAAAGTTCGTAATCACATGCAAAATCTGTGCACTATAGAGCCTAAATCACATATTTCATAAAAGTTTGGAGCTTTAGTGGCGATTCCTACTTGCAATTGAAGAATTGCACGTAAACTTCCTTAGGGGAGCAAGTAAAATATGTTGGAGACGAATTTGAATTATTGGAAAAATTCATAGCATCAGGGTTCCTACGGCTTTCCTTTAAAAAAATTCTCGATTTTTTCCATACCAAGATTTTACATATCTCAAAGACTAGAGGCCTTCTCGTCTGAAATTCAAAACAATACCCCTGTTACCACCACACGATGAAATTTGCTGAGTCTTATTTATCAGTTTCTTACAATTCAACTTTAAAATAAAACAATGAAACAAAATCGAGCTTGTTCATGAAAATTATATCTATCTGCTTTATTTCTGCATTAGAAAAATGACTCATGACAGCCTACTGTTACTACAGTATTCACCATAGGCTAGCAAAGCTCATCGAGTCCTTCACCGAGCCTATTTCAGCTGCATGAAGTATAAAATCTCGTTTAGCCTTCATCTCCTATGCACTCATTTTAATATCATCTAACATTAGCAGAAGGCGGTTTCGCTTGCTCTTATCGAGTGGACGGTGACAATAATTTTTCTTTATTCATACTGAATGCAATTAAAATTTAGCTTTAAACACGTTATTATATAACACAGCAGAATTAATTAACCGCTAAATGCGCTATTTTGCACTTTAGCAATTAATTTACTGCTAGACGCCCTATAAAACCTGACTTGACTTGCAGTAAAAAGCATAAAATGAAACGTATTCGCTCTAATCAATCTACTTTCTATAATTTATATACTTTAGCGCCACACTTCTGAATGACATTTTCCTTACTTTTTCAATACTAAAAGCAGAATATTTCTCTGTTTCTTACAATTTTCCGGTCTGGAAATGCCGTCATAAAATTCCATACTTTTTCCCGGCTTCTGGGGAACCATCACTTTGTAGTCGGTTATACAGTCAACCACATCCCATAATATTCAATTTCAACAAACAGTTTCTTATTAAACTTTTTCGATTTAATGCTTCCATTTCCATTTTCGATTAAATGCCACAGCTCAAACGCCTATCACCAACCTTCGACTCATTCCTTCAAAAAAGCAAATACAGCAAAACTCCAAAATGAAAGCAATTAGCCAAAATTCCAAATAATGCTTGTTAATTGCACTATATCACAAATCATTAAACTATAAACTATAACTGACTGCATGGCATACTTCAAAGTAATAAACGATGCAAACAAGTAGTCGGTAAATAGACGCATTTAATAAAGGGTAAAAGATGATGACAGGGGAACAACATCAAATCACAGTTTACGACAAAAACATCACAGTTTACAATGCTTAACAGTTTGTAAGTTAATATGAAAAACTAGAAAAAAACCAATTTAAATGCAGCATTGTCAGTACATTACGCAACACCATGCTAAATAAAAACTACACTACCAATGGCAAGTTTAAAAGCAAGATTCAAAATAATCATGATTGCAATAATAACCTAACGTTATACAACTTAATACTTTAAAAAATTCAGCACAGTCAAACACTGTAGAACGTAGATTTACATATGATTTGATTAGAGTAATAAGAACACAAACGACAAGAAATTGAACTATCTGTCCCGAATCAATGATGTATCTGTTCCAAATTTAGCGTAGAAAATTTGCAGTAACCTAGAAAAGTGTGCAAATTATCAAAGTATCTCCGACCATAACAGTTTTACGATTGCTCAGCACAAACAGTTTCAAGAATGTAATAGGTGCGCTCTGTTCGGAGTGCAGCAGCTTAGCAGGACTATTGGGCATAATTTATAAATATCGCTCGTAAAGTTCAAAAACGCCATTAAAATTTTTCATATTTTCCTTTTGAATCATTAGTCTTGTTTCCGTGAAACTCAAAAACACTAAACCAAAAAAATACCGAGAGAACAAACCAATTAAAATAGCAAAAGCAAATAAGTATTCATTGCCGAGTGGTTAACAGGAAAACAAAAACACTAGTAGCGCGTTTACTGCGATTGGAAGAGTGGCTAAGTTTCTATGACGTTTGAATTAGTTACCCGCAAAATTTAAAATTGTAAATCCTATAATCAAATAAGTAAATGAATACTAAACAATTAAACATCAATTAAACTTGTGATCAACCAAACATGGACGGCGATGGCGTTAAAAAGTACTGGAGTGCTTAGGCATACTTGGGTGTCTGGTCTGCACAGTTGATATAAATGCTGATCACTGAGCAGCCTTTTCCTGAGCAGTGAAGACTCTTTTAGCTACTAGAAAGTATTAACTACTCAAACAACCCCATAGAACTCCTGAGGGTGACTTAATATTCAGCAATTGACTATTCTACAACATTCTGAATACATGCTTGCGAATAACAAAGGCCATATCGGTCTCCCATTAAAAATATGATAGATTTAACTCTACAACTACAACCTAGGCAAAATTATCATGATCTCAACAAAACACTGACTGACATGAGGGCATGCAAATTGGGTAAGTAGAAAGGGGGAGCTGGTGTTATTTCCGCTTCGTCTTTTGTGTTGTAACTTCATTATGCAAGTTAGCAGCCGACGTGCAAAACTGCTGCAATTCGCGAGAATAAGCGCTGATTTCCCCTGTTAAAAAATTGTTCAATGAAAATAAATTATTTCTAAAGTAAAACAGACTGGACAAATTCAAATGTTCGCAGAGACATCACTTCTTACAATCCTACTTCATTTAACAATACCGTAATGCTGTCTTAACGTTTGTAATGGGTAATCGTTTCAACCTTGTTCCGAAGTGACGCAGGTGAAACGGAGCATCCATCGCGGGAGTAATCTCGTGTATTGAAGCCACCTGACTATATCATTATTGTCAAGAAGAGTCGATGCAGTGCAAGCAATTGTACGATCTCAACAATAGTAACTAAATTACCAGTACAGTACGCTAAAATTCTTTTAACGTTTGCTATTACAGTTTCAACCTAACAAAAACAAAAGCAATTTTTCTCAAAGTACTGTTTTGGCTCGAATTTTGTTTACCACCAAAGCCCAATCAACTGGACTGACCTGTAAACCAAAATTCAAACAAACCAAAACGCAGAGA
This sequence comes from Trididemnum nubilum, assembly GCA_963965965.1. Taxonomy (NCBI): domain Eukaryota; kingdom Metazoa; phylum Chordata; class Ascidiacea; order Aplousobranchia; family Didemnidae; genus Trididemnum; species Trididemnum nubilum. The sequence goes on along the minus strand of OZ014474.1, from coordinate 15,536,493 downwards.
TGGGCACGGCCACGGCAAGTTTTTTTTTTAAGTCCGCAGACCGCAACCTCGCAACCGAATTTCAATTTTTTCAATCCGCAAAAAAGCTTAGTCCACAACGACGTTTCAGAATTCTTGAATCCGCAACCGCAAGTCCGTAATTCTTGAAGTCCGCAGCTTTGTAATTCTTAAAGTCCGCCACCGCAAGTCTGCAACTTCGTAATCTTAAAGTCCACAACTTCGTAATTCTTAAAGTCTCCGCAATCGCATAAATTTTTAAGGCCGAATTGTAAGTCCGCAACGAGTCGAAAACAAAAAATCGAAAAAAAAAAGATAGCTATCAAGAAATTGTGTATAGGCTGCATATTTGAAAGCATACAAGCTTTTTTTTTCTTCTTAACAAGTAGAGCAGGAAGTTGACACTTGACATCAGCCCAGGGCATTTTTTTACAAAAATACAGAGCTTTCGTGTAGTCTTACCTACATGCGAAACTGCTCAGCGGTAGAAGAATCAAACTCTCAACCTATTAAGTCAAAATTTGACACATTTAAAGCCGTTGCGCTATCTCCAAATCCACTACCAATTACCCACAAATCCATAATTTTTCGCGGTTCACTTGGCATCACTTTGTCAAACACTAACGCTTCCTTGTGCTCTCACGGCGTTTTCCCTGGCTCAATAAAAATTCTTAAAAAATATAACGCTATCAAGTCTACTTTGCATATTACCATAAGAGTAACAACTACGTTAATTTAATTTTAATTTCAGCTGGAATAAAGGGGTTGAGAAAACGAGCGGTAGGGGCGGTTGAATTTAATTTTAAACTTTATGCAATGTCAAAAGTTTACTACATTAAACATTACCCCAATAAAATTTAAGAAAATCGTTTTCCATGAATTTCGAAGCTCACATATTTTACGTGATATAGCTGCATTGAATTATACTTATTTGTCTGTTAGCATATTAGTGCTGTGACGTACTATAGTATACATAGTGACGTAGCCTAAATTGAGAGCGCTGTTTGGTTGAACACAAAAGCTGTCGCAAACGCCGCCTAAAATTTCGCTTTGAAGGCAATCGACGGGGTTTTCCGCGCAAACTAAATTTCGTTCTTATTCGCGTTCGCGCTATGTATAAACGAATTCATTGGAACGACCGACGCTCGCGTCGCGTGTTCCTCTGTTTTTACTCGGACATTTTCCAACTAACGAGTGCGAAATTTCAGACTTTTACTTATAACTCAAGAACGGTTGGGTCTAGCAACATGAAATTTGGACAGCAGTTTGAGATTAATGAGTTATATGTTTGTACCAACTTTCGAGGCAATAGGTCACGTGACTTCGGTTTTAGAACCCGAAAACCGCCCCGCAAGTTTGGCGTAAAAAGCGGTCTCAGTCAAAAACGGCTTAAGTACGGCAAAAAATATTTCGTAGGGTTGTATGTCTCAAGATACCCTTTCATCCCAACCGACCCACTTTTGGTCGCGATGAGGTTTATTTCTTTTTTTTTCCTTTTTTTTCTTCCTAATTTTAGTACGCTCTTCTTCTCCTAAACCACAGAACATGGAAATCTAATTTTTGTGTAAAGTTGTTGAGCTGCAAATGCAACTATTTCTCCCGAACTTTTTTGGGGCAACTCCACCGGGAAACCCCCCAAAATGGGGCCCCAAAAAATCAATTTTTTAAACAGCTCAAGCTAGAGTGCTAGTTTTTTTTTTGATATCAGTAGATATTTAACAGACAAATATTTTGACATAGTTTGGAGGTGCCACCCCCCCCCAGGGACCTCCCCAAATAGACCCCAAAAATCAATTTTTGAATGGCTCAAGCTAGGGTGCCAGTGTTTTATGATATTAGCAGATATTTAACTGACTAATATTTTGACTCCACTTTTCTAGAGGTTCCATAATCAGATATTTTTGAATAATTGCTGATTTTACGGTAGACAAAAAGTACTTTTGAGCGTCACAGCATTAGCTATGCGTCGATCGTTCACTGGGTTTGCTGGCAAACTCCCATCTAGTTTCATTATTACCTTTCTTCCGCGAACGCCACCTTCGTGTTCGCGCCGCTTACCGCATTCGCGCGGTGCATAACGGTAAACGGGCCTAAAACGCACCAATTGCTTAAGAAGCCGATATGTACGTTTAAATATAGATTGTAGTTTATGGTTGATTGGCTGAAGCCTTTTCTTGGCGAAATTCTGGCAGCAAGCCTGCAATCTTCGTCAAAAAATGACGCTGTTTGAGCTCTCTTGGCGACACTGCCGACAAGCACAAAAATATAAGGGTAGCCCGAGTTCGGACAAAAATGTGATGTTATGAGTACAGTAGAATTTGCCAAATTCGTCACCTCAACAGAATTACAAAAAAAACTGACGAATTAGGCAAAATGACGAAATCCGCAAACAGGTAAAAACTCTGTAACGGCTGGTCTACTTGGCGCTTACATTGATTTTCTGTAACTTAGCTCTGACAATAAATTGTGAAATGAAACGCAAAAAGCGCACTTAAACCGTTAACTCTTAATTTTAACTGTTCAAACTGTCGCTGCTCTTTTTTTACACGTAATCTCTATGTGGTATTTTTGTCGCTTTGATGGAGAATTGAACTGGTTACTATTGTCACGTCTTACTTGCGAGTTACGTAAGCGTTTTTTTACTTTGATCGTTCTACGAACTTTGCTTAATCAATCTTTCCACTTGTTGTGCAGATTGTGATAGCAATGTTACAGACTAATGGTTAGTTGTAGTAGCCAGATAGCTTATCATCGTGTTTTCAGTATTATTAGTAGTGTCCTAATATCATGCCTTATTGAGTATGCTTAATCTATGTTTATTTAGCTTTGATAGTTGTGTTTCGCTATTTGATTAAAGCCATAATTTGGTTTGGTTAAGAATCTGTTATGTATACCACACTCTATACTCAGTTAATTACTGTACTCCATTTAAACTTCTCTTGCCTCGCCTCTCAGCTGGTAGTTAATGTACAGTAGTTAAAACGCAACTTGCACATCATCCTTTTGTGTTGCTGCAGAGAGACTTTGCTGTAGACTATTAATCCAATACGGACTGTTTGTTTGTTTGTTTGTTTGAAATCTAACATGTGTTAAACCATGGACTTCTAAGAAGTCCATGTTTCAACTAACCACTGAGACTGCATGAATCCATCCATCTTGCAGCAACGAACAAAGCTATGAATATCCCTTCAAAAATGAATCGAAATCTGCAAATGACGAATAAGCCGAACAAGAAGTTTCTCGGGGATATAAAGAGGTGGCAAATTGAGCGAAGTGACGAAATAGATGATGGCGAATTAGACGAACTGCAATGCATGTAAAACATAGGAATTTTGCCAGGACTGAAGAAAATGTGACGAATTTGGGAACTGACAAATTAAATGATGACGAATTAGACGAATTCTACTGTACTTACGAAAAGAATTAATAAAACAAAGTTTATTACTTGTTAAGTGCTATAAAGTGCTTTTGTCTAAAAATACATCCAAATATTTTTCAAGCCGAGTGATGAAACACAAACTAATGGTGAACACTGGACAGCATAGCATAGAACACTACTACACATTGAGCTTGCGCACCGGTGCAATGTGGTCGTAGGTATAAAAATCAGCCTATTGATTACTCCTTTTTTAGACTGGTTTAAAATTCTAGAACCATTTCAGACTAAAAAACTTTGTGTTTATTAACCTCAGCTACATCACATTTTACAGTGAACGATTAACTGTTTCTTATGTTGTAACATTTCATTTTTCATCGGGAAAAACAAGTAAAGGCAATTCAACACGAAATTTACAATTTCGCGCAAACAATCAAAAGATTTTCTCGTAAAAAGTTAGGCCATTGAAACGAAATTTGCAGGATAAGTAGTTAACGATAAAGACAAAAATAATGTGCACAGAATTTTAATGATGGACTCTCAGCGTGAACAAAACGCCAAATAACTAAAAATTGTGTGCCTAGGAAAATTCCCAGTTTTGTATATTTTTAAGTATATTACTTTGCGACGTCATAAATAAATGATGTCACAAATGCAGCGAATTAAGCCTAAGCTTGAACGGTCTAAACGAGGGTAATTTTGAGTTTATATACGATAACAAAACGACCTAGAGCGAAGAATATATCTCGAGTTTGCACAGGCAAAAAATGCTGCCTTTATACGTTTAGGGCCGTAAAAAAGGGGGAAGGAGGTAATGCACTCACGTTGACGCAGCACCCTTAAAATTTCAAAACAATCATTTCTCTTTCGCAATATTTATATCCGCTCACGATGCTACTATTATGACGTTAAATGTAGTTACCCAGCTATGCTTCACCTCTCAAAAAATGCGGACACACGTTACAATTATGTAAACTTAGCGTATAATATTTATACTGTACTAATAGTAATTAAAGCCTCGCTAGAAATCGTCATGCTTGACAAGTTAAAAGCAGAAATATTTTACGAAATTAGAAAGCAATTTCAATATTAGTACAAAAGTTGCGGAAATGCGAACTAAAATTAAAAATAGTCCGTATCCGCAAGTCCGCAATTTTTTCGTTAGTCCGCAATTGCGGATGTCACAATGTATACCATTGAAAAGTCGATTGTTATTTAATGGAATGAATCGGAAGGTTATTTTAATTGTTGAAAATATGGTAGAGATAAATCTGGCCAAATTCGCTAACGAAGACAACACCAGTTGAAAATGGACAACTACTGTGCTACAACGGAAACAACCTATTATGCTATTCAAATTTTGCAGGAGGCTGTTGTTCTCTAAACTTAGCAACCAATTCATTCGAGCCAAAAGCGCGAGATGTCTATGCAAACAACTAATAGTAGGTTCTCTAAATTTAGGAACCAGTTCGCGCGTACCACCTGTATAGCACCACTAGAAGCAACCTCCACAACATAAGCATATCTTGATAAATGCTTTAACTTTACCTTCTGGATTGCTTTGCGGGTCGACAAAATGAGCTCCTAGTTTAATCTGAATCAATTCCAACACACGTTTAAATCGAGTTTTTGATCCTGAAAATAAAAAATAAGTGATTTTATGACGTCCAAAACGGGAACGTTAAACACTAGGTATGCTTTTCAAACTGTTGACGAGTTTGCAGTTGTAGAGACGAAAAGGTGTTAACAGGATTGGCGTTATGGGGACGTGTCGCAAAAAAAAAAACACAAAGACATACAAAGTCCAATTCATTCGTATTGCATTTGTTTTAAGTCGCACAAGCAGTGAGTTTGTTGGGTTTATTCAACCCCACCCCCTAACACTTCCCTCGTTCTTTTTTTTGTTGGTAGCTGCTATGCAGTCAGTAGTCAGTATGCTATCCATAAACTATACAAAAAATATTGAATGCTTAGGTTAAAATGAGAAAGTCCAAATGTTTTAAATTGAAACGGAATGCGCTTGAGTATTGATTTGTAAACATCACAACATAACGTAAATCTACAGTATATCTTCTAATGATGTAAGGACAACTTTGTGCTATCACTAACCAAAAACGCAACCAGTAACAATCTTTTACGGCGATTTCAAAAGTCTAAAAACGTGTTCAAACCATATATGCTGCCGCTTATCAGGCCAAAGGTCATTAGTACAAAGTAGGTAGCAATCGTAAATTATATATGTTATAACGCAATAATATCTATCACCTTTCAGCTAGAATCAAAAGTTTTAATGCTACCATTAACTTCAACAGTTGAAGGAGATTGCATTCGTAAGCTTACTGATTGTTTAGATCGACTTAAAAGCTAAGAAAAAGTCAAAACAGCTAATCATTGATAAGATCAAGGCTAGTTGAAAATGATGCAACGCGTACACGGTCTACCAATGAACTACATTGCTTTGGTCGATTGAGGCAACGCAAACTACGGCGCCTTGTAAGATTGGTAGGAAAAATTTGGTTAGCTTACTTTAGCCACTTTTTACGAGCATTTGAGTGATTTAAAAGAAGAGTGTAAGAGCTGACAGGTTAAGTATACATTAAGTTGAAGCAGTGTTTTTCAGTCATAAATTAACAAGTGTTTATTGCACGTGACTGGTAAAGGGTGTGCCCAGTTTAAAACTCTCACGCTTTGTTAGTAGAGCTACAATAAAATTTTCTAAGAACATTGCTAAATATTGATAATGATAGGTATTGCAAACTATAATCGCAAAAAAGCAGAGCAGAGCAAAAAACGTAGAAAATCGGATGTTTTCTGACTTTAGCAAGCCACCCCAGATTTAAAATTCCAAAATAAATAAAGAAACTTGAGTAGCGTCAAAAATCGAATCACTTTCAAATGCGAGTACGAGTTAAAAATATTCATTAGCTACAACAGCCGATCAGCATTTCATACGAAGCGTGAATGAGCGCGACGTACGGTGCCGCATTCAAAAACATTGGTAACTAAAGCTACGCACGTATGCAAAACAATGAAAACAAAGCCTAGTTTGAAGCATACCAGTCGTTTGTGGCCAGGCCCATTTCCTATACAGCAACAACAGTATTATTAGCCTGTCAATCACAAAGAAAATATAGAATGGAACAGGCAGAAACAGCAACAGAACCGCTAATTAAGACGGCAATATTGTACGTAGAATGAGTTAAAATGAATACCAGGCAATACAGACCCCTAAGAGTTTAGAGAGAAATACTAATTCTCCGATTCTCAGACTCACGAAACTTTATCGAGAATAATAGCTGCTTACGTACTTTGCGCTTATAAAATTTATAAATTGCGCTTATAAATGTTCTACATCATGAGTTCATCAAAATAATACTGTAACGCATCAGAAGTAAACAAATAGTAAGTAACGGAGAGAAAGCGAATCTATGAACAAACAGTGACATTTGGTCTATTTTACAGCTTATAATACTGTGATAACTGTTACTACAGTAAAATCCAGAAATAGATTTTTAAGAAAGACCATTTGCGTGAAGAAACGCAAATTGCCTATTGACATATATGAATAGGGTTTCGGTTGTAGGAAAGACATCGTATGGAATTACGTTAAGCATTTTTCTAACCAATTGCTTAGCATACGAGTAAAGGTTACAGCTAGCAGAAACTTTTAGGTTTCCAGAAAACAAGAGGCAAATGGGTGAAAGCACTGTAGACAATCAGGTTATTCAGAGTTTATTAGAGCAAATCATAAGTTAATTTCTGGTTTTGCAAGAAGCGATTTGGAAAATTCAGCAATTTGTAAGTACCTATGAATACATTTATTTGCAAGTACGAATCAGACCGCTACGTCAGTATAACCACACCAATGTATAGCGTCCTTTTAGGGGTTTCGTTGCTTCTCTTTCGTCAAGCTGCGCTACCTCACAGGGTACGCTGCTATGCCCCAATGGAAAATATGCGTTAAGTGCTTTTCCTAACCGAACCGGGAATCAGCAACCTTTCCATCTCGAACAATGAAAGTAAATAGAAGATTGCTGCTTAAAACTACTCGAAATAATCAAAAATCGTTCGACGAAGTAGAACAATGAATATTGATATTTTGATTTTCATACCGATTCCTATTGTACAAAAACATTAAATCTTGTTAGAAATTTTATTAATTAATTACTGTGGTACCTCAAACTGAACGTAGGTTGCAAAATGAACCCAAACTAACTTGAATGGTAGTTAACCTTGATCCTGTTTGACCTGATTAAGATTTGGCGCCAAGCAAAAACTGTAGCTCGAACTAAAAGATCAATTTCACATTTTGGATCCGGTTTAAAACGACGAGTATTTTGCATAACAAAAAAGTTATTTTAAATCCGGCAAGTTCGAATCGAGAAAACACCAGTTACTGCTGTTGTAGTAGTATGGAAAAAGCCTACTTCTTTTAAATCTGTTTCCTTTGACTTTTTATTCAAAAGTAACTAGAAAAAGTTGTTACATTTGAAAGGAAGTAAGATTTGCACCAAATACTAACAATTTTCACATTTTTTTCAGAAAGGTCGCAACGTGACATGTGTTTTAAGATTTTAAATATAAACGAAACCAGATTTTCAAGCTGTAAGTTCATTTCAACTTCAAGCTGTGGGCAAAACCAGAGGTTCAAAAAACGCTTGACTATGCTGTTACTGCAAACTTATTAAACAGTGATTTTTTTTCTCGGTGAAACAAAGTGTTCTGGTTTTTAGTCTCTTAAATCCGGCGCTTTTGTGATAGATTTCAGCTTCAGTTGTGTCGTTGGCAGTTAATGACAACTTAAACATCATCTGAATTAAAAGAGTTGAAAGTTTAACAATACCAAGATATTCAGTTAGGTCTAAAATCCAGCAGCAAAACAGTATTAAGATTTAACTGTTTTACGTAAAGGAGTCATGTGAGAACAATTGATGTTAAAGGCAATTAATTTGAACGTGGAATAAGTCAGAACTTTTATAACCAATTATTCCTAATTTGAAAACCGAACAGTGCAGGCTTTAAGAATGTATGATCGCGTTCACTAAAGCTTGAAAGTTGCGAAACTATCGCGCTGCACAAAGTCGAACTGCTAAGTTCATGTTACAGTAAGTTCCTGTACAACAGAGAGCATGCGTGGCAAGGCCATATGCAAAGTAATGCAACAGAACGATCCCTTGGGTTTCCGAAGCAAACGAACTCGGCGAAGTAGAAAATGACACCATAAATTTATTGTTTTTACCGCAGAGATTTTCCCGTCTATGCTCCAGACGCAAATAAGGGGCCATATTTTGAAAATGGTTTCGAGTCTATAAGATCTTCGAAAACAGCACACTAGAACATAGGTTAGAAATGGAAATAACCTTGGTTTGCTCAAAAACTAAGGCACCGGTATTGTGAATAGAGCAATTAGTAGCTAACCAAACCTTAGTCTAAACCGTTTTACTTTTGTTAAGAATTGTGGAAAAAACAATATAACAGTTTCAACTAATCCGTAAAAAAACTTGAGTGATCACTGATCAAGCAGCTGCATCTTATTGTTGCCGAAAGCTATTTTAGATGACATAAAAGCGAAGAGTTAGAAAGTCAGTCTTGTTATCTTTGTACGTTACATACTTAGTAATCTAAAATTGATAAAAGAGCAAAATCCAATCTAAAAGACGCGATAAGCCTTTCATTCCACAAACCATGTACTAACACATCACAGATTCGTTGAGTAACCGCACGCTGCAAAACTTCAACAGCTTCATTTTTGGAATTTGTATCTGTATAAGAACTTTGTTACATCTATTGGTAAAATACCAGCTTACCTTTTTAGAAGAGATTCTGTAGTTTTATTCATGTTACTGCAATTTTACAAACGCGTAAACGAAACTCGACGATACGTTTTTGTATAAGTCAAGCTAAAATTGACGGTGCGAATGTGTAAAACATGACTTGAATTTTGAGTGTATGCTGGAAAATGCTTTAATGAAACATAATCTGTCCTGGTACAAAAAATATATACAATATATTTTCATTAAAACAATAATTGAATTTGACAGCTTCATTTAACCTGAGGAACACAGCGAGATATTTTTCGGTAATATGTTCGTTAAATACAAACATTAGTGACTTAAAAATTGTGTGAACTATTGACTTTAAAACTGCTTAGACCCACTTGGGATTCTTGACCTCACTAGTCACTACTTATCATTTCTTCAATAATGAAGCCTTTCGATTAAGTTAGTAAAATATCGAAATAGTGAAATATTGAGATATCCTTGAGCCAGTAATGTGGTAGATTATTATCAAAGGAATGGATTGTTGAATCAGGCCAATAAAATCAACGGTGCAAACTAAACAAGAAATAAAACCACTTCACAAACTCTTTCATACTACACAAATCGTTGGAGAGCCACTGAAACAGCGTTGCTCTTATATCACCAGCACGAGAGCAAAGGTAGAAACAGGGAAAATTGAGCCAGTAAACGTATCTTAAAATTAGACGATAAGTATAATTTTCTAGGAAAGTAATGAGATATTCAGATATATATTTTTGCGAGCCAAGTCAAATGACCGCGAAAAACTGACCGCGAAGCAATGATTTCGTTACATGTTTTCGTCACTGATTTCGTCGCAGTGATTTCGTCACAAAGTGAGGGTTTGGGCAAGATGGCTCTGGGAATAGCAAAAATATATTTAGAACCGCACTTCTCAGCCAATCGGCGTTGTTCGCGGTCAGTTTGTCGCGGTCAGTTGTCGTGGACCCGTATTTTTGTGCGGCAGTTGGTCGAGCGGTAACGCGTTCGTCTCTGGAGCAGGAGGTCTGAGGTTCAAATCTCGGGCCAGTCAAATCGAACAAAGTGTTGCCAACGGCTCGCCACCGCTGCGATATACCTTCGGAAGAAGCCATTTGCCTGCAAGCGCAATGACGCGGAAATGGGCCCCGCCAACTCATTTCACGCTTTGGGGTAAAATATCGAGTATAATGAAAGATTTGATTTGATTATTTTTGTGTGGTACAATCTAACTTAATTAGCTATTTTTTGGGCTAAATTTTTGCAATACAGCCTAGAAGTATATCTTGAATTTCTATTACACTTTTTTTATAAGACCAATTTTCTGAGAGCAAGAAGCTTATTTTTGATCAAAATTTAAGAACAAAGCCAGCCACAGCTTGAGAAATAATTACGAACACTATTTGGTGTCACTTTATTCTCCAATAAGTTAAGAACAAATGTGGCTGAAAATTCGGAAAAATTCAAGAATAACTAGCCTTAACCCACAATTTCTGATTCCCATCCAAAAAAAAACTGTAATTATGCAAGCTCAGCAAATGTCTTCGAACTAGGAAGCTAAAATCAGCATTGCGAAAGAAAATGCAGTATTACAAAACTAACCAAACTTGGTCTTAACATTTGACAGTTTAAAATGGAAGATACTAACATTGGTAGGGATGGCGAGTTCGTCAGCAAGCAAAGTTAACAACAAAATTTGCAAGAAAAAATGAAAGTCAGGCCAAGTTTAATACTGCAGTCTTTTGGTCATAGAGTTTTCGATAAACTAACTAATTGCTAACATATAACGCTTCATTAGTGGTAACGAACAAGGCTACTTCCACCCACCTAAAACAATGAAACTCTATACTAATAACAATGACGACATGGAAATGCTTCTTCATTTTTCGAGCGTAGGTAGTTATAACATTGCTGTTGTTGTGGCACATACAAAGTTCTCGTGAATACATTGTGTAGGTTGAGTATTCATTAATTTATTCGAGAACACAGCATTGTTTTAGGTTCCTTTTGGTCAGTTTTCAGTGATGACTCGTGATTTTTGTGCGTCACCTGAGTTCAGTAGCAAAGAGAAACAGAGAAATTACGCAAGATCAGAAAATTACGAGATGGAGTGAATTCAATAAGCTAGATGAAAGTCATTTAGCTAACGAATGAATTTTGAAACTTTAAGAGAATATTTTTTGTCTCAATGCCACCAAAACAGAGCTAAAAGCTTTAAATTAGCTGTATATATTTCAAATAAGATAAGTGCTGTTGCTCATTGCTTCAACATTTTAAGCACTCTCTTTATGGTTAAAAAGGTATTACGTACCACACACTGAAAAACTTTTAACTCACTAAAAGAAACTGTACTTCAAAGTTTTAAGTCGATTACAATAGTCGTCTACTGATGATGATAAGCACTAAACTGGTAAGCTTCAAAAACAAACAAAAAAATTGAGAGCGAGACGCTTAGTCCAGCACTAATTTCAAGTTATGTGAGGCATACAGAATAAATTTCAAAAGTGTTTCCTTTTCAATTTAGAGCTTAGAGTTATCTTTAAATTTTTTGTCAATGGTTTTCCTGAAAACAGCTTTTTTTTTTCAATTACCCGTAATAATAGTGCAAAATCTAGATTTTCGAGAGCAGATTCAACCGCACTTGATTGAGCTTGCTGTGTTAAGTGATTGCACAGTTTAGTTCAGGATAAACCATCGAACTTGTTTAAATTGACATTTTAAATAAAGATTCGTAAGTGGTGAATGGCACGTTAACAAACCTTGAAGTATTTGAATGTGCAAAACATTACTAAGCCTCCATTAAACCTTTTGTTGCTGTTGAGTTAGAAGTAAGTCAGCCTTAACCACGAGATAAGCACTAAACACAAAGCCATGGTTATAGAAAGGGTTTTTCATGTAATGGAAACTGAACATTAACTTATAGACTATTTTAGCAACGTCACTTCTCTCGAAAAAGTATCGTAAAAGTAATGGATGATCGCATATTACTTAGGATCGTTGTTTAAGTTAGCATACTACAAAATTAGAAAGTGAAATTACGCATTAATTTTTGGTATTAGCACAACAACGGCCAGGAAAATCGGGTGAGCTACCCCTCATCGTTTGAATTTAAATGCAAGTTTATTTTAAACAGCTACATAAAACGACAATGTCGTTTTTCACTGTTAAGGTCAGTGATGTTTTGTTTGTATCGCACAGTGTAAAGCACTTACAGTGAGTTGTTTAGCAGTAACAGAAACGCAACCCAGTAAATCAAATGCTCTAATTTGTATCTTCATTATGACGTCTAATATGACCCTTGATGAGCGAAAAAAAGGAAAATCGCGCTTAGGCTTATTATTTCGGTGTCTGAAGAACAAAAGTTCTCTATTTACGTCAATATGCTTAGAAAGACTTGGAGTCAGGCTGCGGAGACATTGGAAAAAAAGCATGACTCCAGCTCCAGCGGCGGAGCTTTTGTTCTTCACATCTATGGCGCAACATCGCTGTCACTTGCCAGTTGCATTTAAGTCAGAAAGTTTTGTTCCGGTAATCTATCAAATTCATAAAGTCAAATGTTGACAAGCGCAACCAGGATTTTGCTTGGGAGGAGAACCTTAAACCCAAAGCTAAAATTCCTTTGGCGTTTGATAGACGGGATGGTCTAGGGGTAGGGCCTCCAGCCGATTGATGACTTTAATAACTTTTCGGAAAAAATTGCAATTTTAGCGCCATTTAGATGGTATTTTGCACGTTTTTTGAGCCATTTAAAACAAATTAGCCTAATTATTGATAAAATTTGGAAGTGCTTTGACAGCTAAATTTCTCAGCCTCATCAGCCCCACTCCCTGCAGTCAGTCTCATTAGCCTCACTCCCACTCTCAGCCTCATCAGCCCCACTCCCTGCAGTCAGTCCCATCAGCCTCACTCCCACTCTCAGCCTCATCAGCCCCACTTTTTGCACACAGATCAAGTCCAAAACACGTTCGAAATCAAGCAAATTTGGTTTAAATGTAGCTAAAAGGTGGGGCTTCAGCCTCCTTAGCCCCAACCCCTCGATTGCGTCAATGATTACCAATACATACTAGAGGTCATTCGCAGTGAAACTCTATGTGAACTAGGCTGCTTCATAATTTCACCACTTTTGAATTTTTTAACGGCTACCCTTTTTCCTGATGGAATGGATTTTTGACGCTGAGCACGAATTTGAAATTATTTGTTGTTTATGACGTCATCTTGGAGGTGCCCGAGCAACGATGACGTCATGTTTACCGATTTCGGCATATCTCGTGAACTACTTGCGGTAGAAGTATGATATTTACACCAAACGACGCAAAATATATGATTTCCTATTTGTTCTCCATACAGTATTTTGTCGTATCTGCACTAGAAAAATAGTTATTCTCAAAAAACACTTTTTTGATCGTTATCGCACTCTGGCATCACTTTATTCATCAAATGATTTTCGTACCGTTACGCATAAGTTTGTTCCGGGGTTACTTGTGCTATTACGCCACAAATGCATTTGTTGTATTAATAAAACACCATACAATATTTAGAACATACATCATAGTGCACTTTTTCGTACATCAATGTACTCTACAACAGTGCATTTTCTCAAAAATGACACGCCCTTCAACCCTGCCATTTGGTGAGGAAAAAGTTTCTTGAACAAAAGTAAAAAAAATAAATGAACCACCCCACGAGCTACACCACATGTATGTCATGATAGCCACCCACAAAATATAGCAGCCTTGTACAGCTGCTGTCTCAAGGAATATCACCTCTCGTCAGCTAGGCTAGCTACGTAAGCTTATAAACGCTCAACCGAAACTAGAAAAAATGGCGTGTATGAGAGACATGTGGTGTTACTCATGGGGTGACTTATTTCTTTTTTTATTTCTTTTCAAGAAACTTTTCCCCGTTACCAAAGGGCAGGGTTGAAGGGCCTGTCATTCTTAAGAAATTGATCAATTATATTCTCCACCAAATAGGCCCTCTCGGGGAATTGAAGTGGGCCCAATAAACGGAATACTACATGCGTTATAATTCAACGGTTCTGTTAGCATCATAATCTAGCTGTTCTAGCAGATATGCTGGCTTATCGATGTTGGCTTGTCGGCCACAAAATCGACATGCCAGCATATCCGCTAGATTATGATGCCAACATAACCTTTGAATTATAACGCAAGTAGTATTCGATTTATTGGGCCCATTTCAACTCCCCAAGAGGGCCTATTGGGTAGAGGAAATTATTGAACAATTTCTTACGACAAGACAAATTTTATTTAGTCGCTCAGTAACAATACAGGGTGGCCAATAAGTAGGTATACAGCAATGACAATATAAATCGATTAAATTTGCGTTTACGTCCGAAGCGGTACATTCCAAAGCGCTTCACATTACTTGCTAAGTACGAGGAACTGAAATATGACTTGAAATGAAGTATTTACCACCAATAAAAAAATTCTTGTAACACTTTCGAGCGTTAACTGTATACCTACTTATGGGCCACCCTGTACAACGGCAGTAATAAATTTATTAGAATTGCGACAGGAAAGTTGCGAAAGGACCTCGCGGTCATCAAGTCAAGCAACCACCCTAATTGTCAAGAGAACTTACTGATTTAGCCAAGTGGTATTGAGATTTAAATATGTTTTAGTGAAATGAACCGTTGTTAGATTTTATTTACTTAATGGCACGTCATCGGCCAAACCATTTAAGCTTTAAGAAAAATCCGGAGATCCAAATAGTCATAGCGAGACGTGCAGGCGACTTATTGCTAATGATTTAGAAATTTTTTATATTGAATTTAAAATTTTTTACACGATAACACCCTAATTTCTTGAGGAATGAAATGACATGGCAGGATGACAGGCCCTTCAACCCTGCCCTTTCGTAACGGGGAAAAGTTTCTTGAAAAGAAATAAAAAAAGAAATAAGTCACCCCATGAGTAACACCACATGTCTCTCATACACGCCATTTTTTCTAGTTTCGGTTGAGCGTTTATAAGCTTACGTAGCTAGCCTAGCTGACGAGAGGTGATATTCCTTGAGACAGCAGCTGTACAAGGCTGCTATATTTTGTGGGTGGCTATCATGACATACATGTGGTGTAGCTCGTGGGGTGGTTCATTTATTTTTTTTACTTTTGTTCAAGAAACTTTTTCCTCACCAAATGGCAGGGTTGAAGGGCGTGTCATTTTTGAGAAAATGCACTGTTGTAGAGTACTATGATGTACGAAAAAGTGCACTACGATGTATGTTCTAAATATTGTATGGTGTTTTATTAATACAACAAATGCATTTGTGGCGTAATAGCACAAGTAACCCCGGAACAAACTTATGCGTAACGGTACGAAAATCATTTGATGAATAAAGTGATGCCAAAGTGCGATAACGATCAAAAAAGTGTTTTTTGAGAATAACTATTTTTCTAGTGCAGATACGACAAAATAATGTATGGAGAACAAATAGGAAATCATATATTCTGCGTCGTTTGGTGTAAATTTTCGTACTTCTACCGCAAGTAGTTCACGAGATATGCCGAAATCGGTAAACATGACGTCATCGTTGCTCGGGCACCTCCAAGATGACGTCATAAACAACAAATAATGTCAAATCCGTGTTCAGCGTCAAAAATCCCATCAGGAAAAAGGGTAGCCGTTAAAAAATTCGAAAGTGGTGAAATTATGAAACAGCCTAATGTGGACTATACTAACAAACTGAAACCCTTAAAAAGGCATTCAGGTCAAACATTCTTTTTGCTCGATTTTTTTCAAAAAATTTTGACACATCTGAAGACCAACTTCACTAAATTTGAGCTTTCTACGACCTTCCGTTCATGAAATATAACAGATTAGATTTTCCTTTAAAGAGGCTTTTTCCCCTTTGAAATTTTGCCAGGGTTGTCAATTAGAAATAAAATTTCAAAAACTTACTGCTGGTTCTTGATTCTCCACAAATATTTTGCGGCAGAGTAATTGACAACAAAGTACAGGTTCAGAGCTGTAAAATTCGCTGCTTTTCAATAAATGTAAGCCAGCTTTCCCAAGTTTAATCTTCTGTTACAGTACTGATAAACTGGCAACACTAAAGTAAGTCGAAAACGGCTAATTTTGAACTGCAATAATAGCTCAAAAACGGGAAGGCGTAGAAACTTCATATTTGGTGAGAATGCATTTTAGGCATATTCCAACATTTTGGTCATGAGTGAAAAACTTGACTTGAATGCCCTTTAACAATTTCAATTCCAGATTTTGAACAATAATACGGGCGTTTTCTTGGATTTAGCAATGTTTTTCGTTCTTAAAAAGCCGGAGCTGGAGCTAGTCGATTTTTTGCAGGTTCGCAGCAAGTGCAGTTATACGCTTCGGCAAAAATACTGGGCTACGGCTGCGTAACCCTGCTGGAGACATTACGTATTTTTAAAGAGAAGCCCTAAAACTATGCTTGCAATCGCGGAAATGACAAACAAATTGTTATGACCGAAAAAATATTTTCAAGGCAGAACCAATAACCGATTCAATGCAAAAACTTAGATTCTAAGCGAAAAATAAACCCAGAACTAGAGTCACATCGCTTCGCATCAGCTTCCATGCAAACAACCAGCTAGGTCGTGCTGTGTACGGTAATTCCTTGACTATAGGCAATTTTTGCTCACAGTAAAGCTTGTTTTCCATACCTGATACAAGTTTGAACGTGACGTGATATGTTCCATACGACATATTTGAAGACTGGTCGTCTTCCTCATCGCTTTTATATTGTGGTGAAACCTAAGAATAAGAAAGACATATTATTGGTGCTTAAGGAAGTTGCAAGCTTAGTTGCATTGATGATAGTTTTCAGGACGAAAATCGAATTGTTTTAACGTCAAAAAATAATTATTACGTTTTTTGCATTTGTGAGAATTGAAGAAGTCGAGTATTAGTGATATTTTTTGAATTGGGCCAAAAATCTAGTAACACAATTGGAATTGGTCACGAAGAGTATCAAAGTTTCGGTGGTGAAACGCTTCAGGTCTAAAAGCAGTCTAGTGGCGATATGTGGTTGAGTGTACAGTTGGGAAGATTGTGCTGATAGCAACATTTAATGATAACGCAGATGTACTGAAACTGTGATTAGATGGAAGGAAAACAATCAACATTGAAAAAGGAAGCGGATGTAACACATGTCTTTATAGAGTGCACGAGTTTATTTGTCTAATACCTTTTTCCAACCTCTTTTTTGAACAATTGTAGGCTACTATTTGCCATGACTAAGCGCAGCTTGACCCGACTATTTTTAACGCTGACTGTGCTAGTTGGAATAAAAATCACTAAAAATTGCACAAAGTTAGTAGATACCAGCACACCCTCACTTTGAAAAGAAAGTATCAGCGCACTACGTTTCCATCCTGCTCTTAACCAGATCTTGACTAAACTTCTTCATATAAGTAAGAAGAATTAGTTAACGAGCTTTAAAACCATGCAGTTTCAGTAATATGGCATTTTCTTCTTAACAAACGAGAGCTTAAGAATACTATGAAGAGTAGAGCATACGAAAAAATCGAACCTTTACTATATCGGCCTGAAACTTGACAATTTTAGAGGGAAAAACAGAGTGCGAATAGCTGCCCTGGCTGCGATACTCGCAACAAAAACGTGTAGGTTTCATGATGGAGTGAGTCAGGTTCGAAATCTAAAAAAAATAATTTTTTTATGGAGATATTACAAAATTTACAAGTTCGATCCGTTCACCAGAAGTTCATTTTTTCATTATTCTTAAATTTCAGATAAAATTTTTGAAAAGTTATTAAGATAATGCATAGTTTTGCTAGCAAATTTGAAGTATTGCATGCAATAGCCCAAATAGTCACCAAGAAATATGGAAATACCGGAGAAATTACTTCAAAATTTAAATTTTTGACTGAAAATTCTCAGCGCAAAAATATAATCAATTGGAAGAGACACCGTCTCGTCTTATTTCGTCTGGGCCACACAGCTTTTTCAACCAATTTTGACTTCGTTTTTTTTTCACAAATGAACATAATCTAACGGCGAAAAGCATTCGTGCAGTCATGTTGACAAGAAACAGATCGATGCAGACAATTTGAATCAGACATTTACAACTTTAATGTACCAAAGCCAAGTTTGCAAACAAAGCATATGAACACGATATTTGGAAATGCCTAAGTGATTTCGGTGTTATAGACATAGATAGAACAAGGAAGTGTAACTTGCACTTACCGACAGAAAAGTGTGTGCCAGGTCAGCTTTCACTGTGCTCATGAAGCGATCTTTCATCACGAGCGTGAGCGCTGGTTCCATGCTGCAATCGCGACCACTCATGCTTGACGATGAACCGCTCACGAAATTTCCGAACCATGAGCGTTTAGTCAGTCTAAAAATTGCGTCACTATCGAATCGTAAATTGAAATTTGTGCTTAAATTAAGTAAACCAATCTCAAATATGTAAAAGCAATTTTCCAACTGCTAATTACCTAGCACGAAAGTTTGAATTAGACGCTGATGTATTTTTTCTTCGTCGATATTGGGTTTTTGAATTGAAAGTCGACCGAGTGAATTGCGTTTCAAACCAAATTTTTGTTGTAATTCTGATTTTGTAACAAAATTTTGTAAAATTAACTTAGTCGTAAGTCCTATAAAACCACCATGTTTTGCTGTTCAGTCATATTAAGAATACTTACTCCATTGAAGGAGACATGTGAGATGGATTGCTGTTAAAATCTTCGTTTGATGGCACTGCAAAAATAAAACTACTAAAAATGTTTGTTGCGTAAGTGCTTCTATCTAAAATAGCTTTTTTAAACTTAAATTCTGACGTAAAGTGCATCAAAATTGCCCTGTACGATGTGACAGTTGACTTTTTAAAACTTAGAATCAGTCCAAATTGGAAGCTCGAGTTCACAAGCCCGTTAGTTTAGGATGTTAAGCCGAGCTGCTGCTTTACTCACTATTTCTACAAGACTGTATTTCTTGATGGCGGTAAACAGACCTTAACAACTTTATCATAAACGCCTTCAAAATTCCTCCCAAAACAGGCTGCGTTGAAGCCGCCCAGGCGCCCACCCCGACGATGGCCACCCACCAGCGGTGACCGCCGGTGTGCTCACTCTTTGAGTAATGTGGAAATTGTCACTTTTTTCTCTCAGGCTCTCCAGTCCAACTGGGGTTTTGGGGTGAAGCATTTTCACTACACCAAGCTTTCACCGACAGGAAACAACCGGGTAGCAGCAACTACTCAAACAAACAGTGACGCTGAAACAGTCTTGAATTGAAAAACTCTGCTCCACACGAACCTACCGTGCATTTTACGACGATGAAATCGTGGCGATCCCAAGAAGCTGTTTTTGATGCTGCTCAATCTCTGGCGCCAATGGTTGCTAGATGACGGCGTTTGTGAGTTTCCCTTTGATATCACAGTACTAGACCCGGAAGAATGAGTACTGTTAGATTGGCTGCCATTGCTGTTTGCCGCTTTGTGATTACATCCAGACGATGTGTAACTCTGAATAATATATTTCATTTTCTCAAAAAATTCAAAATTGTTCAACCAATTTCTATGTTAAATGCAAGGTTAAATCTGACAGTGGCACTGAATCAACGGTAAAAAACGAAAGGGCCAATTTAAAGTTAATAGAGTGCTATGGTTGGAAAATCATTAAAAAAATTTAGAATACTGTTCGTGCCCAATCTTGATGTAAGACTTGTGAGAAAAGATAAAAGCAACTTAGAAAAGATTTGGTCCCAAAGAAACCTAACAGAGCGCTTGCTAACAGAAACAGTCAGAGAAAAATACACCGTAAAATCATTATTTTATGAAAAAGCTTGCCGTAGTCATTGACTTCCAGTTTATAGATGTTGGTGGTTTCTACTCTGAAACGGGCGTTGATGTGGTTTTAAATTTTTTATTTCAGTGATTTTTTGTGCCACAGCTACTTACTTTGTTACTGCTGTTGCTTCCACTTGATCGCATATGACATGTGGATTCACCAGTTAAACTCCTGGACCTAAAAGATGTTTTTAATTGGAGTATATGTCAAATTATATTACAGTAGATTTCAGCTAAAATTTTCTAGTTGCGTAGTTTTAATAAGCTTGTTTGTAATTTAGTTTGAACGAGCTACGAATTGGTATATTGAATTTTTAACGAAGCCAAATCTAACGCGAAAATATAAGTGCGACTGCATGCTTGAAAGTCGAACTGCGGAAAAAGATAAAGCTTAATAAATCTAACTAGTAGAAAAGTATTTTTGTAACATGCTTTTAAATGCTGTTAGACTAGAAAAAAAAAGAGCAGAATATCTTTGAGCAAACGAAAAACCACAGTTAGAAAGGGAAGGCTAAACAAAGTCGCGAATTTCACAATTTTAAGTTATTTCCGGTAAAAATCACGTTTAGGTTGTATATCGAGAATGGTTATTCTCGAAGCAAACAATTCTAATTTGCAACCGAAATGGCATTGCAAACGTGATGGAAACCTTTTTGCTTCGTCTGGAAACTCAGTTTCGTTTAGCAATTCGACCTGCAAGATTTAGCGCGTTTTTTTAACAATTTCTAAAACGAAAATTGCAACAATTTACAAATGGGTTTTGCCAACTCAAAAAAGCAGCACTGAATTTAAAACTTTTGCTGTGATAGGGCTTGCTATGGTTGTTTGCGGTGTTTTTGCCTAAATTTTTAACTTTTTTAAACAATAGTCGAGAGATGGTTCAAGAGATACACAACAGATGCTAATTAAATTAATAAATAATAATATTAAGATAAATTGAGCACGAGCCTTGATACAATTTTAGCGGCATTCTTAATTCGTTTATTTGTTTTTCGAGAAAACACTTTTCATTAGAGCACATGATACTTTTATATGACAAATCCTGTAACTAAACTGAAAACTAGCAAATGACACATTTTGGAAAGATATAAATAAATCGTGATTTTAGTATTGCAAGACACAATGCATACGCAAGTTAAAACAACAATAAACGTTGAAACAATCACATCTGTATTATGCATTAAGGTAGTTCTTTATTCCTGTTCACTTACGCAAGCACAATATAGGTATTAATCATTCAAACGCCAAAAATCTAAATGGTGATGCAATTTTTAACTACGAAAATATAATTATACAGTAAACCATGTTTTAATGCTCTACTAATGGAAAAACATTATCTGTCAATGGAAAATGATTTCTTAATAAAAAAAAGAACAACCACGTAGATTAAAAACAAACAATACCATCTACTTCGGATTAAACAGAAGTTAAAAATTTTCAAAGCGTCCGAAGTCAACCGCCCAAATAAGAAAAAAAAGCTTTTCTCTTTATTCTTCGCCTGCAGATCTTTTTGCTCTCTACCGCTATCAAAATGTAATACAACAGAGGAAAATTATGAAGCGTTTTGAAGCTTTCAAACCCATCCGCTACGCAACGGGCGCATGAACGCTAATCCTTCTTTTTTAATAGAAAATAATGGCATTCTCAAAACATGAATTCAGATAAATGAAATTCCTACCTCTGGTGCACCGAACTGTGCGGTCCTCTGCGTGACATGCTCGAGGGCCGTTCACCACTGTTCAGAGCCTCCGCTGATAATTTTCGACGACTGCCCCTGACACCCACGCTGGAAAGTGAACTGCTTGACAACGTCCTCTCTCCCACACTGACGTCATCAATGCTACTGGACAAACTCGAACGCGATGATGATGTCGAATCGATGCGTTTGCGTGGGGCATCTACGTAAAACATACAATTTGATGAAATTTTCATGGCTGTAAAAATTACGCGAGTAAACAGCTGGTAAAGTCAACGACAGTCTGCTAACAAGAAGATCGTAAAACGCTTGCTGCTGAAACGGTGGGCTGAGAACCAAACTTCAGTAGGGGCATAACTATTACCTAAAGTTTAACGAGCCAATTAGCTAAATGTTCATTGTTCAGCCTTAAAAAGAATCACTTTTATAGGGCCACTATCATCCCGAGTAGTAAACAGGGCGCAGCTTGATTCAAAGACCGAAAGGTTCTTTAAGAAAAAAATAAGAAAGCCACCTATTCAGCGGGTAGTAACAGGCGACTTATCAGTAGTGGCAACTTGTGAAGTGGTATGGTACCCACCGGTAGGGTGTTGTGAAATGGCAATTGGCCAATTCTCTTCTGCATTCTTTAGCTCATCGCTTGGGTTCCGTGGTGTGACTTACAATTGCACCGTCAGAAACAAAGGAATCTTTCTGCTCCTTATGTATCTACACTTTTGCAACCTTTTACCTACGCCCTTATCTAAGATTGTACTGCAAGTATTCGAAATTGGCAATTATCACCTGGATGCTTGCAAGGTAGGGAATCAGCATCATCATCTACAGTCGGTCGTTTCTTCTTACGGCGAAGCAGCAGGTAATAAACCACCTTTTCCGTGTTTTGTCTAGAGAAATATAAAGCTATTTTAAGCTCCTGGAAAGGAAAATTACTCTAAGCATGTAAAAGTTAAATGAAATCTAAGCGAAAAATTCATTACGGCCATTTAAACTTTTTCTCCCTAAGTTTGGCAACAAATCATCATCGCATTTCACGTAAATTAATGAAACTACAAACAAAATTAAACCGCTTTGACTACAAAGCAAATACAAACTGAATGAACAAAAAATGGCAGAATTTTTTGCGGCATTTAGCAGAAATCAATAAGAAAAATAGAGCTCTTCACCAACTCTACGTCATAGAAAACATAATATATTTCAACAAAGCGAAACCAAATAGCACACATTAAGTGCAGTTTAGAATAAAAAATCGACGAGCTTAACTTACTCCGATGACATTAAATTCTGAAGAAGTTTTTCCTTTTCTCTGAAACATCCCAGGGAGCTCATTGAGAGTAAAACATCCGGGTCCGCATCCTCCTCACCGCTCAATACCGGAAGTCCATCCGAAGAAAAAAACGGAGAAGCCATTTTGTTCGTTTCCACATTCACGCCATTAGGTTCTCCACTTATCATCCACTTATGACAGAGAACTTCTTGTAACTGAATTGGTAACAAAATGTAATTGAGAATAGGCCGTGATGCAAAAGCAAAACAACCCCCACAGTCTTCTGCTTCTTTAGACATATTCATATTAAGCAATTTCCTCTTCCTTGTACGAGTATTAATATTAGATAACTTATAGTTAGTCAGTTTAAAGCAGTTTACCTTTACTGAAAAGCTTGACGTCCTTTGTGGTCGACTACCGAGAAATCAGAACAACGTACACAGGTAGTTAGGTACAAGGACCCGTAGAGCAGACCATGAAGACGTAAAGTTTTTTTCAATTTGGATTTCCGTGGTCACGCAAAGAGGGAGCCCCAACAGGTTTAAAGTGAAGTACCACAAGTGAAAAATCGATTACTTTCTGTGAAGCCTCTGCCACTGTGCAAGCCATTAGAGATTGCCCAGTTTGGCCGAGAGACAGCTAGGAAATACTATTGGTTTAGAAATGCTTGGGACAGCTGAGGAGAGCTGAAAGCTCGCAACAGCATAGTACAGCTCTGTGCTAGTTTACTTTAAGTCAGTAATATGCATTTTTGCCTTATCTTCAATAAAATACACTACGTACTGTATTCTAGTTTAGGCACTTCGTAGTAAGTCAGCTTAGCGTTAGTCTGGCAATCACTACGTCAGTTCGCAGATAATCGGTAAGTCATTTTACCGTAAGTCGCTTTTCTGGCCGAACTTCGATCATTCCACGAAGTAAATTCTGTGCATCCGGAGGTACAAAATGAGGAATGTGAAAAACTCCTCTCTTTACTTTCTCCAAAAGATGACGGAGGTTGTCGTCATCAAAAGGTAAAGCGCCCTAAATTTCACAATTGTTTAAAACGTCAATTGGAACACTTTCTTTTACTAACTTACATTAAAAACGGCAAATTTTAGTTAAAAACAGAAGAGCCTTTTATGGCTCTTAAAGCTGTTCTGTTTTAACCAAAACTTTCTCAATAAAACCGAAGATAATATTTCTTACGAAAAAGAAAGACAGCGCAATTTTCAATTATTTTAAATTAGTTTGTTTTGGCCAATTTCTTCAACGTTTGTTTAAATAACTGCTTGTATGGTGATTGTTAACTGCGTTTCAAGACAGCTGCGGCCTTGATAAGCAATAACGTATGCCTCAAGTTAGCGTTGGTAGGCTGGCATAGGTTTCAATCCTATTTATAATTATTTTAACTGACCAAAAGTGACCATCTGAGCAGATTTATTACGATAAAATGTTATGTAACAATGGTTTCAACAATTAACTGTCAAAATTCTTGGCATTACGCAAACAAAATTGCACAATGTAGCGATTTTATTTTCACTTACCACAAGCAGAGCGAACAATATAACCCCACAACTCCAAACGTCAGCTGTCCTGCCGTCGTATTTGTCGCCCTGTTAAAAAATAAATCACAAAAAATGTGTCATATTCAACAAAGCAAAAAAAACTTAATTCGTGCTCCGTTAGTTTTTTTTTTAGGTCATTGCTTGGTGAATGACCGACAATAAATCAGCCAATTTGGTCAAAATGACGCCAAAAATTATTAAAATTTTTAAGTCATGGACTAAAATCGCGTTTGCAATTATGAAAATGACCAAACAAAATTCCGAAATGACCGAAAAATTATGTCTAAAATCGGACAACTGACCAAAATTGCTGAGCGAAAAAACAAACCCAGCCATCTCGCGAGAAGAGTCAGTCGATTGCTGTAGCTGAACTTTTTTTGAAACCCCTTTTTAGCCTTTTTTCAATCATTTCTTTTGAAATACAGTATATCAATATGTCATCGTTTGCAGTGCCAGTTAAATGATGAACATAGATTCAGTGGAACAAGTTAAATTTGATCGGAATGGACAAATCAATAGTCTTGCTTCATTACAAGTTCAAATATGCCTGATCAGTGGTTGCCAATAGAGTTGCTATTGATTTTATGGTCTACCATCAACTAGTAACTTACTCGTATCACTTCTGGACAAGCATAGTGAGGGGATCCGCAGCTAGTTTCTAGCAGATAGCCTTCCGGTTGTAGCGATGCCATTCCAAAATCCGCTACTTTGATGTTGTTCTTTTCATCAAGTAGCAAGTTTTCTGGCTTTAAATCCCTGTGGCTGCAAGCAAAGTACAATTGATTATTTTATTGCAGCTACGTAGGCTAATTTTCTTGGTTAATTCAGCGGATATGCATTAGGTAGGTGTGCGTAACCAAACATTGTTTTAGTACATAAGAGCACACTTTGTAAAAGCAGAATGGGCATTGGGAGACAGTGTAAGTGAAAGGTAATTGTAGTGTTCGGCAAATAACTGCGACTTGGAAGGAGTGGAGAGTCGTTTTACTGCCGATTGAACGAGTAATTTGTAAGCAAGTGAGCATCTAATAAATTCAAAATAAACCATACAGATACGAATATTATTTTGTTTACGTTTATTTTGGATGAATTTCATGTAAAAAGCAACATTAATATGTGGAATAGAGAAAAACCAGAAGAAAATAGTTCACGATACAGGAAAATAATTGCAGACTATGTAAATTGGTGCTTATAGAAAGTAGTCATTCATTTTTCTACTTGTATTACTTCCCTCACATTATCTGCTTTCCCATTAGGCTAGTGTTTCATCAGCATCTGAATTCACACATAGCCATCCTAGCAGCCCACCCGAACCTTCAAACCACTTTGAAGGTTTGGGTGGGCTGCCAAGATGGGCTATGTGTGAATTCAGATGCTGATGGAACACTAGCTTAATGGGAAAGCAGATATGTGCGGAAAATGCTACCTCGCAGTTGTGAAAGTTTAGATTCCAAATCTGCTACGTAACTTAATTGTATCAATTATAAAACAAATGCACGAACCACAAAATATGCAATATTTCGCAGTTAAAAACTACCCTTAGATTTAAATTTTATGGACCGTGTATCATCGATACATTTTCAACATTCAACCTTTGTGGAGTTTCTTTTTGTCTACTTTTTGAGCTATTCAAACCATCCTAGTCGCTTAATGTTCCAAAAGGTAGCAGTAAGTTTTATTAAAAACCAAACAAAAAACAGCAAAAAAATTACGCAAGCAAGAGTTAAAAGTAAAAAATAGACTTGAGGCCCTTTGCCTAACTAGCTTAGTGTAAGCTTATCTTCGCATTTAACGAAGCTAGCTCATCAATATGCAAGCTGTTGAGCAGTGACGTTATCTATTTATTCTCAAGATAGCGAGCCAAGCCTAAAAGCGAATTTTCGCTCGTGAAGATACCTAAATTAACTACCTAGTTCGCACATGTCACACCATGCAAATAGTTTACTACTCAAACTGAATCAAAATGCAGCATTAAGTGTTTCACTAAAAACTAATATCCTTAAATCCGTTTGCGGTTTGTGGCTTAGTGATAGAACATTAATAATCGGAAGATTTAAGTTAGGTTAGGTCAAAGCAAACGCTTTAAAATTAAAAACTGCACTTTGATATAAGTATTAATTCTTCATCATGAGGACGGCAGCAATAAACACGGCTTAGGGGTAGCTTGACTTGAAGACTGAAATATCCTTTAATAGTTTTGTGGCCTTGGTAACTTCATAAAAAATGATATAAACAAACATACTCATTACCAGACTTTATGATGGTGGCAAAAATCGACGGCCGAAACAATTTGTCGAAAGAAATGGCGAGCTTCACGCGAAGATAGTCTTCCTTTTCTCACCAAGTAATCAAATAATTCTCCCCCGGATACCAATTCCAATATCAAATACCTTCAAAAACATGCATTTAAATTCACTGTCAAAGTGTCGCGCAATTCCTGTAGAACAGTTAGGAATCATGACGTTTGGTGTTCAAAAAAGGTTTAATCAGAACATTTTTAACAACCCAATAAAAAATATTCACAAATTACCAGAGTCCCGGAGATCGCAACAAAAAGTACAAGGTGACACAAAAAACGGTCATCACCTAAACTTGAATAACTTTCTAAATAATGTATATAAGCGCCAGATTCAGCCTTATCCGCCAGTCGGGGATATGGCCTCGATATCGGAATGAGGAACAATTTTAATTTTTTTAATTTTTAAATTTTAGATTTTAAACTCTGCGTTACTTTTGGCAGATACCACTGATGATCTCGATTATGAGTGAAACAGACTGTAGGGTTTTAAATTTTAATTTTTGACGTGTACTGTGTTATGTTACAATGTATCAGTGCATCTAATGTAGTCGAGATTTCACAACTTAATGCAGCTGAAGTTTTTTGTCAATCTAAAACAAAATTTCGGAATTTATTTGATTTTTAGGGATGGTCGTTTTTTTGAGTCACCATGTACTATCGCATTTATAAAGACCAAAAGTTTCATTGTAAGTGGTAATTAACAATGCTGAGTTTGAGACTGTGCTGGAAGGATACTAATTCAAGCCAAAATTTTCTATCAATGTTTTTGAGAATACATTAAAATATTAATGACGCAATGTAATGCTTTCTTAAAAATAGCCTAAGAGATAAAATATTAAATAACAGCAGATTTAATTCGTTTTATTTTAGCGCAAAACAGAATGCGCAATGGTAAATTGATGCGTTCTTTCAATTTATTGAAACCATACCTTGAGGATCTGCTAGAAAAAATGATCTATTTAAACAGCATTACTCGATCTGTAAAAACCGCATTCGAAATTGCGAACGATATTTCTTTCTCAAACGGAAATTCGCATGGATAGTGTACAAATCTACATGTTGAACCTAAAGATCGGTTAAAGTCGACATAGAAAGGATGTATTTTACCACATTCGGATTTCCTATTGAGCAAATACACATCGCAGATCTGATTAAGATTAATTCTACATTGTACTAGATTGCAATTGATATAAACTGCATGAAATACAACTAGCAACACTCACTGATGAGCATAACCCTCCAAAAAAAAAAACAAAAAAAAACAGCTCAATAACCATTTCAAAACGCAGGCTCGCCGTCAATCAGTGATAAATCAAGCTTCAATTTTAATCCAAACTTAAAAAATTGGTTTACTTTTAATTTGATTTTTTGCTAGGATGTTCAATTATAAACAATCTTTTCCATCAACGCTTTCGGTCATTTGAAGTTTTCCGTCGTTCAACGAAATTTAGATAAAGAGCCATGGTTAAACACCAAAAAATAACCAAGCTTTGGAGAATGATTCAGCTCGGGCCCCTGCTGGGTTTATTTTTTCGTTTAGAAATTTTGACTTGTTGTCCGAATTTGAACGTATTTTTCGGGCATTTCAGAATTTATTTCGGTCATTTTCATCATTATAAGCACGAGTCTAAGTTTTGAATGCAAAATTTTCCTACTTTTTTCGAACACTTTGAATACAGTTGGTTAATTTACTTTCGATGATTTACGAAACATTTAGGTCAATGACCAAAAAAAACCTTGACTTGTGGTGTTTTGCAAAGCAGAGCAAAGTCAAAACAAAAAAAAAAATCAAAACTCGCGAGCAAAACCTGAACATTTTACAATCAAAAATTAGAATCACAATCAGAAATAGAGGTCAAAGCGCTGTGGTAAAGGAGATTAATTTTACTACCCCTTGTATTAGCATATTTCAAGCATGTTCAACACTACCGATCAACTATAAACACAGCTCAAAATATAAATTATGCAAACATGACTTTTAGCCCAATGTTACATAAAACTGCTATAGAGATACCACTAAAAGACATACTTTTGCATCTGATATCTATTAATGGACATTAAACTAGCAATCAACTAATGACTGACATATTATAGAAAAAAACAAAAAAACACCGTATTCTAGGAGAGGCCGTAACTGAAAACACCTAAAACAAAACACACAAATAGGAGCAATACATGATATCTAATAAAATGAAGAGATATTGTGGTGTACAATCACTTCATTTCTGGCGCTTAAGCATTCTAGTTATTGACCTTATTGGTAGAGTTCCGATTATTTTGATAGGCCATTGTACTGGAACACAATGAATCTATTGAATTTAATTTTGCTGACAAATCTATTTAGTATACATTACTGTAAGTTTTCAATGAAAAACAAATTCAATTACGCATAGAACATAATTTGCATCAAACCACAGTAGTCTGAATCAGATATCACTAACAAAATAAGTTCAGTTAAGACAGTTAATAATCGATCTAAGTGAGAGCAACATTAAGCATTGTGGAGATTAAGTTTAAGCTAAATTACACATCTTATCAATTTCAATGTCACTGCTTCAGATGCGAAAGTACTGTATGTTTCAAAGCGAACTAGGTTTCATTGCAAACAAGAGCCTACACAGAGTATGAATCGAACTTCAGTGGAAAGTTTAAGTTCTTATATTATTAAAATACTGATAGCATTCGGCCTTTACAAGCTTTTAAAATAGAACCTAATGTAAGTTCCCAACATACAACTGCGGTAACTTAATCTCCAGGTCATGCCCCTACATTCCCACAACTTCCATGAAAAAATGAGAAATAACAAAAGGGAAAATGCAACGTTTACACTAAAAGGCTGGAAGAATTATATCGAATCCGTCTTAAGCACATCAAATTTCAGCAAGTTCAAAGACTTGGGTTCAGGTTCTGTTTCATACTACAGGGCTACAGCGCATAGAACAATTAAAAAACTGAAGTTAACTGATGAAATTAACAAAAAGAAAACTAAACTGCTAAGTAAAAAGTCTGCAGCAAGGTTCACTTTTAGATAAGACTGAAACTCTTCTTCTTTGCTTCAAGATGTGCTTTTAGCGAGTTTTTTTTTTATTCATAGTTTCAATGCATAATTTCAATTTGCAAACATTTTTTTCATCCTTTTCATAAAACTTAGGGTTCTTTTTCATAATAGTGAATTTTAGGGCTTGAATAATACAATATGCAAAACATTTTCAAGTTTTTAAACTCATTTTGACCAAAATGACAATTTTTTTGTCAATACTAATTGCTAAAATTTTGGTCAATGGCTGGTAAGTAATTTAATTAACCTGATTATAACTAGTAATCCAGACAGTCCACATTTAACAAAAGCAATCCCAAGCCAGGTCAACTGACCGCGACAAACTGACCGCGAACCAACGGTTTCATCACAGTGATTTGGTCCCTGATTTCGTCGCAGTGATTTTGTCACAAAGTGAGGGTTTGGGCAAGATGGCTCTGGGGATAGTAAAATGTGCTTATGATCGTTCTTCTCAGCTAATCGGCGTCATTTGGTTCGCGGTCAGTTTGTTGCGGTCAATTGTCGTAGACCCAGCAATCCAAGCAACACTGAATAATGATGTTGAATCTTTTCCGTAGAAATATGCATAAAACTCATTTCATGACTAATAAAATAGTTCAGAAAAACTTAACTTCAAACTGTAAACAAAGAACAACGAACAATAGAACATCAGAAAATGAAAACTAAATTAGGATGCATTACTGTTATATGATTGTGTTACACTGCTGTTGGTTTAGCAGTAATTTAGATTAAAACGAAAACCCTAATTCAATTCTAAAATCAAGCAAGAATAGATATTTTGCCAACACCAATAGTCAAGAAAAACATAACTTACAGGTATTTCTTGTTTTCATAAACATCAAATAATCCCAAAATGTGTGGATGGTCTATGAGTTTCATTATAGCAATTTCACGTTCAACCTTCAGAAATATAATATATTATTCAGTTCAGTTTTGTTAACACTTATATGTCTAACCAATTTAATCTTTTTTTTCCGTGAAATACAGCTTGCCATCAAAATTTTTGCAACGAAACTGAAAACAATTACACAAATAGCAATGAATATAATGTTTAAGATAGCCAAAATTCATCATAAAAAATTGTAAATTGACCATTACTTTTAATGCAACATATGGCACTGCACTGAAATAAACTTTATTAATAACTAAAGAAAATAACACTGTAGGCTATACGATTGCAACAATCATCATATTTTAGAATTTTATGCCAAATCTACGCTACTGGAGTAGTATGTACCTTGTTAATAATATTTTCGCTCAATTTTTCTCGGTTTATCACTTTAATTGCAACTTTTTTTCCTGTAGTACAGTGAATTCCCATTTTCACCAAACCTGCCAAAAAAGTCAAAGTTTTACTTTTGATCTATTATTTTTATGATTTATAATTTGATTTGATTTTGATCTAAACATGTAATAGTAACCTACCGATATTCAAAAACTACAGTAATATTGCACAAAAATTTTTAAGAGTAGGCTATTGCACAGAAATTTAGATTAATATGACATAATTTTAATGGGTCCTTTTTTCATGTATTTGCTCTATAAATCTGAAATGTCAAAACCGAAAACAAAATGCAGATAAAAGGAACAATTACTAGGGCATATCAGATATACGAACAGGAGTCCAGATTTATGTCACTAAACACTTCGAATATGTGCTATGTGCATGCAAAAAACACCACAAGACCAATTGGTCACCAAAGTCTACTGTACCTTTAGAAGCAGCATTATTATATAAAGTTTCAGAAAAAAAAAACTTGAATAACCAGATAACAACTGGCGTACGCAATAACAACTGCACCATAGGATGGTCAATATTTTATCAACTTTTGAAAGTTTTTAGTCTCATCCCTTCAAGTTGCGTCATATCATAAAAAAATAACCTGTGTAAAAGCTTTTTGAATAATTTTTACAGTTAGGGGTTGCCCAAACCCCTTAAAAATCGGATATTTCGTCAAATTTAGGAATTTTTGGCATATTGACTTTGATAAATTTTTTGATCAAAAACTGAGATAATTGATGTTAAAAATGATTTGTCACCTCATATTTGTCAAAATTTGACACTAATATGTGTTGCAAATGCAAAATTGCAATCAGTTTTGATTTCTACCACTACATGGCGCTATAGTTTAAATCATGAAACTTGGTAATATTATATAGTTTTTTAACCCAAAACAATGGAATTGATTTTTGGAACAATTTCAGCAATGGGTGTTCCTAAACTTCTATAATGCTATTTTTAAGTGTAGAATAGCTGTAGACTTTTTTCATTGTCTGTCACAAAAATTTTAAAGCTTATGCATTTAATTCACTTTTATTTTTGGTAAAACAAACAATTACTAAGTATTTTTTGAATAATTTTTGAATAGAAGACAATATCATTGTCAGATTTAGTAGCCTTTCAGCAGAGTTGACACTTTTCATTTGGTTATCATTTTATGGTTGAATATTTACTATTTAAATTACATATCTAGCTTCTAGTGCTGAATGTCAAACAAATAAGCTGTGAATATCGTTTGAGCTTTTCTCAGGTTGGCTTGACTCAGCTTCAAGCTAAGCATTGACTCCGATATTCAGTTTAAAGCTTTCATGATAAATGACTTGAATTTAGTTCATCACAGATCTGTATTAAAACTGTACACAGCAAAGAACCTTCTGCTTCGCCAAAAGTTTAAGCTTGAGCTCAACTTTGCACAAAAAGACTGACCTTTTTGTTGTGTATAGGCTATCCAATTTTCTCCAAATCAAAATCTTATTGCAGTTTGCAGTTCCAGTAAAAAATAATCATAATAGCTGAAGCAACAATACAACATTGTAGAACTATTTTGGAGTGTTTGGTTTTGCTACAGTTGTACAACATGCAATAGACATTACAATTCTAATACTCTTGACTTTAACACTATGGTAGGCAAATGTGTTTCACAATAATTGTTTTGTCAAATTTTAAAATATTTGCATCAGCTGAAGTCTTCAAGTTTCAAATAAAAGCTGAAAGTATAGACATTCAACATCGACCTTCTAATGCTACAGTCCATCTTGCAAAACTGTGGCTATCTGATTAAGTTGTTTTTACAGCCAAAGTTTAGTTTTGTCAAACGTTGTTATAACTGACTGAAGTTATTGTAATTGAGACTTTACCATTAAGTTTATTGTTTTTAGTTTAATTGGGTTTAATCACAAATGGCTTTAACAAAAAAAGTTAGTATTGCTCATAACTCTGTACACCTAATCTTTTCTTATGCCTATTTTTGTTAAATTTTTTTCTAGTTTTGTTGATTGCTCATTGTGTCTGTTTAATGATTATAGTAAAAAAAAAACTAAAATTTCCTACTTTTCAAAATTATTATGCTCTACAGTTTCTTCACAAGATATTAAGAGCTGCGACATTTTTATAAAGCAAGTGTAGCCCACATTTTTGCAGGATTTTGCACTAAATGGAAAACCTTTTCTTCGAGAAAGGTTTTAAACTTTTCATTATTTTTCATTTTTAATTTTAATGTTTCAATTACATTTTTAGTCAATGTGGTGTGTAGGGTTGTACAAAGTAGAATTTCGAATCCTTGAGATTCGAATCTCCGGAGAAACGAATCTCAAAAAGCATTTTTTATCGGGTAATTGGATTCGAAAAAAAATTTTTTGGGCGGAAAAAACGTTTGAATTTTGGCCGAAAATTCACTCTGAATTTTGGCGAAGACCTTTTTTTTTTTTTTGGAGATCACCTAATTTTGGGTGGAAAAAACGTTTGAATTTTGGATTTCGGCCGAAAATTCACTCTCAATTTTGGCGAAGACCTTTTTTTTTTTTTGGAAATCACCTAATTTTGGCCGGAAAAAACTGTATTGTCACAGTTTGCCATGAGTTATTCTAGAATAGGATTCGAAATTCTAGATTCGAAATGTCTATTCTAGAATTATTCTAGAATACTGCATTATTCTACTTTGTACAACCCTAGTGGTGTGTACCGTAACGATATTTTAATCTACGTTAGTTGATTCAAGTTATAACTCAAAATTGTTCAGTTAAAAAAGTGCTGGGTTTGAAGTTTTTAAACCAAAAATGTTACTGTAAATTTTGATGAGCAAACTTTTGAAATATACAAAAAAGTATAACTGTCAGCTTATATTCTGACACCATATGAAAATAACATTATACAGAAGTTTTGGAACACACATTGCTCAAAATATGGTTCCAGAAATCAATAACCATTGTTTGCGTTATGAAACTAAACAATATTACCAATTTTCATGATTTAAACTATAGCGCTATATAGTGGTAGAAATCAAAAGTGACCACAATTTTGTATTTACAACACATATGAGTGTCAAATTTTGACAAATATAAGGTGACACATCGTTCTACACATCAATTATAACAGTTTTCGATCAAAAGATACAAAATAAGTTAATTCTAGTATGCCAAAAATACCAGTATTATATTTGATAAAATTTCCATTTTTTAAGGGGTTTGGACAACCCCAAAGCATAAAAAATTTTTCAAAAAACTTTTACATTACAATACTTATATTTTCATGAAATAAACAACTTGAAGGAGTGAGACCTAAAACTTTCAAAAGTTGATAAAATATGGACCACCCTACTACACAAATACAGTAATTTATTTACAAATACAAAACAAATATTTCATAACTCAGCATTGGATAACCAGTATAGACTACAGGATTAGATGACTACAGCATTGGTGCAAATATGGACTAAAAGTGAAAGTATCAAACATTTAAATATGATTGCAGGTTCTAAAAATGTAAAAAGCTCAGCCTTGGAAAATAATCGCTAAAGCAGATCTGAGATGATTGAAAATGAAAACTTGTACTTGTTGCTCTGCATTACAATAATCATTTATCAAAAGCAATTAAGGCTCATACAGAGTTACACAGTATAGACTACTAAGTTACTAAGTCAGCCTACCTGTTTGGCCTTTACCAAGTGTTTTGTCCAATCTGTATGGACCAACATACTGTGCTGTAGAACTTCCCATTGACATCATTTACGCAATGGTTCAGAAGAACCTAGATACTTCATTAGCAGTTACCAGTATCGTATACTGGTGAAGGTCAACAATGAGCAAAGGAATGGAATAGACTAACCGCGACTAAGACCACTACCAAGCAATAGCACAGCCTGCTACTTCTACTAGGCATACCATTACTTATCACACCTAGGACTACACAGTAAGCACAGTTTCTTGGCAGTCGTGAAAGGCTCTATTCGGTATTTCATTGGAAATTTTTATTAAGTTTCTAATTGATTCTGACCCAAACTTAAATGTTTAGGCCTACTCTAAAACTAACTCCAAATCAAATCCTGACTCAAATCCTACTCTTGTCTTGACCCTCAAAAAAACAAATAAAAAAAGGAAGAGATTTTTTTAAGTTAAAAGAGACCAAAATAAAATTGTGCACTATTCATTCATTTTCTTTTTTTAAGGGTCAAGATTAGAGATTAGGGTTTGGGCTACATTTGGGTCAGAATTAATAAAACTAGAGAGAAATTTCTGATAAAATAGTGTCTTCCATACATAAATGCACAGATAAATATTCCTTATTTTGTTTTAGCTTAGCCTACTATCTTTAAGTTTAGAGTCAAAATTTTCAGTGAAATACCATGAATAGTCTGATAATCTTTTCCTCTGTCCTAGTTTCTCTAAGTCAACCAGTAACTACAAAAATCTCACATTTCACACTACAGCAGGAGTCAACAACCTTTTTGTTGATGCAGGCCAAAAACAAACCAAGCAAGGTCTTGGCAGACCAGAATAAAATTTCACTAACAATTTGGCTCTAAAAGAGATGATTTTTGGCATTTTATTTGATGTCATAACATTTCAATGTACTTCATCTGAATGTGGATTCAGAGAATTTGTTACTTTTAACTAAACTATAACAATCAGTAACCATAACTCCAAATTTGTCTTTGATAAAGAGGAAAAAATGTGTTTGTGCATATCACTGTCTGGGGGGAGGGGTGGAACCTAAACCGTCACAGACCATAAATTACAAAAATATGTTGATACAGTGGTCATTCCTTAATGAAGTACCCTCAAAGATTGCAAAACTGCTTTAAAAAGTGGTGGCTCCATAATCAGATGAGAAGGTTTTGGCCATGAAAATAGGATGTCATTTACACTAGAGACTTCACCAACATACATGCCAATATCAAAGCACTGTATTTTATTGCGTTTTAAGATCTTGCAGTGTGCAAAGCAACATAAAAAGTTCACAGTACCGATACACTACATGTTCAACATGTTTACTATTGCTGCTCTTCAGCTTCAGCAGCACAGAAGAACAGCTCAATTTTTGATTGTTTTACTTCATGCTTTGTAGCTTGTTCAACAGCATCGTAAAGCTCACACAATAATGACCACTGGTCAGCATTGCAAAAAAGCAGTCCCTTCCTTAAAGTTTCCATTGCAAGTGGCATATCACGACGAGATGGAGGGGTCACCTCCCTGTTTTCTTCCAAAAACCTTTTCTTCCTGAAATGTGACTTCAACGTGTCAACTTTTGGCCTTTTTTTTATTTGTCATGCATGATCACACACAAACGATATGGCAGAACATTCTTTGCATTGTTTTTTTGCCGTATGATCCTCCTGCATGTCTATCACTTCCTCTTGTTCCCCTCTATCGACAAATATCACTGATTTCCATTTCATGGGCTGACAGTTATTTAAACATACCATAGCGCTTGTTTGCCACATTTTTCCTGCATATTTCCAGCTTTCAGATTAAAGCTCCCAGTTTTGAAGCACAGTCTACACCAGTGCAGTTTTTCCTAGAAATGACAGATTTAAATGATTGAAAGCTTCAAATATATCACACAAATAAGCCAATCTAGCAATAAATTCCTCATCCTCCAGATGGTTTTGAAAGTCATGGTCTTTCTGTTGGAAAATTAAAAGGAATGGATTACTCATTTCAAAAAGACGCTCAGTTGTATTCTCTTGAGAGAGCCAGTGCACTTCAGTGTGAACGAGGAGGCAAGTGTGGTCTAGCCGAGATGTTCACAAAGAACCTTAAACAATCGAATATTTACAGTCAATGTTTTCACAAAATTTACAATTTTTACAACCCTGCTCAAGTACATTAACAACTTTGCAGAAAGAACCTTAGTGCAAAGAGAAAACCTGTGTATAAAAAGTGAACACTTATGACGCAAAATAAAACAGCTTTGACATGGCCTTGAAATCCAGACTTTTTACCAAACGTAAAGGGAGCCCCATCAGTTATACATCCAACAAGACTTCCCCAATCTAGTTCATTTTCCTTGAAAAATTTATCCAAAGAGTTGAA
The DNA here is from genome assembly GCA_963965965.1 of Trididemnum nubilum. Classification (NCBI taxonomy): domain Eukaryota; kingdom Metazoa; phylum Chordata; class Ascidiacea; order Aplousobranchia; family Didemnidae; genus Trididemnum; species Trididemnum nubilum. The sequence continues at coordinate 15,499,356 of OZ014474.1, read as the reverse complement.
AATATCTCCTCCTTTGGATGTAGTGGACACCTCATGATTCATCAATAATTCCGTTTTTACAGCATCATTCTGTGTAAAGCAGACGTAGACAAGCAGTTGGAAGCAGTTTGTGACATCTGTGGATTCATTAAGCTGTAAGGCAAATTCAAACTTCAAATCTCTAACTCCTGCAATCACCAGGTCAGTGATATCAACTGACATTTGCTTGATGTGTCATTTCACAGCATTGTTAGAAAATGATACACTATCCAACTTTGCCACTAACTCTTTTCCAATTAAATTTCTGATTAATATCTTTGCTACTGGCAAAATCTGAAACAAGTGACTCCGCAATGACATTGGCTTTTTTGTTTTGGGCCACCAGAAAAGATATTTCATAGGATGCTGTCACAATTTCGGCATTGTTTTGGTAAAACTGGCCTATGTGATTCATGCAATGTCGCTTTACGTTTTCCCTAAGTCGCTCAAAATAACTCTTATCTCAAGTCATCTTATCTACATGATTGGACTCAAGATGCTGCTTCAGCAAACTTGGTTTCAAAGGTGTAGAGTTTTCATACAGATCATGCACTGAGATAAGCTATTTCCACAATGTTGAATAGCATTAAAGACATAGCCTACTCAATATAACCAAACTGCAGTACGCCTATACTTTCGCTTCGACATTTTCAAATATTTAGACAAAAATGAAATGCTGTTCAGGATTCAGCAACTAGGCCTACACATCACAAAACCAACATCAGAATAAACACAATTCTGCAATTGCACAGACTACATTGCACATAATACTGTAATAGTCCACAGATACCATTCACATTGCACTTATAATATCCGTAGTTTTGTCGCAGACACCATTATGTTCACACAGCAGCATTGTATTAATAACAATGACAGCAGGGGGCAACATCGACAAAAGTACTGTAGGTTACTGCATGCAGAGAATTTAGTAGGCCTTTAGAAAGAAATCAAAGGGTTGTTTGCATGTCTTAGCAACTTAAAAGTAAATTGTTGCAACAGGCCTACTTGACAATATTACTAGGCCTATGGTATATATCGCATGCAATGAAGAGCTGCTCACATACCACCTGAGCAGCACCCACATACCGGTTCGGGGTACCACTAGTGGTGTACACACATACCACCAGTTGGGAACTGGAACCCTTACGCGAAGGTTTATACAGCCATACCCGGGCATACCAAAATTCGTTTAAAATAAATTAAGGATATTTTTCATTTTATACGGTACAATTTTACTCATAGTACAGTTAAGCTAGCCTATACATGGAGTCTAAATGCTGCCAACCTACGGGTATAGGCTACCATATTTAATACAGTCATATTGCATAAGCTACCAGTAACATCTGACATAAATATCGGTAGTACAATATGTTTCGACTGCCCTTAACCCGTAACTGACGGAAAACATTAATAACTGAGTCAAGTGATTGTCTTTTGGCATGATCTGTGATTGTGTTCATTAAAAATCTGAAATACAGGCTGGGCCTATTTATTGTTTTGTAAACCTGAAATATCAAGAAGTAACATTTGAATTTAACTCGTAGCTGCACTGCAGTTTAACTACCGTACTGTATATAATTTCGTTTGCTGCAAAAAGTTTAAAATTTTGACAAGACCTCCCGCAGGTTGTAGTTTGTTGACCCCTGCACCTGGCACTAGACAGCTAGAGGTTTAGTTTGCACACACCCAATAGGCCTATACTCATTTACTGCGGTCAGTGACACATTTTCTTTGCTTATTGCTATTGCCTTCCTAGATTAGTAGGCCAACAACGATACAACCAACCACAAACGATACCATAATTTATATTTTTGTAATTCTGCCGTAGCAGTCTAACCACAGTAAGCACTGCGACACAATCTCAAGATATCATCAACAGCCATCCTATCCGGGCCGGTACCCGCATGGGTTCCGAACCGGTCAAAAATAAAAAGCAAACTCTGTTTGTATTAAAGGCGGTGAATCATCCAGCCAATTCCGGTGGTTTACAATAGCTAAAATTGAACTATAATTTTTGATATTTTTTGTTTTGATTTTGGTGCTGCGGTTGCAAAAATATTCAGCAAATACAAAAAGATGTCCCCCCAAAAAAAGTTTTTGGAAACTCTGAGTTTTGGCCTAACTATCTTTAAACTATTAGGCCTAATAGTTTAGAAATAGTTAGGCCTAAACTATTTAGAAATAAACTATCTCTAAACTATTAGGCCTACCACAGTTCTCTAAACTATTAGGCCTACTGTGGTTTTGGCGGGAAGAACAAAACTCAGAGTTTCCAAAAAACTTTTTTCGGGGGACATCTTTTTGTATTTGTTGAATATCTTTGCAACCGCAGTCCCAAAATTAAAACAAAAAATATCAAAAATTATAGTTCAATTTTAGCTATTGTAAACCACCGGAATTGGCTGGATGATTCACCGCCTTAGAACTAATTACCGACCCATAGCTTTGGCTACAATATTTTCGAAGTTTCTTGAGGTATTCATTTTGCATATGATCAAAGAATTTTTAGTTAGTGTTGATAATCAGTTTGATAGTCATCTTATAGTACGGATATGTGTCTGTTTTTACTTCAACAAACAACAGCACAGTACAACCATGGTACAACCATAATGGCAGTCCAGTATTTATTCCTTTTTTGACGCTTCAAAAGCTTTTGACAAAGTGATTCACGGTGTGTTATTCAAGAAATTAGTTGAAGCTAAAGTGCCAATGATTTTTGTCCATCTATTAGCTAGATTTTGTGTTAAATAGAATTCTGCTAACGATTTTGTGTTAAATGGAATTCTGCTTAAGGTACTCTGAATCTTTTAGTACCACCAATGGAGTAAGGCAAGATAGCATCTTGAGCCCTTTTCTATTTGCCATCTACATGTATGAGCTATCACTGATTTTGAATAAACTTAACATTGGATGTTTTATTGGTAACCGGTGCTTGAATAATACCATGTATGCTGATGATATACGCTGTCTTGCCCCGAGCTTCAAGAGCCTCCAAAAACTTCTTGATATTTGTTGTGATTATGCAAATAGGCATGACATTACTTTTAACTGTACTAAAACTAAGACCATGATGTTTAAGACTAATCGTCTAAGCCTGTTTTTTGAGCCAAACTTTCGCCTATGCGGTAACTCAATTGACTGTGTCAAAAAAATAAAGTATTTAGGTTTTGTATTGACCTCTGACTTAAAAGATGACGATGACATGAACAGGCAATTACGTTTTATTTATGGCTCTGCCAATAAGTGACGTAGGAAATTTTTTTGTTGCTCTAAAGCTGCAAAAAACTGTTCATTTCGTACTTTTGTGTCTTGCCTTTATGGACGTACTGTTTGGTGTAAGTATCGAAAATCGACATTTAATCGTTAAAGAGTAGGTTATAACAATGCTTACAGGATATTGTTTAATCTTCCTCGACGCACAAGTATGTCTACCACGTTGGTCCAAACAATGTGCCTACTTTTCATGCTTTGATCAGACAGCACACAGCAAATTTCATGCTGCGATGTATCAACTCGTGCAACCAGGCGCGTAGCCAGGATTTGGAAAAGGGGGGGGGGGCTATTTTGAAAGAGTGAGAAGTGTGCAAACGACCTTGACTCGAACTTTCATTGATCTTATATCAGTTTCAGATGGTTTGTCCGAAAATTGAGACGAAATGTCTCGGAAAGCTCGAAAATTCAAAGGTTCAAAGCTCGAAAAAAAATTGAGACGAAATGTCTCGGAAACCAAATTTCGAGACAATAAGTCACGAGACTTTGGTTTTAGAATCCGAAAACCGCCTCGCAAGTTTGGCGTAAAAAGCGGTCTAAGGCAAAAACGGCTTAAGGACAGCAAAAAATATTTCATATGGTAAAATTTCTTAAGATACCCTTTCATCCCTACCAACCCACTTTTGGCCGCGATGAGTTTTTTTTTCTTTTTTTTCTTCCTAATTTTTGTACGCTCTTCTTCTCCTAAACCACAAAACATCAAAATTTAATTTTTGTGTAAAGTTGTTGAGCTGCAAACGCAATTTTTTCTCCCGAAACTTTTTGGGGCAACTTCATCGGGAACCCCCCCAAAATGGGGCCCCAAAAAATCATTTTTTGAACGGCTCAAGCTGGAATGCTAGCTTTTTTCTTTGATATCAGCAGATATTTAACAGACAAATATTTTGACATAGTTTGGCGAAGCCACCCTGTTGGGGACCCCCAAATGGACCCCCCAAAAAATCATTTTTTGAACAGCTCAACTTAGAATGCCAGTGTTTTATGATATCAGCAGATGTTTGACAGACAAATATTTTGACATAGTTTGGGGGTGCCACCCCTCGGGACGCCCCCAAATGGACCCCTTAAAATCAATTTTTTGAATGGATTAACTTAGGGAACCAGTTTGTTTTATGATATTAGCAGATATTTAACAGACAAATATTTTCGCATTGTTTGGGGGTGCCACCCCTTGGGGACGCCCCAAATGGACCCCCAAAAATCATTTTTTTGAACGGCCCAAGCTAGGGTGCCAGTGTTTTATGATATCAGGAGATATTTAACTGACAAATATTTTGTTTCTACTTTTCTGGAGGTTCCATAATCAGATATTTTTGAATAATTGCTGATTTTACGGTAGACAAAAACTACTTTTGAGCGTCACAGCATTAGCTACGCGTCGGTCGTTCACTGGGTTTGCTGGCAAACTTCCATCTAGTATTTTTTTTATTTTTTCTCGATTTGATTGTATGATTGTCTTGGATTGACCCTTAGCCAATTGAACAAAATTAACTTCTGTGCCCCAGGCCTTTCCGATGCCTGAAAACGTCCCTGTCTCACCACTACGTTGCAGTCTACGTTGTAGTAAGCTTACCGCTGTAGTCACTTATACTGAGTAATTTTTTTATAAAGAACAATTTTGTAAGAGCACGAGGCATGTTTGTGCAAAACTTAGAACAAATTAATAAGAACGATTCCAGCCTCAGCACGAAACAAAAATTAATTGAAAATTCGGCTCGTAGGCCTACAATGCATTTGCAAGTAACCAGTAGAGTTTCGTGGTCTTTCCTGTTTTGCCATTGTTAATTTGTCTCCACAGAATCATGATTTAAAACAAACACTACCTATAGCCTATTCCTAAAAGAAAAATAGATTTGTGTCACTATGTTGATGGAATTGCATATCGCGAAAAATTACTATTGTGTTTTTAATACAGACGATACTTTCCTGCCAAAGCCTCCCAGCATTGATCAGCGTAGGCTACTGTAAAACGCCATAAGTTTATAGATTAACGAAATTAATCAAATACAGAACATAGAATGTAAAAAACTAAAAGTAATCGAACACCCCCTTCAGACTGTTTCGTCTTTCGACCAGTCAGGAGGGTATCTTAATCGAAAAGGGGTTTTAGATTACTTTTAGTTTTGTACATTTTATGGTCTGTATTTGATTAATTTTGTTAATAGCGCTGAGATATCATCAATCACTTTCTGAAAGCACCAACCTATTTTACACTATGTTTATAGATTAGATATATAAGCATTTATTGCGATATTATTTTTGCTGTTGCGGCATAACAAAGAACATCCCTTGGTTATAATTGTTTAAGATGGAAAAACGTGTCCTTGGTTTTTTGTTACTTCTGCATGTACTGAATTTCGGTGGTAAGTATTGATTTCTAGAAAATATAACATTATTTGGTTTTTCATCTTCTTGCTTCATTGCCCGCTTTTCCTGAGGATTGCGGGGGGGGGGGGGGGGGGGGGGGGGCAGCAGCTCGAGATTAAGCCGCCACCCTTCACGGCAGAAGTGTCCCGGGGGGATATATCCTCCCCGACGATTTGACTGCATCCCCCCAATAATTTGACTATGGTCTACTTCTGCATTCCCCCCAATAATTGGACTATGGTCTGCATCTGAGCGCTGGATGATGTTTGGACCTTTTTGGTCTTCGCGTGATTTCGGGGAGAAATACTCTTCAATTTCCGGTGAAGATCTTTTTTTTTTTGCTTTTCACTTAAATTGGGGACGAAAACTGTTCAATTATTGGTGAAGATCTTTTTCTTGGTCTTCACTTGATTTGCCCAGAAGCATGTTAAACGTTTGTCATATTTGATTGACGTGAAAAAAATCGTGGTCGATCTTCATCTCCCTCAATGTAGAAAATAGGGTAAAATTGGGGTAAAATTTCAAATTATCCCCCAATGCTTAACATAAATTGGCACCACTGCTTTACGGTCTTCATTCACATCAATCATTTCGCTTGGGTAAAGTTCCAAAGTGTTTATTATTGTGCTTCTTTTTGATCAAATTTTGTTAGAATTGAGTCTAGAAACACTGAGTAAAACAGTTTTCAAAAATTTTATCTAACTGTTGTCCGTTGGCCAGCGAAAAAAAATCTTTTCAAAATGATTCGTGCGACAATCGCAATGCCCTTACAGCCCTGCTATCACAATGTTATGATAGACACGTGGGTCATATGCACTAACGTGGATTAAGTTTGATCGGCGAACTATCAGTTTTTTTATCTTCTACACCTATTATCTCATTAGATCAAAACCAACTGGATTTGCAAGTTCAGAGACGCTATTCTTGAACTACGTTATAATTATAGCAATTATCTCGACCATTTGCTTAAACTTTTCCGGTAAAGTTTTGTTAATCCTCAGATTAAAATTGTTCCGCGCTAGTGTGTACGACCCACGCAGTGTTACACGCAGCGGTCCATATAGGTCTCAACAGTACTTAAATTTTATGGGGGACACGTCCCCCCACCGAGATATAGCGGCCCCCATCGACATTTAGCGCCCCCCTATCGAGCTTAAACGTACACCGAGATTTAGACGTCCACCTATCGAGATTTTAGCGCTGGATGATGAAACGAATAAGAGCCAGCCAGCATGAATAAATCCTACATAATTCCGACCGAATATAGTCCCAAAATGCAGTGAAGGCCTTTTTTTTGGTCTTCACTTGATCTCGGGAAAAAAACTCTTCAATTTTCGGCGAAGACCTTTTTTTTTTGGTCTTCATTCAATTTCGAGGATGGAATTACATAATTTCCACTAAAGTTTGGTTAAGGCTGCAACAGCGTTCCCCCATGCAAAATTTTACAATTTAAGTACAAGATCTTAATATGAATTGACAATAGATGTACCTTTTCGTTACAGTTACAGCCTTTTCGTAAGACATACCTTTTCGTTACAGCAAAACACTACAAAAGACATAACAAACTAAACAATAAATGATATAACCAAATAACAAACTAAAACTAAACAAATAGATGCTATGACCAGCATAAAAGAAAATGCTTTTAGCTAGGCCATGTAAAAAAAAAGATTTTTAGTTATTTTTGTTGCTGCTGCTTCTTTCGCGATTAATTTGTGTTTGTTTTTTGTTTGTTCTTGTTGTTTTCTTTTATTGCAGTCCAGTCAAATTGCCCAGAAAATCTATACATGCGGAATAAATTTATCAACTTTGGCGTGTGGGGTCCTTATAGTAATTTCTTAATGTCAAGTAGCAGATGTCAAAAAATATCACAACTACACCCCCCAATTTTTTACTTTGACGCCATCAAAATTTAATGGAAAAATATGGAGTTTACTTTTAAATTTGAAGCAAAATCTCTTAAAGATATTTTCTAACTTGGGCATTTTTAACATTGAGCCAATAATTTTATTTTATTTCGAAAAATAATTTAGCTTTTAAATGAAATTTAGAAGCATACTATACTTTTAGTAAAATAACGACCTGTTAACAGCTAAGCAAAAAAAGCTGAATAGTGCAGCGCATCGTCAGGTGCCTAAAAATGACAAAAGCATCACTACCTCATGTTAAAAAATCTGCAAATTTTAATAATTTTCCTAAAAAGCAAACCGTTTTCAATTGATTCTATATTCAAAAATTATGTGACGTTATCAATTGTTAACCGATTGGTGCCCGAGTAGATAAAGCGTGTGCTTACAGAAACGGTAATTATGGAGACACGGGTTCGATTCTCGGTCGGGTCAAGCCAAAAACTTAAAAATTGATATTCGCAGCTTTCTTGCTTGACTTTCTGCAATAAAAAGAAACAATGTGAAGCCTACATCGTGTGAGGTATAGATAGGTGGCAGCTTGACCCAAAAATCAAAGGCTCCTGCTGGCCAAGACAATTTTGTGAATAAAGATAAAATTACAATTTATTAACCCTATAGAAAGGTGACATTTTTGTTAAACATTATAACAGTTTGCCAACAAAAGTATTGAAAATAAGACCAGTTATAGTTCCACCCGCAGATGCTGATGACGTCTCAACCAAAAACTCACAAGTTTGGGGTATCAGTTTTTAAATTAGCTTAAAGATTCAATTTATGTAGAATCTTCAACCTGGTCGAAAAGAACTTTAACGTGCTGCAGCAATACTGAGCCTTTGAACAACTTTGATGTGGTTTTACATGACGATGATCAAAGTTTTATTTCTGGAGAAAATTACATGCTTGTTGTTAATAGATCTTGCTCAAGCAGGGAATGTATAAGCAAGGTAAAAAAAGTTGCATAGTATCGTAAGTCTGTGTGCAAATTGAAATCCAAGTGTTTTTGAGGATAATCGAGATTTTTATTTTTTGAAGATGGTAATATGATAAGCATGCAAAAGTTTGTGAACCGCGTTGTAACCAAAAAGGGTATTTAGATATTACATTCAAGTCCAGTAATTAAAAGAATATTACGGTAATAAACTTACAATAGGCAACCGCAGGCCAAGTTTGGCGTATAAACACTTCTTCAGTAGAGATTTATCAACAGATTCAATTTCGTTTAATTTGAACTTGTATTTCAAAATTTGCGATCAGTAGCTACTTCTTCATTCATCAACTAGTTACAGACCATCACAATTTAATTATGCCACAGCAGTCTGCTTCGCCCTCATGGGCTCTTTAGAGGGCTAAAATTTAATTTACGATTAGTACCAATCTACATCTTCACGTGTAATATAGTCTTATTTTGGAAAAGACTTTGTTAAATCTTAGCCCACTAAAGAGCCCATTGGCGCGAAACAGACTGTTGGGGCATGATAAATTGTGGTGTTCTGTAACTACTGTAGTTATTGATATTTCGCTCTGATTCGTCATCGAGCACTTTATCTGGTTTGCCGACCCCAATGCAAGCATGCGTTTTCATTTAAGTGCGTGTTAGGGCCTTACAAATAACGCTATTTATCTTTTCCAGGTTGGATTCAGCCGAGATCCTGGAATTCTTTCTGCATGTAGAAATACCTTTCGGGGACCTGAAGTAAGTAATACTCGTAAATTGTTAAGGTTTCAAGTCGTTGTTAAATTGGAGTAGATTTTGTTGAATAGGAATGATTTTAGTCGGTATAGCTTCGTGCAGCGGTTCCGAAACCCGGGGGGGTGGGGGGGAATGGGGGTGAATATATCCCCCCAATAATTTTACTGCATCCCCCCCAATAATTTGACTATGGTCTGCATTTGAACGCTGGATGATCTTTGGTGTTTTTTTTCTTCTGTTTTTTTGGTCTTTACTTGATTTCGGGGACAAAAACTCTTCAAGTTTCGGTGCAGATCTTATTTTTCTGTCTTCACTTGATTTGCTCAAATGCGTGTTGAACGTGTGTCATATTTGATTCACGTGAAAAAGATAGAGGTCGAGCTTCATCCCCCAATGTTGAAAATGGGGCGAAATTGCGGTAAAATTGCAAATTATCCCCTCCAATGCTCAACATAAATCGGCACCCCTGGCTCCATGCAATACAGTAGAGTTTAAATTTCGGCGCAAGACTACCCTGTAACATACATGCTTATATTGTATGTAAAACTGTTCAGAAAAGGGAATTATTTGCCTTTTTGTCATCTTGTACTTGAAACACAATTGCAGGACTAATGTAATAACCGACCATTCTTGAGGCATAATAAGAACTGCAGAAAGCTTTGAGTTGATTCTTTCTGATGCTACCTATATACAAGACCGATAGTAGTATAATTTTTTTAAACTGCTTGCAGGCCATCAAATGTTCTAACGTGATAAACGTGATTGAAAAGTTTAACGCAACTCATCTATTCGTTTGTGGGACCCATGTTCAAAGTCCTAAGTGTTATCTTTACAACATAAAGGTTAGTCTAGACTTATAAAGTATCTCTAGCGCTGAATAGTTGCAAGCCTGGGCAACTTCAATCGCATCAAGTGCAACTTTATGTCCGTTTCGACACCGTTTTTGTATTTTAATGTAAAAAGTTTAAAACTGTCAACCGTTTTTTTTTTAATTATCTGATAAATCGGCCTCTTCGTTTCCAAGAGCTATCAGGCATTGTTCTCAATTTGTTCCTAAATTTTAAGCGAAAATCATCCTCGTGTTCTTACAATTTTTTTTATAAGAACAAGTTTGTAAAAACGCGAGACTAATTTTTGCATAAAATTTAAGAACAAATAAACAACAATGCCAGCCTCGGCATAAACAAAAAATTTTGGAGCACTTACAAAAATTTTTTTAAAAATGTCTTGGTTTCTACATTGCCATATGTTGATTTGCCTCAAGACTATTTTTAAACTCACATAAATTTTGAACAAAACTTTGAGAAATGAAAACTTTGAATCAAGCGATAATTAGTTTGTGTCACTCTGATCTCCAGTAAAATTTAGGAACAAAAGAACAAAAAAGGTCAAAAATTCATAAAAATTTAAGAACAGCCACCTTCAACTTAAAATTTACTGGTTCTTATACAAAAAAAAGTCTACTACGAACCTTTGCGACCGGTGGCCAAAATTAGCAAATGTTCGTGAAAATGCGAATTACAAGTTGTTTTGCATCCATCTTAACAAGATTTGAAATATTCAAAACTGTTTTGATTTATAGAATTGTTTTAAAGAACAAATATTCAAATACTGGTGCTATCTGTTACAGTAGTTTAATATATGGCGCATTTCAAATTGTTGATGAAATTGTTATAATTTAGACGTCGGCTGTCACAAACGCCGAAAACAAGTATGGAAACTTTATTTCCAAAGATGTTGGAGACACGGTGGCTGCCGCAGTATTCAACAATACTGATTCAGGTAGAATGAGCTTACTGAGGTGTTGTAAAGCTGTTTGTTCTAGTGCACAAGCTGCTATAGAAGGTGACGTCAAATAAGCTTTTCCATGTCACCAAAATATCGGTAAATACTTTTGGATTTGGTAAAAAAGTAACATTTTAAAACCTTTTTAAGTAAACACTGACTGGCGTAAAGGGGCGGGAAGTGGGAACCGTATTTCGAAAATGGTTGATGATATACATGTATAATAGCTCATCTAACTCAAATTTAAAGCAGTAGTTTTAAATATTTTCAGAATTTTTGGATAAAAAGCCAACAAACTACGCGTTGTTATTAGCTTAATTAAATTAAATTGGTTTTGCACAGGCGTGCAACCAGGATTTCGCTGAAGAAGGAGCATGGGGTACACAAAATTAAAATTTTTTCGTAAAACTATCTAAATTGGACAGCATGTAAAGCAAACTTGAGCTACTCCACCGTATCACAAACTGTGGTCTTGGGGTAGAGTACCCAGACGTCGTTAGCCATGCAAATTTGGCGGCAAAAAAAACAGCTGCTGAGCGATCAAGATAAATTTTCGGAAAAAAGGCTTTTTTAACACCATTCGGATAAAGTTTTTCGTCTTTAGAACCACTTAAAAGAACTAATTGCTCAGTTAAAAGAATTAGATTGGTTAGCACCATACGCCTCCTTTTACCTAGAGTCAAAGTTTAAAACACGTTTAGAGTTTAAACGCTCGCATTTTGGAGTTAAATTTTCTAAGTAATTTGGCTAAAGGGGAGGGAACTGAAGCCTCCTTTGCCCCTCTGGTTACGTCATTGGATTTGCAAAATAACAGTAATACTCGTTTAAATATTTGGCATTTAGTTTTTCACTACTAGGTCAGATTTTTAGGCAATGGCCAAAAATCTGTACCAGTTGTGCAAAACCATTCAAAACTAAAAAATGCTTGGTGCTTTGAATTACAGTTTATTTAATGTGTTTGTCGGTTCAAAGTATAAGGTCGCCTATAGCAGAAAAACTTTCGACATCGATTTACTGTGATCTAAATTTTTCAGTTCCGACCCTTTTTATTGCTTCGTGCAAGAATTCTAGAAGTGATTGCAACATTTACCGCAGCAACTCCATCGATTCAACTTTGCAAGCCAGCAACAATAGAGCAACATTCCGATGTAAGTTTTAAAGCGGTAATTTTAATTGCAATGAGGCCAAGGGCCGGATTTACATCGCGTGGGAACCTTGTTTTTTTGACTCTCTGGAAAGATGAAATCTCTGAAGCCAAGAGTTCTTCGCTAAATTTTCGTTGCAATTCAACCAAACACGAGGCCCTTGGCACTGTGCCAAAGTGCCATATGGTAAATCCGGCCTTAATTGAATCTATTGCAGTGCTGCCGTCCAAAATAAATAAATGGGTAGGGCTATATTCGCAGTATCGAGGGGTTTTGTTGCGTCTAATGTCAAACGGTATTTTCCAAAATTTTGTTGCAAGTTTCTGACACTTTTGGGTTAAAACCAGAAAAAAAGGATTTCGCTGAAATTTCGTTGCATTTTTCCGTTAGTCTATAACCAACGAGAATAATAATAAGTTTAGATAATAACGAGACAAAACAGTGAGAGACTACTTGAGCCTACCCAGGCAAAAAAGTTGGTTGACCGAGCCTACCCTGCACGGCAGTATTACAGGCCTATAGCAGTGCTCCGCAGCCTTTTTTTAACTTGTGGCACACTGATAAAACTTACTAAATTCGGAACACTGCTATAAACAATGCCGACTAAGCCTGCGGAAATTTGTGGAAAACCCGCAGAAAAACCTTGAAAACCTTTTTAAGACCTTTTCTTTTTTTTTTTCGAGATATCACCTCAAGAAGCGTAGAAATTGGTTGCTTCCCGGAATGGAGACCTTTTTATTTTTTTGAAATTTCCGCAAGACTTGCAGAAAGTTGCGGTCCAGCAAGGGTAAATTAAGCTTCTTTCATTTGGCAAGGGGTAAGCGAGACAAAAGAAGTTAAGAACCCCTGGTTTATCATTTTTGATTAATGATTAGCGTTAGTGATGAAAAGCTTTGTTCGCGCGTATAAGTTGTGCGAAATTAGGGCTTGTTACGTCACAAACAGTAGTTAGACAAACGTTCAGATTTGCAAAAAAATAAAAAGCATTTTTGTTAGTTTGCGAGAAAAATTACAAATACTCTGTGGCACACCTGATAATGGTCTTGCCAGTCCCGCCACGCCAGTGAGTTGCGGCGCACTGGTTGCGTAGCACTGGCCTATGTAATAGAGATCGACCGCTTGACTCAAGTTACCCTACGGTCTAGCGTCAAGAACTCATCTTGCTTTATAGAGTACACTGTCTTAATGTTAAACATCAAAACAGGAAAGCCGTCCAAATTATAGTTTTATTGTCTTTGATTTGACCCGACTGGCAATCGATCCCTAGTCTGCCGTTGCAGCAGCAGACGCTCAATCCACGTGACTGGGCCACATAAATCTGCTGTTGCGTCACTGTGCTGGATCGGCGTGTGTGTTATTATTATCTTATCTTGTGAAGTATGGGGTGCCAGACAAAAAGTATTAATTGTAATTTACATCTTTATTCGCCATGTTGTCTTGGTCAGAAGACAGCGAAGAGACCTTTCGGTCTTCGATTCAAGCTGCCACCTGCCCACCTGTCTACCACATACGGTGGAGGCTTCACACGTCACCTTTATTGCTGAACGTCAAGTAAGGAAGCAGTGAATACCAGTTTTTATAGTCTTTGATGTGACCCGACCGGGAACTGAACCCGTGTCCACAACTTCAGTAGCAGACGCTCTATTCACTTGACCGCTTTGATCGGTTATAAAGTTGTTTAAAATCAATTTTGTGTTGTTTTTTTTTTAGCACCAACATTTATCGACACTTACATAGCGAACAAAAAAACCTACGTGTTTCTACGAGATGAGAGCATTCTTTTCAATGACGATGGTTTTGTAAATTCTCAAAACATTTACAGCTCCCCTCCCATTCAATATGGAATGGTAGCAAGGATTTGTCATGTAAGTTCTTTTTCAGGGTTTCAAAATGTTTCTCAGTGAGAATCCTCAACAGCGAACTTATTTTATTTGTAATACCCCTTAAATTATTGTGACTGTCTCTTTTTTCTCATGAAATTTAAAATTTTACTGACAACATTACTAATTGTTTTGTACTGATTTTCTGTTTGAACCATAGCTTTTCGAAAAGCTGCTCGTTTTAGCTTGTGAGTTGAATTGATGCCAACTAGAAGCGGGCTTACTATGCATTGCATGATTTTGAATTTCATCTACTGTACGTAACACCACTTTGGGTAGATTCTGTATATGATTTTTTAATCAGTTAAAAAAATTTAATCTGTGGTTAGTGATGATTATTTTGTTAGACCATGATTTTATCTACAGTATTAAATCCTGAACCCGGAGAACTTTGTTTTTAACGTTCTCTTTTGCAGTCCGACGAAGGGGGAATTAGCACGTACAATCGAAACTTTATGACGTTGGTCCGAGTGCGGCTGTTATGCCCAACCCCAGGTGGAGGCAGGAGAGGAAATGAAAACCTTTACTTCAACTATCTGAGTAAATTATTTGATATGCTAGTAAATTTTTTTGCTATCGCTTCCTTAAAGAGGTGCTGATCTAGATCGGTTTTATGGAAGAAATGAGAACTACGTGATTTAATGAAGAAGTTCCCCAAACCTTGTTCTACTACTTTCTTTATCCGAAAAAATAGATTTAATCCGTTTCGTTTAACTCCATTCTATTGGTAACAATGCATTTCGAGCTTTCGTGACTTCAGAAAAGGATGACTTAGGAAAATTTTTTGCAGAATATCAAATATTGCATTGGTTATTTTGTAGGAAGTTTTGTAAATTGGCAATTTCTTGCAGAATAAGTAACGCAATGTTTGATTATCAAACATCTCGTTTCTTATTTAGTTATTCTGCAAGAAGTTTTGCAAAGTCGTCTTTTTCTGATGTCACGAAAGTTCGAAACACAGGGTTGCCAATGGTACGGAGTCAAACGGAACGGATTAAATATATTTTTGCGGATAAAGAAAGTAGTAGAACAAGGTTCGAGATGCCTCTTTATTACGTTTGGAAGTTCTCATTTCTTCAATAAAATTGATTTCGAGCAGTATCTTTTTAAGGTTTTTTAAAATAGATCCTGAAAATTAATTCGGATATTTCAAAGTGAAAAGGTTTATTGTAATTAAAATTTCTAACAACTTTTTTTATTCATTTTGACTCAAATCTTTCCACTAAATCTAATCCATGCCCTAACTCAAACCTTAATCTTGACCCCTAAAAAAGCAAATAAAAAATGTGCAAATAAATATTTCCTATTTTTGTTTTCTCTTTTTAACTTAAAATTTTCCGGTGAAAATGTCACTCCTCTTCAAAATTGAGCCGTTTAGATAGCCGTTAAGTCTGCACAAACGTTTTTTGCTCCAAAAACAAGTTTTGACTAGCAAACGTCAGACGGAACCGTTTCACTCTCTTAAAGATTGTCAGTTGCCGAAGGCAGCTTGGAAGCCAGCAACAGCGGTATTCAGTTAAAAGTTTTTAAGTTCGTGGGACTAAAAAACTTTTCACCTCAGCCAGAGTGCTCACATTTTGTTTAAAACAGGGCGAACATAAAAAGTATTAAAAACAAGACAAACATTATTAAAAAAGAACAAGTATTTACGCGCACATGGGAATTTGCAACGGCAGGGACCTGAACCCTAGCCCTTTGGGGTTTTAAATCCGATTGTTACAGCGGCGCCATGTGCAGTAGAGTACTCAAATTGCTAAACCAGTGATGTCCACCAAGACCAGAGTGGTTAACCTGACCAGATCAAGAAGCTATATAGTCAACGCAAGAGTTTTGATTATGTGATTTCGACAAAAATAAAAATGATTGGGTAAAAAGGGTATTGATTTTGGTCAATGGCTTTACTCGTATATCTTAATTAAGTTAGCTCATTGTTACATTAGATTACAGTATATCAAGACAATTGAACTTGCCTTACTACTCTTACAGAACAGACATACAGGATTGGAAGAACAGTTTATGGACTTTACAAATTTACGAAGTAAGTTTTTGTGTTTAATTTTATGAGCAACCACAGTAAGTAAGTTTATTTCTATATAAAATTTTAATCAATTTTTTTATGGCTTCAACTGACCTTGCCCCCTGCATTGTTTTACACGTAACTCATTGCAAAATCTGGGAGTTCATTACAAAATACCATGCAGCAACATCACAGTGTTATATGTATCCGCTATTTATTTTGTAAAATATACGTCAGGCCTGTAATATACCCGGAAGCATAAACGCATATTGCCTACATTTTATCTGCAGTTGCACCTCTGCTTTTTCTGAGCTAACATGAGACCATTAAAACAATAGGATCATAAATATATAATTAACTCAAACAATGTAGAATAAGCGCATTACGTTATATCTTATGAATTTATTTACTGAATAAGCAGAAATGCAATCTCATTCCGAAACTTATGTTTTGCAATTCAGTTGCCACGCCCCAAGCTGCAATATGCCGTAGCGATGCAATGATGAAGGTTTGACCAAGATCATGGATTTTATCTTGTGTTGTTTTTCTCGTTCAAATAGTGCCAGCCAAAAAAAAAAGCGACAAACAGCAATACTATAATGTGCAGTTATTAAAAGGCTAAAATATTATTCCTTGATTTAAATCTTTAGTTCATCTGATCTTCCTTCTTCTGCCGTGTGTGCTTATTCCTTAGATGATATCGACGATCACATTGACGGAACTGTATTTCCGAACAGCAAAACAAAATATTACGTTCGAGATTTTCAGAACAGAAATGTTTATGGAGAGAAATTTTCGGAACAGTCATCGTCACCATTTTTGCCGGGACAAGTACGCTATTGCCAGCATCGTTTTTGGTGGAGAAATTTTCAAACAAATATACACGAACTATACCAAAATCGAAAATCTTGAACCCTCATCTGATAGCATAAAACTAGGGTTACCATACTTTCATCATCAAATAGGAGAACACGTTTTTAATGAAATTTTTCACAGCTAGTTGTTGAAATTTAATAACAGCTTTTTAATCAAATTCATTAACAGAAAAAGGTCTTCGCCAAAAATTGAAGTGTTTTTTTTCCCGAAATCAGGTGTGAAGACCAAAAAAATTATACCCTAAAAAGCTGCGTGATTGGACATGTTTTATCTGTTCAAAATGCCAAAAGGAGGACATTTGGGCATTTTTTAACGTCCTCGGAGGACAAATTATTTTTCATCAAAAAGGAGGACATGTCCTCGAAAAAGAGGATGTATGGTAACCCTACATAAAGCTAAATAGCCATACTTTATTACCATATACATACAGTTCATTGAAGGTGCTGAAATACGCTTGGAAATTAATGTTTGCTTGTTTCTTTGAATTAGCCTTTTTTTTTCTGTAGAAAATAAGCCTGTTGCCGCTGGCGTAACTAACGGGGTAAAAAGTGAGCACTTTCCCCAACCGGAAATGGCCCTCCCAAAGTGCAACAAATTTTTAGAGGTCTTTTTGGTCATCATCTAAATTTGATAGGAAAAAAAAACAAATTTTCGGTGAAGACCCTTTTTTGGTTCTCAATTAGTTTTCGTCGAATAATGTGCCTCCTGGAAGCTTGCTCCCCCAGAAAGAAATCTCCAGTTACGCCATTGCTTTCTCACCAGAGAATCCAGTGGTGCATTAAAAACCTCAGAAGAGAAGGGCCATTTTCACACCACTGAAAATGAATATCTTTTCACCAGATGCGTGGCCGCTGCTCTAGAGTACCCAGCAACTACCAGGTTGCCTATTCTAGCCCGCTGACCGGTAGGCTTACCTATTCTTTGCTTTTTCCGGGAAATACAAGACGATGGAAACTGGGTTTAGAATTGAAAATTTTTTACCATATTAGTACTTGATTATTTTCGGCCAAATATCCCTTTTATCAATTTAAAAAAAAGCCCGTTACGCTTTTCACGCTGCAGTGTTATTGCTATACGATACAGTATTTTTTCGCAGTTTTTTTTTTTTTTAAGGTAAAAAGTACATCAATTTTTTTCTTGGATATTTTAAATTCCCATTTGTTTATTTGCATTAAAATTGTTTTAATCTTTATTACAGTGTCCTATTCCACCCACTACTACCAGAAACATTGATGCCTTATTCGCTGACTTCATAGCCAGTGCTCCTGTGATCGGGAAGAGTGTTCCTCCTATTAACAACAAGCACGTTTATTTAAACCCATCTACTCCGTTTGATTTTATTGCTGTGGATGATTTAGGAGAATATCAAGTGCTTAATTTGTTTGGAAGTAAGCATAATGCCTTTCTTGTATTCCAATGTGTAGCTGTGTTTAAAACATTTTTACAATTTATCCCGTTTTTACACTGGTAATTTTGTACCATCGCAGCAGTTAATACAAAGCCAATTTTTTTAACTTGCTTAAGTTCGATTAATATTAATAATATAAGACATAAAAGTTAAGTTAACTTTCGTTTTTGTATTTTTTTTCAGGGCTGTTTGGGCTTCAAACCATGTTTCGGGTTCGGGCTCGAACTAGTCGGTCTGTTTGCAACTCTGGTTCTTTACGACTTCACGACTTATAATGCCAATTTACTGCGACTCAATACCCAGTAAATTCGGCAAGGGGTCTCCGCATTGTCGCATAGGTAGCAATGACGAATCCTGGGCGGCGAATTGTTTTTTGAAACTAAATAACTAACACGTCGCGAAGTCACAACTAGACAGTTTCTGTAGTTCAAAGTGAATTTACCATTGTTCTGAGTATGCCTCTTCACCTAGACTCCAAGGGATATCATCAACAGTTTGATTTGCAATAAACATTACTTGCAAACGCGAAAACTTGATTTAATGGGATGGTATTTTTAAGTGAGACAAGAATATGACGTATTTGTATTTATAGCAAGCACCATGTAGCGAAAAAAAAGAGAGACACAGAATATCAAGAATATCAAACTTTTTAGGATATGGATCTTTCCACCGATTCAGAGTTTCTAGTTCTGGAGAAACTGTTGCGTTAACTGATACCTCTCTACCGTTCGTAAGTATATAATAATAATAATACCTTGGCCGGTCTAAAAGGCAAAAGCGGCGCTTTTACGACGACTCTGATATTTCGATTCAGCCTGCACCCTGGTCTGTGGTCATGTTGATTCGCTTTTGGATACAACTTTACGATTATATCGCTGCTTGGTGGTTTCAAAGAAGCAGCAAGTTCAGTGGGCAAGAATTTGAAAAAATCCACAGGAGCATATTGGATTGCTGGAAACATCTAAGCAGGTGTGGATTCCTCCAAGCACGAAATAGTTACGGCAATGAAAAGTATGCGGATTGTAAACAGTTAGCGTCTAACGCTGTCCGATAACAGGAGGATGAGTATGCACTATAACAACAATAACAACTTATTACAGTCTTTTAAATAATTTGGGGCTTTTAATTGTGAATTGAACTATATACCACAGTGAACATTTTTTAATTTGTTATGCTTTTCATCAAAATCATTGTTTTGATTCAGTCAAATTTTTTTGATTCTTTGCAAAAACACTTATTTTGCGTTTATATCTCGTAACTTGCGTAACCTCAAAATTTTGGCTCTTGCTGAGACTGATTGAAAAAAATTGGTGCTTAAGTTACAGAAAAAAGATTAAAAAAATAAATAAATAAGTAGCATGCTTCCGGAAAAAAACTTTTCTTTAGTTTGAGTTTATTCGTTCTCTAAGCCACGCACGCCGAGTCTGTTTAACCACACCTAAGCAGAGCACTTTTTTGGATTCTGTTTGCAAGTCTTTCGTCAGGTTGCAACTTCAATGAGTAGACTGCTTGGCCCCGCCAGTTTTGGTTTCTTGATGGATTGATATTAAATTTTCCATGTAATTTTTTTTGTGCTTGTAAATAATTGTACATGCATCTAAACGCAATTTTCTAATTTAGCAATATGTCAATTATAGAAGAACCGCTTTCTGTGGTAGAAATGCATAGATTTGTACTGATTATCAAGTAGGACTAGTGTGCCATTGCTACTAAAAGATAACAATAGCTGGAGAACGCCAATTTCTTATGAAAAAAATTGGATGTTTTGATTTTAATTTAACCCAGTCATAAATTTATGTAAAATTTAGATCACTGAGCCTATCAACAGCGTTTCATTGACCAACGAAGTAAGAAAGATTTTAATGAATAACTAAAAGATAAATAAATTCTTATAATCGTAAATTTTTGATTTAATGTATCCAAAGTACGTGTGTGCAATACACCAATTAAAAAAAATTTTTATTGAGATCAACAATTACTGCTGTTTGTAATTGCGACTAAGAGAGTATTGTATTATTTTGCGATAAATTTTAGTGGCTTTTTGCGGCATTGCCATTACACCCTCAAGAAAAAATCTGAGAAGTAAATAAACTTCAAGATATAAGTTGCTGAATCTAGCGTGATGTTTAAAAAGTTTTAAAGTAAGCTTTACAGTTGCGAGTATCACATAAAACAGTTTCAAAAATTAAATCTCTATATTCTTGCTTTTAGAGTTTGGTCGTGGTGACTTCCACGGACGTTTATGCAGTCAATTTGGCAAATTGTTCAGGATATGACAATTGTGCTAAATGCGAGGCCGACCCATATTGCGACTGGGTACGCTACGGCACATCTCTGTATTGTGCTGACGGAGATTCGCAGAACTACTCTGTGAGGTAAGTATATTCGTTAGGTCATTTTATTGCTTGTGTCTGCATGTTAGGCTTGTTCTGCTACCGGTAAAAAAAAAAAAGATAAAACAAGCAAAAATCATTATTTTTGGTTAAATTGTTTTGGCGAAATGCAGCCATGATAAATATATTGTTTTGTTTTTGTTTTTTTTTGGGGGTGGGGTGGGAAAGATGAATATTTGCAAAAATATTTAAAAGCCAAATGTAAAATGATATTCGGCAATCTTTTATCACTTTTCTCCACCAAGCTATAGTTCGAATCTTGCCAAAAAACTGCGAAAAATCTTGACGTAATTGAGTCAGGGTGTCATTTGAGCCAAATTCTGTAGTCTGTGCAAACTTAAATTATACTGTTTTTGTTGCTGCATAGCTAACTAGAAAGCTATGAAAACTAATCGTAAAGTCTTTTATTCCAGTCAACTCAAAATGGAATACGAACTTACTGCTTCCTAGCAACTAACGTTCTCTGTACTGAATTCGACAGCCTAATCGGATCGTGCTGATACGCATTTTTTCTAGGACATGTGCTCCAACTCCAATGCCGCCTACTAACATTACGATGAAGCAGAATAGCAGTGTCTTTTCGTTTACTCTCCGCAGCAATGAAATAACTGACTCATTAGTTTACATGTTCAAAATTTTAAGACGAAGTGATGAAACTATGATACTCAGTGAGGAAGTGCAACCACAACAGGACATTGAAGTTAGTATGCCATTGCATTGCATTAAAGAAAAAGTTTTACTCAGGTCCAAGAGTTCTTCCTTAAAAGTTCCCAAGCCTATGTTTGGTTTACCTTCAAAGCTTTCATAGAACCCATTGCTATTCACATCAACTGCACTACGGTATTGAAAGAATTTCCCTTTGAGGAGAAAGCAATTGCATAAAGGCGTACGCATACCATGAAAATAAATCGCATTTTACTCTTTCAAGGATGTGGAGCTGTCGAGATTGAACTCTCAAAATCCAAAGCAATTTTTATTATTTGTTTATAAAATTATTTTTAACGCTAGCTAGGAATAAGTTTCAGATACTTCAACCTTAAGACAATTACGAACAATTTTCTGAGGTAACAAGACTTAAAACTCCAAGTCGCTGACAAAACCCCAAGATGAGTGTCAACGGATGAAGGATAAACCTCAAAAAAATGCGCAAAATTAGACGCTAATAATGTTTTTATTAAAATTGGCCGATTTATATTAAAATCAATAACGTTTTTATTAAAATAGTATACTTTTGCTGTTTTTACACAATATGCGTGGTTGCAATATTTTCTGTTCACTCATGACTGTATTATGTGCTCTTAGGTTAGTCGAACTCAGCTTGAAGAAGGAACTCGTTATACTCTTGTAGTTTGGTCACTAAACCAATTGTCTTTGAGTGAGCCCATAACGCTAGAATTTGAAACAGGTAAAAATATGAATTAGTTTCCGTGAATAAACATTAATTTAAAATACATGAAATTTAAAACAAACTTTGCTAGAAAGCTGCTTTTTTAAGTTCCCAGTGTTGGCGCAACCAAGGATGGGCTCAGAATACTATACTGCTCTTGGCCAAGTCACTTAAAAATTTAACCCAAATGGCTGTTTTCTAAAAAATTATGAAAATTGCCCTGAGGCAGGAAACTTTACCTCCAGAGGGCTCGTTCTGCAGCACATTTGGAATACATCATTCTATTCAATACACCTTTCCTACTGGATGCTTTTCGTGAAACATAAGAAATTTTTGCTTTGGGCTCACCTACTTTAGCCAAACCCAGGCCCGTCGCCAGCGGGGGGGCAGAGAGGGCAATGCTCCCCCGATTTTCGTTTTTGCCCCCCCCCTCCCGATTTATTTATTGCCCCCCACGGTATTTTTTGGGGAGGAAAAAGTTGCTGATTTTGGCCGGAAAAAACGTTTAAATTTGTGATTTTGGCCAGAAAATGCCTTTGGATTTCGGCGAAAACCTTTTTTTTTTTTTTTATTTGGAGATCACCTGATTTTGGCCGGAAAAAACGTTTAAATTTGTGATTTCGGTCAGAAAAAGCCTTCGGATTTCGGCGAAGATCTTTTTTTTTTTTGGAGATCACCTGATTTTCACTGAAACTTCGCCCCAATCCAATTTAGGAATAATGAAAAAGCTTTGCCCCCCTGATTTTAATTTGGCCCCCCAATCTCGCAAAGCTGGCTACGCCCCTGGCCAAACCCTACTGGTGGCAGCGCCATTAATGCCACTACGAAGCTGGTGCTAACAGCACCACGGGATTAAGCACTAAATGGCTGATTGATTTTAAATTGCTTGATCAATTGAATAAAAATTGCAGAGTTTTCGGCGTCTATCGTTGTGCTCTGTTCTGAATTTTAAATCACTTTCGCTGATATATTAATACAGTACCGGTATGTGAATGATTTAAACAGTAAAATATTGAATGGGGGACGCTTCCGCAGCCGTAAGTGAACGTATCCTCGAATAAAAATGTTTCAGGGCGCAAAAAACAAAAAAAATATTCATGCTTATAAAATGGTAAAAAAAGATTTCAATCTCCGAAATGGCCTTTTTTTGTCCAAACATTTGTTGCAGACCAGAAAAAAAGGTTTTCGCGTCCCAACTAGCCAGGATGCTTTCTTTGTTTGAAAAATATCAATTGATTAACTCAAGTAAAAATTTATTGAGTAAATAATTATATTTTATTAACAAGAACAATATGTAGCTGGTCAGGTTATACAGCCAACTTGTTGGCAAAAGTCTAACCAGCTACATGTTATTGTTGATTTTAACTTTTGCAAAAATTACTGTTTCTCAGATTACTTTATTTTTACTTATGAGCGAAAACGTGCAAAATTTAATTTTGTATTTCGGTCCTGATGAAGGCGCAACGATACACGCCGTAAACGTTTAATGATTGTAATTAAATTTACATACTATAGCAATTTAAGGTTTTATCTCTATGGTTCAAGCGCTATCGTTGCTATAGCAAATTGAGAAATGTAACAACAATTGTTGAAATCATTGAACAATTTACAATACAATTAAAACCATTACTTAACGACATGAAAAATATTCTGCTTGCATAGAGTACTTTGCACTAATCGAATCTTTTATTATACTCGCTGTATTGGGCCGAAGCGTGTAACGAATTTGCAGGGCCCATCTCAGTTCAGTTCAATTTATTCGCCACATTATGCATCTATGGACACCAGCAAATCAATAAATACTTCATTTGGCAAAAAAAAACAACAAACAAACAATACAATATTCCAAGTGCACACAAACACACAGCAGCAGGGATGGCCATGAATAGACCTCTCGGTCTTCAAGTCAAGCAGCCACCCTTGAGGTTAAGTAATTACTAACTTGGTATTTACTAATTCAGAAAATCTGAGAATCTAAGCGACGAGAAGTCACAAATCGTGGTGACACTGAGTCATTAATTGTAGTTACCCAAAATATGTTTCTTAAGTTTACTTTTAAATAACCTTGGAGTTTCAGTTTGGATATTTGAAGGGATTGCATTCCAAACCTTGACACCTTTGTATTTAATGGATCTTTGAAGTCTTGCTGTTTGAAATCTGGGTATGTAAAGAGATAAATTATTAGATGGACAGGTGGATCTGGTTAGTCGAGTCGAGATTTTACTTGTTTTAACGAACATATTAGACAGTTGTGGAGGTAGTTTTTTTAGAAAATGTAGATGCACAAATTTGGCAGTTTCAAGGTCGCATAAATCTTGTAATTTAAGTATGCCAAGTTCTTTAAAGTAAGGAGTAACATGATCCTGATAGCAGCCGCCGCAAGAAAGTTTTATGGCTTTGTTTTGAAGCGTACTCAATTTTGTTAGATAAGAAGGAAAAGTTTGTCCCCATATTATCAAGCCATATAATAAGTGGGGGTAAACCAAAGCGTAGTATAATTTAATCATGGCAGATTGAGGAAGGAAATGTTTAAGTTTGGACATTATTCCAACTGCTCGAGATATTTTATGTGCGGTTTCTGTAATATGGACGTGAAAGTTTAATTGAGAATCGAGATGAACACCCAAGTATTTAACACTTTTTGAAGTTGATAAGGGTATATCATTTAAATACAAGTATGTTTGTGGTGTGGTTTCTCTTAATTTAGGTGGAATTATTAGATAATTAGATTTGGTGGGGTTAAGACTTATTCTATTAGCCATACACCATTGGGAAACTTAGTAGGTCGTGATTCATTTTGGTTTCTAGGCATGGTATGGTATTACTGTTCAAGATTAAGCAGGTATCATCAGCAAATAATCTTGGAAGGCTGCAAGCTGAGTTTGGAAGATCATTGATATAAAGTAAAAATAGTAACGGTCCTAGAGTTGACCCTTGTGCAACTCCATATTTGACTGACTTTATTTCCGAATCAATGCCCTTAATATTTGTGTACTGTGATCTATCAAGAAAGGTCTCTATGAGCCTGTTTGATGGTCCTCGTATACCACAATGTTTAAGCTTAGCAAATAAGATATCGTGCGGGACACAATCGAATGCCTTTCGCAGATCCAGAAAAATTAAGCCAGTGTAAAGATTTTGGCTAATGTTGTCATATGCAGTTGAAACAATGTCCAAAACGGCATGAGTGGTAGAGGTATGTTTTTGGAAACCGTATTGGGTTTTATGTATTACATTGTGCTTTTTCAAAAAAGCCAAAAATCTATCGTAAATAAGACGTTCAAGAATTTTAGCGAAGCAAGTCAAAATCGAGATTGGGCGATAGTTATTAGGATTAGTTTTATCTCCTTTTTTGTGGATGGGAATGATTTTGGCTCCGCGACATTGCGCCAGCTGGCAACACATCTCAATGCATATCAAAGTCTGATGCAGACTATACCGGTATTTTGTTTTTTGGCAACTCTAAAGCCGCATTTACACGGGCGACTTTTTTGCGTGCGATTTTTTGATAAAAATGGATGTAGCAAAGTTGAATCTATTCAATAATGGTTCTCATTGTGATGAAAGTTATCTTACTGCTGAAAATGACTGTCTCAAGTTGTTTCCATTCCGATAGTGATATTCTAAACCTTTTTAAAACAAAATCGGAACTGATCTCACCGCGATTTTTTATCGCAGCACCGATTCTCTTCTAAAGTTTTCAATTATAACAATATTGGTATGAAACCAACTTAAGACAATTACTTCCATCAGTAAGGTCCCAATCATCATGATCAAAACCGCCGTTGAGTAAATGCAACTTTGCCAGATCCATTTTTATCAAAAAATCGCAAGCAAAAAAGTCGCCTGTGTAAATGCGGCTTAAGTGTCACTCCGTTATATCTTTAAATAAGCCATACTGCTGTGTTACCTACTCCGTATTAAATCGTATAAGTCGAAATTTGCTTTTATAGTTGCAGTAATTAAATAATAATAAGCCAACGTCTCTGCAAAAAATGAAGCAATAACTTTAATGTTTAGCTACCACGATGCCTTTGGTGACTATCGAGAATGCTCAAGAAACGATTGTGACATTGAACTGGAAAGTTGACTACTCATCGCAATTTTACAACATCACAGTTTTTAAAGGAAGTGCGGTACATTGCAGCTACATCGATAAAGTGATAGCCGAAAACCCACGGAATAAGAAGTTTATCATTGGCAGTTTGGAACCTGGAACCCAATACTTGGCAACTGTTTATTCAATATCTTATGACAACGTAATTTCGCCTCTTTTCAATGCAAGCTTCACTACAGGTAAGATGATTGCATGTCTTCTCCAGTGGTTTAGACAGAAATTTTAAAGGGGGGCATTCGGTAAAGTTTAATTACTAGGTTGAGATCTGGGGATGGAGCTCCAGTTGCCGAAGGTCAACAGGGGTCTGCGTGCGAAGCTCTTGTAGCAGCCTGGTGGTAAAGGCGGAGCCGGAAAGGGTCTGGATTCGAAAGCGAGCCCACCGAGACCAATGAGGTTCTGGGGTCATGGACTAAAAGGGATCAATGGCACACAATGCCTTCATAAATAAACTACTGGACTTTTTTTCGTTCTTTTTATCATGGCAACTTTGTGGAATGAAGTAGCTATTTTAGATTTAGCTGTAATCCGTTTCATTCCACCGCAACTTTCATCTCATTTAGTTTGATGCCAAAGTTGTCGTGGTGCTACCCAACCCCTTTCGAGAAATAGAGGATTGAGAATCTTAATCCGAGAACCAGCACTCAGGCTTTGACTCCAAAGGTTGGAGCAGAAGTTTGAAATTGAAACAAAAAAAAAAACAGCAAACCTTACCTATCAGTATTTCATAGCAGCAAAAAGCCGAAAGAAAAGTCATGAAATCATGGACGAGCACATATATTGCACACTTGAAGCTTCACGTACTGCGGCATAATTATAATTATCAACACAAAACGATGAGAAAGTTTGCAAAAAAGAAATGTTGAACGTGACCATTGAATCTATCTATGAATCTATCTATCTTCTCAATAAAATCCAAGGTTGACTCCGAGATCTTCAGTTTTAAACTTCACAAAGCTTAAAATAGCTCGACAAAAGAATATCAGTGCATACCGGTAGTTCGAGCAATTCAGAACTACTTTATTACTGCCATTTATCATAGTTATTTTCTTTTGGCAAAGTTCAACCAACTACGACACCTGAACTGACTACTACAACTGAGCGTACTACAACATCTGCACCTACAACACTACAGCCTACTACTTCAAGTGAGACAACAACAGCCGAAACAACGTTTACACCTAGCACAGCTGCAACAACAAGCAGCACAAAATCACTCACTACAACTTTCGAGACCACAAAAGGTCGTATTAGTACCCCCTCGCTGACAACCCCAACTGAGAAATCAAGTACTGCTACCTCGCCTCAAAGAACAAGCTCGCCCAATCTAAACCTCGCTACGATCTCGGTTTGCCCAACAAGTGCAGCAGTAGCAGAAAATGCGGGACAAAATCAAGCATCACAAGGTTTGAGCTAAAACCGCAGAGCATGACATAACAATCAGCGGATTTTTATCGTGTGATTGGGCAGCAGAAGTTCCGATTTTTACAGCATGTTGCTTGGTTTTTGTTTATGATTTTTCACCTGGCTTTAATTCTTGGAATTGGCATTACTAGCCTGAGACTAATATAGTAATATCACAACACAAAGCGGACGGGTTTTAATCAAGGTTAAGTTTAACCGGATGAGCTCATTGGTGCGATTTCACTTTTAATCTGGCTATTACAGCCAGGGGTGCCGAAACCCGGGTGGATGGGGGAAATATGCCCCCCAATAACTTGGCTGTATCCCCCCAATAGTTTGAGTATGGTCTACATCTGCATCCCCCCAATAATTGTACATATGAGCGTAGGAGGTGTCCACTTGAATTCGGCGACAAAAGCGTGCCATTTTTGATGAAGACCTTTTTTTTGTTGGTCTTCACTTAATTTGCTCACCTGGACAAAATCGTGGTCGAGGTTGATCCCCTCCAATGTTGAAAATAGGGCAAAATTGGAGTAAAATTGCAAATTATCCCCCCCAATGCTCAACAAAGATCGGCAACCATGATTACAGCTATTAGTTCAAGCAAAGAAATTATGAATAATTTAGATCTATCTAACGCTCTGTAATTTTTTGTTGCACAGTATGTTTAACTTGACAGCGGTTTAGTTTGAATGCACACTTTTCAGCTACTGCTTTACAAAATAGTCTTGCATATACTGTAGTAAAATTTTAACACAATTTCAAATTTTCATAAATTTTATTATCAAGTTTATTTAACTGTAGATTATGAAATTTAAGTAATCTTAAAATAATGTTGAATAATAATTCAATTTTGAAATAATGTTGAAATTTACCTAAACAAGATTATTTTGCAATGCATTTGCTGAAAGTGTTCAAAATTCCTTAAAATTCATAGATTGCTGTTAAATAAACATAGAAAAATTAATAAAATTCATTAAAAGTTTTTAAATGAAAACATTAAAAGCAATCAGTCAAGATCGCTCTTTAATCAATGCTGA
This sequence comes from Trididemnum nubilum, assembly GCA_963965965.1. NCBI lineage: Eukaryota > Metazoa > Chordata > Ascidiacea > Aplousobranchia > Didemnidae > Trididemnum > Trididemnum nubilum. Next base: position 15,470,652 of record OZ014474.1, on the reverse strand, counting down.
AACATTTTTTATCAATATACACCATAAAAAATTAACAGTCAAATGGAGAATGCCTAGCTTTTACGAAAAATGCTTTTTCATCAATTGCAGTATAGATTTTAACTTAAATAACTTAGTAGTTTCTATAAACTAAAGGTGCAAAATGAAGCATTTAACACCCTGGACACCAGGACCCAGATTTAGAACAACCCAAATCCTAAAATATTTGAATCAAGACGATGGTATACTGGTACTGAAAAGCCTCCAGCCTTTGAGCTTTTGATAATTATTTTTGAACAGAAATCTGCTCGTAGCTAACATGATGATTAAATGTTTTATACTAAAAATTAATACTTAGTATTCGCGCTTTGCATGCTGATCCAAGACCAATTAATGACATTTATATAAATGCTGTACGATTTTCGGAGGAAAGGAAAAGATTAGCGCTTTGCATGCTGATGTAAGACCAATTAATGGCACATATAAATGCTGCGCAATTTTCGGAGGATGAGGAAAAGATCTTTAATTTTTACCGACAATATCGGTTGTACAATTTACCGAAGTGTTATGGTCTTAATCCAGTGGTGTGTAAACATCGGGCGTCTGTCCGGTGTTTGACGGTGAAAGACTTATTTTCAAGCCGCGGATTTTTAGCCTGAATGTTAACACTAATTTAAAACCAGAGTATGTAAAAGTTGTAAAGGTTAGAATTTAAAAACTGCAAACATCGACTTGTCAGAGAAGAAACTTTCCTAAAATCCTGAATTCACGTTTGGATTCATTGTGATCAATAAGTTGTATTTTATACTGAGCATTATGCAATGAGCACACACCAGTATTCGATGCCTTTTGTACAGCGCCGATCATTGAAAATGTTCTGCTCGATACATTCCGCTGTTGCCGGCCCGTAATATAAATGAATAGAACCCAATATTCCCTATATTTTTTGTGGTCTGTGTGCGCAGTAATTTTGGCGTGTGCGCACTTTTTCTGGGAATTCCCCAAAATTAAAGCGGTTTTTGTGTCCGAAATTAGGGAAAGACCAAAAAAATCGAATAAATAAAAAAAGGTCCTCACCCAAAAATGGAGCGGTTTTTGTGCCCGAAAAGTTTATTGTCTGCCTTATTATTGTAATTTAATGTACAACAACAATAGGTCTGTGCGCAGCAAATTTATGCCTGTGCGCAGTATCTGAAATCTGTGTGCGCGCGCACACACGCACAACAGCGTAGCGGGAACACTGATAGAAACTCTTACTGAAATAGTAGCATAGTAGACTCCATAGGTGGGCACTAGTCCGTTAATCGTTAATCCGTTAATAACGAAGCTAAATTTTTCATTAACTCGTTAATCCGTTAAACAGTTTTTTCATGTTAACGGACTAAATTAACTTCTGTTAAGTTCTGTTAAAGAACTAAATTAACTTCCGTTAAGTTCTGCTAACTTTCGTTGAGGTTTTTATCGTTAATATCTTGCACCATTCATTCATCGTACCGGTACAAATCAGCTTGCACTGGTAACACTTGCTGCGTATTAGCACGAGTTTTAAAGAAGAAAGCTCAGAAAGGAGCTCTTTTATGTGGCAAATAATAAGCTGCAGCCTCATAGGTCTATTAATTTTCGCTGTTCACAATTTCCAAAGGTTTTCCAATCGCAGCTTCGTTAGTGCATTTGAACTTAGTTTTATCTTGAAATCATATTAGACTGTAAAATGTAACTTCCAAAACACAAAAAGACCACCATAGCAATAAATATTTCCTTGCAATCAGCTCAACAGCGTCAATACGTGTTCTAGAAGCGAGTAAATAAAAAGAAATGTAAATTACACGCAAAGTTGAGCTACTGCCCCCGCAACCCTCACAGAAAAGCGGGCAATGAAGAAAGAAGAAGAAGAAGAATTACACGCAAAATGTTAACGAATTAACGGACTTTATTAACTTCCGCTAATTAAAGCTGAAAATAACGGATTAACGTTAACGGAGGTGTGAAGTTTGTTAACGGACTAGTGGTTAACGAAGCTAACGTTTTGCATTAACTTGCCCACCTATGGTAGACTCAGGTTCTGGTCTTCAAAACACTTTGAAATTTGTATGTACAAATAGTTTTTCTGCTTGGCGAAAAGCGAAGCTTAAACCTTTTACTGGTGAAGTAGACAAAAAGAGTGTAGCTGGAAGTCAACGTAAAAGATCCCAGTATTTGCTGTTTCTTAATTACCAAAAATGCAATTCGGTAAACAAGGCTCAGTTTTCCGATTGATTTTTTGATTACAATTCTTATTGGGAGTAGAGTATTTTATTTTATGCATATTTTATTTTCAGCGAATTAAAGTGAATTTTTGATTAAAAATATCCAAGCTAAGCTAGCTCAAAAATAAACAGTTAATGGTTACAAAACTGAGCTCGTTAGAGGACCATCATAAGCAAGACGCTTGTTCAGCTGGAAATCGATTTGATAGTGATGCTATGGGAAATTTAAAAAAACGCTTCCATTCAAACTTCTAGAAAAGAAGAGACAATTTTGTTCAGATTTAACTCAAAGATTTTAAAAAAGAAGCCTTCTTCAAAAATTGGGGTCAACATTGCCCTAATATAATGAAGACCAATAAAAAGGTGTTATCAGCTAAACTGAGAGTTATTTTGGTTTCACGAAACTAAGCTGAGATGTTTTTTTTCTGACAAAACTGTATGTAAAATGCGACACTAACGCCGTGATTACCATAGCAGAAACTATGTAAATTTTTTAAGGCAAGACTCGAGCAATTGCTTGCTATCTTTCGGCTACTGTCCTGATTATTTATTAAAATTTTTTACGGGAGATGTTCAAAAGTGCTTTTGTTTCAGATCTGACAGACTCCCGGAGAAAATATGTGGTTGCAATCGTAATTTTAGTCATTTTACTGCTCTTTTCTTCGATAGTGGTTATACAGAATCATTGTTCGATTGGATGGAAAACAAAATTTATCAGAACAAGTAAGTATCTGCGAAAAATGTGAATCAAATCTCAACGTTAAAAGTTTGGTTCTCTTTTAGCCTTCAAATCAATTCAAAATCAAATCTTTCATTATACTTGCTGCATTACGCTGAAGCGTGTAACGAGTTGGCGGAGCCCATCTCCGCGTCATTGCGCTGGCGGGCAACTCAGCTCCTTGCAAAGATATGTCGCAGCGGTGGCGAGTCGTTGACAACACTGCGTCCAATTTGACCTGCCCGAGATTTAAACCTCAGACCTTCCCCTTTAGACACGAATGCGTTACCGCTCGACCTACTGCCCGATTCTAGCTAAAGGGATACGAAAAAAAGCATCACTTTTCTTTGGTAAAAATGGCAAACTGATTTTGATCAAAAACAACTTAGTCTTAAAAGATTTAGATTCGGAATTACACTATATTACTATTTGAACACGTCTATATTAAACTTTAGCCCCCAAAAGAGCCCTAACGGTCGAAACAGACTATTGGGGCATGATTAATTGTGGTGGTCAGTAACTATAGTTAGTAGTCTTAAAAGACGTAATTTTTGTATTCAAACTTGTGGAGCATTGTGTGTAGTTAATCACCAACAAAATTGGTTACGACAAAAGCCTTAATTTTGAACTGATTACTAGAAAAAAAAAAAAAAAAACGAAAAATGCAAGGATAAACAATTTCGTGACATTACCGGCATTAAACGTATGGTTTTCAACAAGATAGCAACCTCAAAATAACCTAAAATTAAAAAAAAATTACATCTCTTTGACTTTAAGTTACGTTTTTCATGGGTAATCATTGAAATAATGTAAGGTTTACTTGTGCATAACAACTTTTTCTTCAATGCACTTTTTGCTTTTTTTTGCCTTAATTGCTTTTTTTCTGCAGGTAAACGGTGTTTGACAAGATATGGTTTATTTTTTTGGTCAAGCTTTCGTGCACCTTGCTGTGAGTTTTGTTTTGGTTGTGTTTTAAAATATTTTACATTTCGTCACCAGAGAAGCACCTATTTTTTGTTGGAGTCAGATGCGCAGCCAAAGGGGTTGTTGGTGTAGTGGCTACGGGAGACTTCAACTAAGGGAACTGAAGTCTCCCTCAGCCCATGGAGTCACTGGAAAATTTAAGCCAAATAGGCAAACTTTTAAATATATTTTGATTTGACCAATAAGTACGGCAGAGCTGCTGATCAACTTAATTCTTTTAAACAACTGTCAAATATTAGCATTTTGGCTCTTTCAAATAGCTCTCAAAACGTGAGCAAAATCATATAAATGGCGTTGAAACAGTAATTTTCCGAAACATTTACAGAAATTGCCCAGCAGACCTCTTTTGTGATATACATGAAATGCTTCAGTTTGTTCATCAATGCTTCGAGTAAATGATTTTTTCTTACATAAAAATTATGGTTTTTGAATCAAGCCTCCCCCTTAACCAAATGCTGGTTGGGATAGTTAGACAGACACAGATAGATTGCTAGGGGTTTATACTAATGGATGAAACAGTTAAGCAAGTTATGACAAGCATGAAGCTATCCATACCAATATTTACTGTAAAATTTTGGTCAAATTCAAATTCTATCTAAAGTTTAAAGGGGGTGAAGCATCTAGCTGGGATTATGTGCAAAAAATGAACTAACATCTAAAACATTTTTTCACTAAATTTCAGCTTTCTCCGATCTATCGTTTTTGAGATATTTGATTTCAAACTTGGGATATCGCCCCAAGAGTGTTGCCATTTGAGATCTAATTTTCTAGGAATTGGGATATACTATTTAAATTGTAAAAGTATTTCTGTTCTAACACTTATTCTTGCTTAGCCTTTGCCTTCAGGAGCTTTTCAACCAATGTGAAAGATTACAATAAACATCATTATAGGAAAAAATAAAATTTTAACTGGCAACACTGTTGGGAAGATCTTCGTACTTGAAATAAAAAATCTCAGAAGCAATTAGTTGTAAGCTGGTGAAATTTGGTGAAGATATGTTTCAGAGTACTCCGTATCTTTTCTACACAATCCTAGCTGGATGCTTCTTCCCCTTTGTTTTTTTTACCACATGAGATTAGCTCAGTCGCGGTAGACAATAGAGCGTCAAGTTGTAATCTGAAAGATTGCTGGCGTTAGATTCGGGAACCATATTTTGATGCATAGTGACGTCCTTCGGGAAGATGCTTAACGCTTATTTTCGATTGGAGTAAAGCAGTTGTAGTGGGCTGCTGGCCCAGATTGGCGAAGGAATTGCAAACAGAACCCCAAAAAGCTGCTTTATTGATAGGCTGTAGACCTACTTCATTTGCATAAACTAAAAGTGTCAAACGCTCTTCGCTTCGCCGAATTGTTCGGCTTTATAATTTTATACTATTTCTTACAGCGGAAGAAACGCCGGAAAAAAACTGTAACAATGATAAAAGCGAGATGAATAAAATTGAATTTAAGAAAGAGGTCGTGGCATTCACCAGCATAATTTCTGATGAAAACAGCAACGAAACGTTGATGAACGAAGAAACAAAAATTCAAAGCAAGTCGATAATTTTAGAGGAAAAAGTGAGTATAACGCAAGAAATAGCGACACCCATCAATCCTGATCAAAACAGCCTGGATAATTTGATACTAAATGAAGAAATTGAAAAATCCGATCCTTTTGAAGATATGGCATAAAACAATAAAATATAATTTACAAAAAAAATTTTATCAACGCTCAAATCCAGTAATAATGCAGTGCGATTTACGAATTCCTTTTAGTTATTGTTCTTATTTGAGTTGACATTTAAATTATAAGCGTTTTTTCCGTTTTAGTTTATTTTTTTGTTAATTTGTTAAATAGTCAAAATTATCATTGGTCCAGCCATACTGGAAATCTTTGGGTTTTTATTTTGTACTTTATCAATGTTTTTGTTCGTGGTGATAACAGCAGTTCCACTCCAAAAGTTAATCTACAAAAACTTTTTTAATTTTGACTTTGCTTCTATCTTTTACGATTTCAAAATTTGCGTATTTATATTGCCACCTAAAACTCTTGAGTTCAGTAATTGCTAAGTTATTAGGATTTAATATGATAGGTGTAATGTGCTTTGCTGTGATGGTGTATTTGTGTCTTACTATCCTGTGCCAGTAATTGTGTGTCAGAGCGTTGAAGACATTACTATTTATGTACTTCCGAGCACAATTAAATTTTACTGTCTATTTTTCTACGGAATCACCTTTTGGTTCGTATTCGAAAATACTGTAGAACCAAAAAATAAAAATACAAAACACGACAAAACGAACCAAAAGTTCCAGAAAAAAGGTCTAGAAAAAAGGTTAAAATATTACGAACATGGGCCTGTAAGAGATATCAGAATCATTCTCATCCTTTTAGATTTTACAAAAATAAGAATCACAAGTCCAAAGAAAAGACAAGCTGGTTTATGTTCTTTTACCCACCAAAAGGTGCGGCGTAATAATAAATCTAATGAGAATATTTTTTTCAACTGTTAATGATGTTGTTTTGATTTTCTGCAAAAAAACTTTTTTCCTGCTCGGGTAGAAATTCGTATAGGGGAGAAAGCGCCACCGTTTTCTAGTGACATGAGGAAAAAGACCCTAAAATTAACAAACAACGACGTAAAAGTTTTCAATAAAAAAAAATGACGTCAGGCTGTTGTTGTTTTTTTTTTCAATTTTTTGGCTCAAAGCCAGTAAACGTGCTGTGTCGAAGTTTTTTTTTTTTATTCAGTATGTTTGTATTTGAATATTTATTTGAATTCGAAAATTATGTATTTTATCTGTGCTAACTTAAAATAGCTTAAATTCTAAAGTTTTTTCGATTATTATTGGATTTGCCTCTTTTTAAAACCGTTTTGAGAAGCTATTTCGAGACTTGGAGTTCGAAAATTACAAACAAACTTTTCGTATTGCTCGTAAATTGTTTTCGAAACAATGTAACGCAAAGTGCAAATTTGGGAAGCAGTTATTATAATGACATTGCAAAAAACCTAATTTGTTAATTAATGAGGATCTGCTCGAAATCGGTTTTGTTGAAGAAATGAGAACTATTGAGGCAATAAAGATCGAAGTGTTCCAAACCTTTTTTCATATTTTCTTTTAATCGCGAAAATAGATTTTAATCCGTCTGACTCCGTATTTTGGCAACCCAGGATTTCGCAATTTTGTGACATCACAAATGGCGTACTGTAGATTGGTACTGATATTCTAGACCTATATAAGTTCTCATAGCAGTAGCCAAATTTTCATTTTTGGTAATACGCAACTCAGTACTCACAATTTTCTTAGTCTGCGAGAATTTTGCAAAATTCTATCTTTTCTGATGCCACGAAATTGCGAAATGCAGGGTTGCCAATATACGGAGTTAAACGGATTAAATCGTATTTCGCGAATAAAGGAAATTGTGGAAAAAGGTTTCGGGCACCTCTCGATTACCTCAAGTAGTTCTCATTTCTTCAATAAAATCGATTTTGAGCAGTATCTCTTCAATGCTCAGCTAACAATGGCCATATCAAACTTCATTAAATGTATATTACACCCAGGCGCGTAGCCAGGATTTGGAAAAGGGGGGGGCTATTTTGAAAGAGTGGGAAGTGTGCAAACGACCTTGACCCGAAATTTTCATTGCTCTTGAATCAGTTTCACACGGTTTGCACGAAAATTGGGACGAAATTTCTCGGAAAGCTCGGAAATTCAAAGGTTTTTTTCGCCCAAAATCAGGTGGTCTCCAAAAAAAAAAAAAAAAGGTCTTCACCGATTTTGAGACTAATTTTTCGGCCGAAATCTGAAATTCAAAGATTTTTTTTGCCCTAAATCAGGTGGTCTCCAAAAAAAAAAAGGTCTTCACCGATTTTGAGACTGATTTTTCGGCCCAAGTCGGAAATCCAACCGTTTGAGGGAGGGCTGTTATCCTATGGGGGGAGGCTATTTTCAATTTTTCACAAAAAATCGACCTCAAAACCACCAAAAAGGCACGATTTTGCATACTTCACAAGCCAATGGGGGGGGCTCGAACCCCCCCGCCCCCCCCCTGGCTACGCTACTGATTACATCCCTAGTTTTTAATTTTACTATTTTTCTTTGCTCTTTTTTTCAGCATTGTTGTCATGGTTTTGGCTTGTTTTCGAGTTTTATTTTATAACATTATTGAAATAGCAGTGGCATTTTTTACTTTGACCACTAAACATTGTTGGTTTCCACTGCCTTTTCCTAGCCCTTTTTTTCTTGCTTAATTTGTTATTTTATTTACATCTTGCCGATATGCTATGATTGCTTAATCAAAATTGTTTAATGACGGGATTACCACGGGACACTTTTACCTGGATTTCTAAATACAAAAAATTACTTTTGCTCAGATAAACTTTCAACAATTTCATAGTATCTCAGGCAAAAACTAAATTTTATACTTTTGTAAAAAAGAAAAAAAAAAGCTTTTGTACTTTTTACAATAGATATTAAGCAATACTGCAATTTGCTATAAAAAACTCATTCACCCATGGATATTTGTAATGCTCTTTAAAACATTAGAACGTTTTCCAAATTTGTAAAAAATGTTCAATTTTTTAAAGAGGGTTATAATTTGAAGTTGTAGAATACCTATGAAGGCTGGAGTATCTTTATAAATCCCATCATGTGCACACAATCACATTTTAGTCTTTATGTTTTTCTTGCCACGTTTTGATGTTTTTTTTTAATGTTTCTATTAATGTTTTTATAGAATAAGATCTGTGCCTTTAACTCGCAGAAATGTTTTCAATGCGCTATTTTCAAGAATAAAAGGTATCGTCTTCCCTATCAGCTAGCACACTATGCAGTCACCGATCCTAACCACGTTGTGCGTTGGCAATGTTCCTTTCTGGCGCTCCAAGCTGCATGAAAATTATAATTCGCATACAAAAGCCGCTTTTTTTTTGCTGAATAGAATCAATGATGACGCAATATCATCTTACCGACGTATCAAACAATAGGCTAGTGAATATCAACTGGAATAGGCTAATTAAATCCGTTTGTGATTGCAAACTTACTCGCGCCAATCGCCGTTTCGGTAACACTTCAACAAAACGAAAAGATAATCTCTGCAGAGCATACAGCTGTAGCAAAGAATCGTTTGACCCATATAGTTAGTGAATGGCAAACACTGCGCTCAAATTAACTATTCCAGGAATTCAGCCTCAGATTCATGCCAAGTTATGTCTCAGAACTGCTAGAAGTGAGAGTACATTTATTCGATGAACTTGCCGGCGTGGATAGCCTATGTAAAGTTTGTCTCAAAAATACGCGCCCCAATGCGGTCGACCAGCTCGGATGAACAACCTATCGAGCTAATCTCTGGGTTGAGTTATTAACCCATATGTCCAATTGCACCTCCACTTGTGGCTACGTTGGAGCTGACGCCACATCATCCCCTCCCTTTACGCTGGCGACGGCACATCCACGTCTCCAACCAGCGCAAGGGAGAGCGTCCACCACTGCAACGTTCTGGCGTGCTTGCCATTGTAACGTTCGTGTCAATAGGACGCTCCCCAATGCGGTCGATCAGATTGGTTGAACAACCTATCGAGTTAATCTCTGGGTAGACTTATTATTAAGCCATATATCCAAATGCACTTCCACTTGTGGCTACGTTGGAGCTGACCCTACAGGTATATTGCTACCTGTAAGACATAAGTACCTGGTACGGTAAAAGGAACGTAGTGTTCAAAGCGAATGACTCCGGTTTTATAAAAGAGGTTGAATTCAACAGCATCAAAAAGGTGAAATGTAATATAAATTTTTTAAAGTTAGCCTGTATATGAAGCATAGGCGTAGCCAGGGGGGCAAGGGCCCGCCCCTTTCCATTAAAATTCGACAAATGATAAAAAATTATGACAACATAGCCTAGCGACGTTTAATTGCAGTTTTTTCAGTAATTACGCATTAACAGAAATTAACAATAATACTAATGACGATGAGGGAGTCCCTAACTAACAACCAGGACGCCCTGGGGTCCCAAACCGACAACCAGAGGGCTCCGCGGCCTCTAACTGAAGAACAAGGGGTCCCTGGGGCCTCTAACTGACGACCAAAGGCCCCAGGGCCATAAATAACAACCAGGGGATTCGAGGTCCCTAACCGACTACCAGGGGGCCCCAGGACTCCTAACGGACTACCAGGAGCCCCAAGGCCTCTAACTCACAACCAGGGAGCCTCAGGGCCCCTAACCGAAAACCAGAGGGCCCCAGGGCCCCTAACTGAGAAACAGGGGGCCCTCTGGGCCCCTAACTGACAACCAGGGTCCCCCAGGGCCATAATTAACAATCAGGGTGCTTTGGGGACTTTAATTGTCAACCAAGAGGCCCCCAGGACCCCTAACTAACAACCAGGAGTCTTTGGGGTTCCTAACCAAAAACCAGGGGGCTCCGTTGCCCCTAATTTACAACCAGGGGGACCTGGAGCACCTAACCGACAACCAGGGGGCCCTCGGACCTTTAATTGACAACCAGGGGGCCCCCTGAAGATGCTGACTGACGACCAAGGGTCCCGGGCTAGGGGCCCCTTATTTCAAATTTTTTACAATTTATATTCAAAACCTCTAAAAAATCAAAGAGTTTTGTTCTAAAAGTCGCAACCCCAAACCCTCGTTTAACGTTATTATGAACTTAATGTTATAACACAGTCGTTAATGCAAACCCCCCAATTGAAACACTACCAATGATACATATAATGAGAGCATAGCCAGTATCTTGTGCTTGTCTGGAATTGCAGTTTCTTTAATTTAGGATTTACGCGTACAAAAGAAGTAATAATAACGACGACCACGTGTCCTTGTCATAATATTATAATGCAATTTTTGAAGGTTTCAAAAAACTGTAAAGTGACTTGACTCGAGTCCTCCACGTTTTGGAAAAAAAGTTATTTCAATTTTGCTTTAAATGTTTTTTTTTTAAGAAAGAACTTAAGGGGACGGTCTTATTTCAAAATCATAGGCGTAGCCAGGGGGGTAGCCTAGGGGTCCGGTCCGCCTCAATCAAAATGCCGCCAATGACATAGTTGACAAAAAAGCCTTGTTTCTTCATTTTCAGTTTCTTTTTGCATCTTAGCGTACAGCAGTTCACGCGTACAACAGGAAAGAACAATAAATAATATTGACGACCAGGAAGCCCGGCGCATCCGCTTAATTCAATTTTTTTTTTTCAACCGATTTAAACGTATAACCAGGGTGAAATCAAGAGTTTTTGCCCTAAAAATTGATACCTCAGGCCCTCATGTAAACTTTTTATGAACGTAATGCAATAACCAGCGCCGTATTTGGCATGTGGCACATCCAGAGCTCCGCCCTCAGATAGTAGGACGTTTTTTGGTCTTCACTTATATTTAGCAGGAAGATGTAGCAAAAATCCCCTAAGAGCCAGGGGCCCCGCACAATGTAAATTCGGCCCGGGAATAACATGTTTAGTAATGTGCAATCATCGATTGTACCATTTTTCAATAACGATTCACCTCCACCTCGCCAGTTTTTACGCACAAAATTCTTAAAAAAACTAGGTAGAGAAAATGCTGATTGAACAAATTATTGAATTTCAATTGAGGGGGCCTAAGCCCCCTGGCCATACATGTACTCCTATAACTGGTTAACATCATGACAAAACAAAAATCCCTAAGGAAAATCTTCGAGTAAATTATTATTTACTGCTAAAATCTTGCAGAAGGCTATATGCTGTACTTCTCCCTACATGGACCAATATCACTTACAATTAAAATTTTACACCATAATGCAAGAGTTTAAATGTGTTTTGGACTTTAATTGTAAGAAAAAGAGAGATTAAACAATTAAATTTTTTCGATTGACTTTCAAATGTTGAAAATTTAGTTCTTTCAAATGGCTATGAACACGTGCGAAATGTGATCTAATAGGATTAAAATAGCGTTTTTTTTCCAAAAACTAAAAAATCGCCAAGCGGCTGGGGGCTTTGCCCCCAGACCCCCATAGCAACCGGCAGCTGGGGGCTCCGCTCCGCCCCCACACCCCTGTCTGTAATACGTTTGAGTACAGTAGGTTACTTAACAGAGGTGGAGTCCTCGAGAACACATTTTGAAGTCCTTGGCCTTGGCCTAGAAGGTCAAGTCCTTGGCCTTGGCTTTGGCCTCGAAGCCTCATGTCCTCGAAAATTGCCCTGTACTCGGCTCGAGGACGGCACTATTTTTTGAACAGTTGAAATTTCGTCGGAAAACGACAGAAACCTCGTGGAATTTTTGCAAACACCTTTTTTGTTTTCCTCACTTTGAGCATAGGCGTAGCCAAAGGGGGCAAGGGGTCCGCCCCCCAATTGAAATTTCACCAAAAAAGCTTATTGTTTCTTCGGTTTCAGTTTCTTTTTAGTATTTTTCTCTTACAACAGTAACTAACAACACTATCAAAGACCAGGGGCCCGGGAGGCCCCCCTCAATTTGATTGTTGCCAGCCAATTTAAACGTATAACCCAAAAGAAATGAATAATTTTCGTTCTATAGGTTGCTATCTCAGGTCCACATCTAGCCTTTTAATGAACGTAATGCATTAATCAGGGCCGGATTTACATAATATGGCGCAGTACCAGCTAGGGGTACCGCGCTGAAATTGTAAGACTTTTTTTGGTCTTCACTTATATTTGGCAAAAAGATGTTGCGAAGATCTCCAAAGAACTAGGGGCCCAGCGCGATGTAAATTCGGCCCGGCCATAACATGGTTAGTAGGCGTAACCGTCTATAGTACCATTTTTCAATACCAGTTCAGTATTTCGCCTCCAACCTCGCCGGTTTTTATCCACAAAATACTTGAAAAAAAATTAGCCATGAAAAATGCTCATTGAACAAATCATTGAACATCAGTTGAGGGGGCCTGGGCCTCCTGGCCGAACATGTACTCTTATAACTGGTCATTTTCATGACAAAACAAAAATCTCAAAAGGAAAATCTTCGAGTGGATTATTATTTACTGCTAAAACGTAGCAAGAGACAATGCACCTTACTTTCCCCTATCTGGACCAAATCACTTACAATTAAAATTTAACTCCAAAATGCAAGATTTAAAACGTGTTTTGGACTTAAATTGCAAGGAAAAGGAGGATTAAACAATTTAATTTTTTCAATTGGCTTTCAAATATCAAAAATCTAGTGCTTTCGAATGGCTCTGAACACTTGCGAAATGTGATTCAATGGAATTAAAATAGCTTTTTTTACCAAAAAATTTCAAAAAATCGCCGAGCGGCTGAGGGCTTTGCCCCCAGACTCCCGTCCGTGATACCTTTGACTTACACTAGCTTTCTCAACTCGTTTCCAAAGTTAGATATTTACACTTTCAACTATTAGTTTAAGCCCTCTCTTTTTGCAAAATCCTGGTTAGGTGCCAGCAGGCAACAATTTCAGATCTTCCATCCTACAATATCTTAGTCCCACAAAAACTTCCTCTTTGGAAAAATTTTGATGACGTCATTGCATGTGATTTGTGGTTTAGGCCTCCCCCGATCAAAAACTCTGGGTACGCCTATGAATTGGAGATCGCCTGAAACAAATTTTTGAAAACCCCTTTTTTTTTTTGAGATAACTTGCGGCTGTGCCCTTGGTTCTTGGCGTTGGCCTCGAGCATTCCTGTCCTTGGCCTCGAGAGGGTCTGTCCTCGGAAAGGTTGTCCTTGGCCTTGGATTTTTTTGTGTCCTTGGCCTTGGCCTCGAGCTTTGTGTCCTTGACTCCACCTCTGTTTACTTAACACGTCTCCTAAGTTGGACATTTCTATTTTCTGACTATTAATTTTCGCCCTATCCCTTTACCAAAATCCTCGTTAAGTGCCAACAGGCCACGGCTTCTGATCTTCCATGCTACGAGAACTTTGCCCCATAAAAACTCCCTTTTTTTAAAAAATTTCATGACGTCATTGCAGGTGAGTTGTGGTTTGGGCCCACCCCAATCAAAAATCCTGGCTACGTCTACGACATGAAGGGAATTTCAGCATTCCTCGCCACCGATCAAAGAGCTGTGCATTCAAAGGGCTGTTGAGAGAAATTCTGTTCCCGGGTACAAAAACTGAAGAAAAATCAATGTCGCTATCCTCACCAGAAAGCGCTAATTTATCTGTCTGCAGCAAACGTGAATACCAAAAAAATATCTTCCTTTAAGTTCGACTTCAGATTTTGTGGATTTGCTAACTTTGGGTTAAGTCAAATGGCTAATTTTTTGCTCGCTGGTTCAAGATGAAGACCAAAAAAAAAGGTCTTGATCACACCTACAAAAGCCATAGCTTTCGCTCGAACCACAGGGAGGCTTTTGGAGCTACTTGACTTCACTGTGAAATTAACCCATACGAGGTTCCAAGTAGAAAAACGGGTCCTCTGAAACACCCCGGGCCTGCATGGAAGCCTGTATTCATATCCGTTTGGCCACCCGTGAATTCGAAAAAAAGAAGCAACAAATTTTCTGAAAAGTTTATTCTTTTTCTAATGGTCTTTATCTTCATTTCACATAAATAGGCAATGATTTTTTGATGACAACCATTCTTTTTCTGTATCTACGAATACAGCAAACTTTTTGCGAAGCTCGCGCCCCCTGGCTCAATTTAACTTTTAGCTAAGCCATTATTTAACGATACCACGGTGCTTATAGGCCATTGTAAGAATTTTCTCAAGACTTTCTTTGACAGTCCTTACTAAATTTGTGGAGATCGAGCATTATTTTGGCAGCAAGTTCTTATTCTATCGTACTGTACCAAGTCAGGAATATGCTCCAAGCTGTCGGATTCGATTTGCATTAGACATTTAGATTAAGCCTAGTTACAAGTAATTACCGTTGTCCACTACCACTATATTACTGTAAGGATTTTATGTTTTTACTTTAAAATTGGCAAAAATTGTATACAAGTAGTAAAATTGTATTAGTGCTAATGAAAATTTGGCGCACAATAGTACGTAATCTTGCGCCAGTTTGGAGCAAGAGAAACTCCAAAATAGCTTTGGCGCGGCGCAAAACCCCTCAACAACTTTAATTAATCATTAATGCTTGGACGGTGGGAATGCGAATTTTATCAATATTTGCGATCCCGAATTGTAAATTTTTTTTTGCTGTAATCAAGTTTTACCAGAGAAACAAGCAAACATTATTTTGGCAGCAAATTTTGACCATCTTTTTCGACGTGGCGCAAAAAATAAAATAGTTCTTGTTTGGTGCAAAACTTCGGCGCAAAGTGTTCGAACGAAATTAGAATTTGACTTGTTCTGTAATTTTCTGTTGATACAGTGGTAATAGTAGTACTACATTGATATTTGGGTAGCAATTAAAACGCCAGCACATTCTAGTACGTCTTTTCGCTATGCCGCTACGTTGCGCCACAGCATAAAAATATATCAGTAGGTTCACTCCAAGCAAAAACCATTGTGACGTGTGTCCGCATTTTTTGAAAGCCAGGTAAAACTTTGGAGTCAAATGAAGTCATAATATTGACATCGGGAGCGGAATCGAATTATACCAAATGATAGCAATTGTTCTGAAATTTTATGAATTTTGTCTCCCCCTTGCGGAGTTAAGTCCTTCCCCTTTTTCAACGGCCCTAAACATTGAAGAGCTACATTTTTCACGACTGTCATGCTCCTGGCGTAACTTGACGTAGCTGTCGTTGTACTTTTCGTATCGAAATAAAATTGGTACCAATAAATCCGTTTAAGCTCGGGCTTTGAATCGCTCCATTTGTTACGTCACATGTGCATGACGTCACAAAGTCACAAGAGTAAGCATAACCTAAAATGGGAACTTTTTGTTCTTTCGGTAACTTTAGTTATGGAGGGTTTTGCTCGCGTTTGACACCCAACACTTTTGTTTTGCCCAAAACTTGCTCTGTATCGTCAACTAGCTTTCCTGCAATTTTTCTTTTAATTGCTCAAGGATTTACGAAAATATTGTTGGTTCTTTCATGACATGGTAGAGTTATAAAGATAAATACAGCATTTAAAGCCTTTGTACTTTAACTGATATAATTTTATTGTCACGTCATTGTCATTAATCTGCGACTTGATTGTTCAGCGTGTGCTCTATATTTACTTCCTGTTATTATTCTGATACTTCTTTTTTGAATTATGTTGAGAAAATGCAACGTAGTTTCTGAAGCACTACCCCAGCTATTTATACAATATTGAAGGTGAGAATACATTAGACTGGAGTACACCATTTTCATTGTCTGTTTATCGACGTAGTTTCTAATGTGATATGGAGCCCATGAACCTCTTGCAATTTTTGAGCAAATTTGTTTTACTTGATATTTCCAATTTAGTTCGTCGTCTATCAATATACCTAAATATTTCACGTTTGATTTTTGCTTTATTTTATTATCCTCTATAACTACTTCAAATTTATGTTTGAATTATTTCTTTGTTATTATCATGAATTCTGATTTAGTGTAATTTATTGAGAGTTTGTCAATTCTCATCCAGTTAATTATTTTTTGCATGTTTTCGTTCACTTTTTGTTACAATATTTCAGGTTGGGAATGCGTCAATGTGAGATTAGTGTCATCTGCAAATAAATGCACTTTGAAAACAGAAGCCAGGGGTAAATCATTAATGTAAATTGTGAATAGCAGTGGGCCTAGGGTGGATCCCTGAGGAATACTGCAAAGCACTTTATTTGTAGTCGATTTAGTGCTCTTCATGGTAGTGTATTGTTGCCTATTCGTTAAGAAACTTTCTATTAATCGTAAGGGTACACTTCTTGTACCATATTTCTCTAACTTTGCGATTAGTATTCTGTGATCAATGGTATCACATGCTTTAGCGAAGTCTAGAAAAATGGAGCACGTTATTACTTCATTTTCTAAGTTTTTAATGAGGTTGTTATATATGTCCACTACAGCATCTGAGGTTGAGCAATTTTTTTGAAATCCGTATTGCTGGAAACTAATTAGGTCATTTTTGATAAAAAATTTGTTGAATTGTTCATGCAAACATTTTCAAAAATTTTTGCAAACGGGCTCAATATTGAAATCGGTCAATAGTTGCAGCAATTTTCTCTGTTTCCTTTCTTAAATATTGGAACTATTTCTGCGATTTTTAATGCTTGAGGGAAATATCCTTTCTTTATGCAGATGTTGAAAAGTTGTGTTAGTTTTGGAGTGATAACAGTATAGCTGCCATTTTATGTATTTTATAGGAATGCCATCGATGCCAGTAGCCTACTCTTGCAAGAATTAAGTCCTCCAATGTGCATTCTTATTTCATCTTCTGCAATTGGTTGGATAAATATAGAGTTAATGTTGCTATGTATCAACGACGTTATGTTAAAATTGCATTGTACTGGTTTAGAAATTTTAGCTGCCAGATTAATACCAACATTGGTGAAATAATTATTTAACATGTTGCTGACACATCGATTTCCATTAGCATAATCTTCTGTGCCTGTGGTCATTTTATCGGGGATGTTATTACCACGCTGTTTACTCACATTAAAAATGTCGTTAATAGTTTTCCATAGCTTTGCCGTGTTCTATTTATTTTTTCTGATTATATCTTGGTAATGCAGTTTTTTTGCACAATTTTTTAGATGAGTGAGCTTGTTTCTGTACATCTTGTATTCGTCCCTTGTATCCGCACATCTTGTATCATCTTGTCTTGTATCCGTACATCTTGTATCATGTATTCAAATCTGGTAACTCAAAACTGCAAGCTGTGAATTATGGATTCCGTTCAAAACAAAAAGTAAGATCTGAGATTAGGCCTAGTTTGACTTTTTTGAATATATTGATTAGGCTGTCAAACATTTTATTTATCGGGTTCTACATTGGCATTAAGATTAGCCTAAGCTATCTATCATATGGTATGTGTGTTGGATGAAGATAAATGTTAATTTAGAAGTTACACAGCAGACTTGAAACATAAAGTTTTTTTTTTCACGACTGTGAGGTAGCACTTACCTCACATATCTGCTATCCCATTAGGCTAGTGTTTTATCAGCATCTAAATTCACATATAGCCTATCCTGGCATCCCACCCGAACCTTCAAACCACACACGAGGGCAATTTCTACACTTGCCATCGTACCCTCTTCTCAGATTACTCTGATCTAAGTCTGACAACAAGGTCACCAGAAAGAGGATTCTCGACCAGTATCACACTGGCACTTCACTTAGCTCAACCGCACTGCGCTAGCATCACTAAGCATGGACACCATATATGACATCACAGTTATGATTTAGTTATGATCTAAGTCATCACATTAGTTATGATTTAAGTTATGATCTAAGTACACCATATATGACATCACATTGTGATAAATTGCTAATGTGATGTCATATATCATGGTGTCCATGCTTAGTGATGCTAGCGCAATGCGGTTGAGCTAAGTGAACTGTGAAGTGCCAGTGTGATACTGGTCGAGAATCCTCTTTCTGGTGACCTTGTTGTCAGACTTAGATCAGAGTAATCTGAGAAGAGGGTACGATGGCAAGTGTAGAAATTGCCCTCGTGTGTGGTTTGAAGGTTCGGGTGGGATGCCAGGATAGGCTATATGTGAATTTAGATGCTGATAAAACACTAGCCTAATGGGATAGCAGATATGTGAGGTAAGTGCTACCTCACAGTCGTGAAAAAAAAAATGTTAATTTGTAATGCATTTGCCTATGATTGTAATTCATATGAAACAGAAGGCCTGGGGATCGATTCATTGGCCAGTGAAATCGAACCGGTATGCAGTGTTGACAATAATTGGAAACCAAATTCAAAATTGTGAATATGATATACCGTACTGTATCTTTGAAGTTGTGTTAGAATTGGCATATTACCTACGTACTTGAATACAATGTGTGAATATTGTGTAGGCTTGTTCTGAGTCTGTTTCTGCTAGCAGTCAAATTTTTGAAATTACAGACCAGGTACCGGTAGATTGTTAATAAACCTACTAACTGTAACAACCTTGTACTGTGTATGGTAGCTCATTATGAATTGTGTATTTTACTAGGTTTGGATTAATTATTCCTAAGAAAAAACCATCATTTTTAAATAAGAAGCCAACCAGCAAGACTCTTCAGCCTCGCCTTGCAGCTTTTGATAATGAAGATTCCAGTGATGATGACGGCCAGAAACAAGTTAATTCGCAAATACACAAAGAAGCTTTAAAGAAAATTGTAAAGAAGCAGGTATAAGTTAACTGAATGTTGTAGTATTTTTGCAAATAATAGTGTTGACATGTTGAACTTCATTTTGATCACTTTCAATTAGTTAGCGTAGTTGAAATCTTTGGAGAGCTTTGAAATTTTCAAATGCCTTTTGCCTGTATATACATGATATTATAATGTTAGTATACATGAGACTTTTACTAGGTACGAGACAATAAATTTTTATTTTCGTCCAAATTTCTTAATTTTAGATTCTTTCGAAAGAACTTTTAAACAGAAGCTCAGCAATGCAAAAATTTTAAAAATCGATTTAGAAATAAAAAAGTTATGGCCAAAAAACAATCAAAAATTTTGGTCACAGCTTTACCATTGAAGTCAATGCAAATCGCGAATTTTCGTGATGCCGCGAGACAAGAACAAAAAAAGCGAAAGCGAGTTTACTGAAGCATGACGAAGATTCTGCGTCCACGTTCAATTGGGAATACAGAAAAAAAGCAACACGTTCCATCATTGCGTTTTTTGGATGACTGCTCAAGCCTTTTACGCAACTATGACGATTCAACGGAGAATTGTGAAAGGGCCGCGTTTAGGAAGGGCTGACTTTGTTATGTTTGAAAGTCGCGTCGTAATTGCTGCGGATTTTGTGAAGTTCACATATATTGATGTTGCTATCTTATCGAAATCAACTTTCATTCAATAAACGTTGCTGAAAGTTGTTGTAGCGCATATTTATCCTCCTGTCACCGGACAACGTCAGACGCTAAATCTTGGACGATTCGCGCTTTTTTCATTGCAATGACTACTTCGTGGTCGGAGGAATCCGCAACCGCTTAAGAGTTTTCAATGACTCAATGCTCCTGTAGATTTCTTCGAATTCTTGTCCACTAAATTTGCTGGTTGTTCAAACCCACCAAGCAGAGATAATCTGAATCATCGTAAAGCGTCTTATCCAAAGACGTAACAGCGTGACCAGGGTGCGGGTTGAACTCAGTTGAAATACACTTCAAATTTTGATCGATATGTTTGATTTTTAAAAGTCGCAATCGTTGCGGATTTTTGTTCTTTGTGATAATCTGCAAATCACCGCAAAATAACCTTTTTGTGTTTTTTTAATTTTCTCGTTTCTGAAATATTAGTTTCATGTCGAGCGGTAACGCGTTCGTCCCTGTAGCGGGAGGTCTGAGGTTCAAATCTCGGGCCAGTCAAATCGGACACTGTGTTGCCAACAACTCGCCACCGTTGCAACATTTCTTCGAATGGAGCTGTGTTACCCATAGGCGCAATGACGCGGAGATGGGCCCCGCCAACCCGTTACACTCTTAGGCGTAATACAGCTAGTATAATGAAAGATTTGATTTGATTTGGGTAAGTTTTTTTTTCTCCTTCCGATACCCGTAAACCCCTACACAAGCTAAATCTTATAGTTTCAGTGTTTTAGTTTAATACAAAATTTTATTAAAATTTATTTCCTTGAAAACCTGTAAATGTTTGGTTGAAGCTACTTATTTTCTAAAACTTTCACGAAATTTTAGCCGAATTTGTTCTCAGCCAAAAGCGTTTGCCAGAACGTTCAAAAAGAAGTAAGACTCAGAGCACTTTATTGTCGATTGTTAAAGCTACCGGCCAGTTGATCAAACGCAAACGCATTTGTCTCTAGAGTGGCAGAAATGAGGTTAAAATCTCGAACAGGTCAAATCGGATAGTGTTTCCAACGGCTCGCCACCGCTGCAACATTTCTTCGGAAGAAGATGTGTTGCCCGCAGCTGCAATGACGCAGATATAGGCCCCGCAAACTCGTTACACACTTCAGCGTAATACAGCAAGTATACAGTAATAAAAGATTCGCTTGAATTATTTTGTAATGTACAGTAATAGAATTACTTGCCATTGAAGCTCTTCCGAATAAAATTGCTTCCATCTAAAAGCGCTTTGGCAAAATATTTTTCACTAGATGACGATAATGAGTAAGCTTTTCACCGATCGCGCGAGCATAAACAATTTGACTGCTCGAGCCACAATTATGATTGAGGTGTATGCTTTTTTTTCTTTTTCTCTTAAATGAAAAAGTGCTATCTGGCAACGGGCAGCAAAAATAATAAAGCTACATTTTTCAAAGCTTTCTTAAAAAAAAAACATCTGGCGATACAAAATAGTCTTCATTCATCTACAGTATCATCAGCGATGAAAGTGAATTTATTTTCGTACTGGAACGTTATTTTACGCTTTCTGTAAAAGTTGAAGTAATTTTACGCTAAAAGTTGAAGTAACTCCAAAAGTGTAAAAGTAGAAGTAATTTTACGCTTTCCAAAATATCGTAATAATTATTTAGCTTTTTCTACAACTTTGAGGTAGCTCTTCTCTCACTTATCTGGTTTCTCATGGAAAGGTTTTCCCAACAACACAAGGTACTGCATTCAAAAGTCTTTGAAACATATTTAATCAAAATTGACAGTCACTTGGATAAAAATGAAAGTTTATTTCAGAAAGAAAAATAGCAAGCACAGCGCAACGTCGATAAATTTAAGCCCGGTTTCCCCTAGCTGCTTCAGCCATGATTTGCGCAAATTTTGTCACAAAAAATGTGACTGTATTTCCACCTGAAAAATCAAAATAAATTAATTATAATAGCAGAAGACATAATATTTAAACTTAATAGAGTTGCAAACAGGCCGACTAGTTCTGGCCCGAACCCGAAAACTAATTTGAAGCCCAAATCGAGCCCGAAAAAACCCGAAAGTTAAGTTAGATCTGAAGAATTTAGCCATGTTGCCAAGTTATTTTGATTATACTTTTGAGCACCTAAGACAAAAAGCACGTCTCAGGCCCGAATTATGCCAGAAATTTTTGTCAACTTTAGGCCCGAACCCGACCCGAAACGCGCAATCCGTCTTACAACCCTGAAACTTAAGTACTCTCAGTTTACTTGGAGTTGACTTTGATAAAATGTTTAGTCAACACAAGCCGGAACCGCTTCGCTCTATTGGAGCTCGCCACGTCTCCCAATTTAGACATTTTTGGAAAACTTCTTCACTGTCGGTTCAAATCCTTCTCCTTTAGTAAAGTACCAAACCAGGCCCCAGCTTCTGATTTTCCATTCTACGATATACCTTTCGCATAAAAAGTTCTTTTCGAAAATTGCTAATGACGTTATTGCATATGATTAGCAGTTTGCGTTCCTCCAACCAAAAATCTTGGCTACGCCTATGTACTGGCCTAGTTGCATGCCTGAGAAAAGTTTTATGCTTTGATGACATTGCAGAGTTGAGGCCAAATCATGATGACTTGAGGCTTTATATTACTTGTCTAAAATATTCGACAATCATTTTAAATATAATTTATGGACTATGATGCTAACAGTAACAGTGTGCAAAGGTCAAGTTTGAAAAATAAACATGTAAACTGGTATTACTTCAAGCCTGAAAACTACACTTTGTGGTGCATACAATTTTGCCAATCATTTATACCTCTTTGCCGTCCAAAAAATCCTCCTTTTCTTCCGGCGCCTCGTCTTTTTCCGCCTTCTCTTCTGTTGCCTTTTCTTATTTGCTTCTTCTCTTGCCACCGCTTCTTTTTCCTTTCTTGCCACCTCTTCCTCCTCTACTGTTTCCTCCTCTTTTACCGCCCCTTTCAGCGCCTCCTTGTCTCCAACCGCTCCTTCCACCGCCTCTCCGTAAAGCTGCTCGTCCATCTCTTTGCCCTTCACCCATTTCTTGTACTTCCGCAACCTGCTCTTCCATTTCTTGTATTCCAGCCTAAACAACAAGTTAAATTAGTGCAAATGCAAATTACAGGAGGCACTGAATGCATTATGTTCAATACTCATCATACAAAATGTTTAATGTAAAATTAGCAGAAATGACCGAGAAATTAGTAGTTACTATAAATCGATAATATTTTACGAGTACGACGTTGCAAATAATGTGAGATTAAGATATCAATAAAAGCTTTTTACATGTCCTATCCTATCCAAATTTTTTCATGTTTCATCTTTTCAAAGTAACATAAAACTGGAATGTTAAATCGCACGCGATATCCAAGGACTTCGCGAAAATATCAAACTTTACTGAGCTAAAGAACTTCACACTACTTAAAAGCAGCGTTCCAATAGCGTTAATCGTGTTTATGTTTGTTGATAGTCAGATCTGAAATACATCGCTTTCGAATTTTATAATGTTCCAATAACTTGATCGGGTTTCGGCTGTCAAAGTGTAAATGTCTACAATAAGTATCCATAAAATATCAGTCAAAATTTTACAACTCTGCTGAATTCTCGTTTCAACTTTCAAGGAGTTAGTTGCAATTTTCACTAGGCAGCGCAACGCAATTGTTGAAATTGCGGTTATAAACAAAACCTTTGTTGAAACATATATTTCGACAGTATCCTTTTCCT
Source organism: Trididemnum nubilum (assembly GCA_963965965.1). Lineage (NCBI taxonomy): Eukaryota > Metazoa > Chordata > Ascidiacea > Aplousobranchia > Didemnidae > Trididemnum > Trididemnum nubilum. The sequence continues at coordinate 15,447,231 of OZ014474.1, read as the reverse complement.
CCAATAACAATAACAAAAAAGACATTCCACTATATACAACAAAAATAAAGAGCGGAGGCTTGATGTAGTTTTGCAAAGTGTCTTTCTCCAGGAAGTTGTTGTGGTGATTCACCAACGTCCAACATGTACGAGTTATGCTTCGATGCAAATGGTTTTCTCCACTTAATACGTCTTATCTAAAAATACTTAAAATAAACCAAAATAAGCTGCACTTCATGCCATAATCGCTAAATGAAAAGTCTTTATAAAAACCAAGACCAAAAAAACAGTAACGCAGAGAAAATTATCAAAATGCAAAAGAATGGCATTTTGTTTTTAGTAACACTATAAAGTACTAAAACAGCTTTTTAGTCACAATTTGAAATTACACTGGATATTGAGCACTTAAAGCGTTTACAATCAACTTTGTTTCAAAAGGAATTTCCAAACTTAGTAATTTTTGTAGACACTTAAGTTAGTTAAGATGTGACCACTCCACGTTTACCTCCTCTATTTATTAAAAAACTACAGGGTACTTTGTGCTGAACATTTAGTGTAAACTTACCCCGGTTACAATCAGGGGTGCCTAAACCCGGGGGGGATATATCCTCCCAATAATTTGATTCTGGTGTGCATCTGAGCGCAGGTCTCCACCTGAATTCGGGGAAAGAAAGAGTTCCACTTTTTGGTGAAGACCTTTTTTTTTTTGGTCTTCACCTGAATTTGGGGAAAAAAGTGTTCCATTTTTAGGTCCTCACTTAATTTGCTCTCCTGAAACAAATCGTGGTCGAGGTTCATCCCCCCAATGTTGAAAATAGGGCAAAATTGGGCTAAAATTGCAAATATCCCCCCCAATGCTCAACAAAGATATGCACCCCTGGTTACAATACCTTTGAACTGTACCACAAAACTTCTTGCCGAAAAAACCTACAAATTCGGTCTTTAAGCGTCTTTTAGGATTTGCGGTAAATAGCGTTTATACGAAGTCTTACGCTCTGAAGACAATGAGCACAGCTCCAAGCTTTTTTTTATCCTCTAAAAGCAATAATCTTTATTGTTTTTAGTTCATATCCGGAAAGCTTCCTGTAAGAATGTCAGAAATCCTTTTGTTAACATGGCAAAAGAGGGGCGGTTGTTTGCTTTATGCGAGAGTTTATATATCCGCGAGCATTTTATTACAGAATCTATCTCATTTCGACTCCAACTTTTGCATTTGTAAGGGTGATGTAGAATATACTGTAGAGTGATAGTCTGGAATGGTTCTTCAGCATCCATTGCAGAATGCAAGCCAAGTATAAATTCAGTATTTTGGATCCTTTTTTCCATCGCATTTGACTGTAACTGTCAAGGCTTGTGATCAAGGTGTTGACAACTTGGGGTAATGCGTTGCCAGAAGAGATTTTTGTATAGTTAAAAACAGAAATTCGTATTTTTCACCAAATGTAATTACAGTTTTGATGATAACTTTTCATCAGTTAATTAAGTCTAGTCTAAATTGCTGAATATACACGCTTTTTTATAAGAATCACTAAATTTTGGATTGAGATTGGCTGTTTTTATGTTTTTTCAGAATTTTTTTTTTTTTCTTAATTCGTTCATAGCAAGTTCGTTTTTTTAATTGCAAAAATGCGTGAGTGCCAAGGCGGGAATTGTTTTCAACGTGGTCTTTAATTTTGAGCAAACGTATGCCTCGTTGTTGTGCAAGACTGCTTCTACAAAAAAGAGTAAAGTTACTGTTATTTTCTTTCAGTAAGTGTTGATCAGAGCTTCTTAGTGTAATCTTCAGTGGCGAGTCATCCATTTTTTTATAAATAAAAAAAAGTCGTCTTAAACTTTCATTATGCTTGCCATCAGAGGTGGAGTCGAGGACACAAGGCTCGAGGCCAAGGACACCAAAAAAATTCGAGGCCAAGGACAGCCCTTCCGAGGACAGACCCTTTCGAGGCCAAGAACAGAAATGCTTTAGGCCAAGGACTAAGGGCACAAGCGCAAGTACTATCCAAAAAAAAAGTTCTTCAAAATTTTTTTTCAGCCGATCTCCAAAAAAAATTGTCTCAAATTTTTCAGGCGATCTACAAAATTTAAACAATTCAACAAATAGTGCTGTACTCGAGCCCAGGACAGGGCAATTTTTGAGGACTTGAAGCTTCAAGGCCAAAGACTTCAAAATGTGTCCTCGAGGCCAAGGACGTCCTCGAGAACTCCACCTCTGCTTGCCATGTACCGTATATTACATCAAAGCATCTTACGAGTAACCACTAACGAATCGGCGAAGGCTATCGTCAAGGTACTGGTTGCAGCATATACATGCTGGACTACATTCAATTACGCTACCAGGGGTTGGGGCTTTTTAATTTTTAAGTTTTTCAAACGTGAACAAGCTCAAGTGTTGATGTCTTTGTCAACTGACACTTTTCAATTATTTTATCAATCGATACAGCTAATGGTACTCTACGCAATAAGCATTTTTTTTTTTTTTTGTTAGCATCCTTCTTTGCTATCTTATAGTGAGCAAGCAAACTTTTTTAGCTAATCTTCACCCAAACTTCTCTTATTAGGGGCCGGCCTACATTGTGCCTATAATCGAAAATGTACGAGCGTATTTTTAGTTCCTTTTAAACAGAAATTCGGTACGCCTGTCGTACCACCTTTAGTGTAAAACTGCCAGTTAGTTAAATTAAACAAAGGACACGCGCGTACGCTCACGATTTTACGCACAGTGTAGACTGGCACTTAAAGTTTTCAGCATTTCGCCGTCAAATTTTTGAATTACAGTAAATACGGCTTTTCGATCTCAAAAAAAGAACGAGAATGGGTCGTTTCGGTTCGCTGCAAATTAGCCTGATAAATATATTCAAATTATTTATTTGCTTTTTATACAAACAAATTAATGTCAAAATCCAAGCACATTCAGCATTTGAATTTTCATAAATCCAATTTTTATGTTTGCGGTTTGAACTGAGGTTTTTTTAACCTTATTTTACAGCTGTGGCGATAGCTCAGTAGTAGAGCGTCGGGTTAGTGATCGAAAGGTTGCTGAACCTCGGTTCGATTCTTGAACTAACAATGCGTCATTGTGTCTTTGGTAAAGATACTTCACACTTATTTTCCATTGCAGCCAAGCAGTCTACCCGTTGTGGTGGCCCAGCCTGACGAAAGACTTGCCAAAAAAAAATCAAAAAAAGGTACTCTGCGTTGGTGTAGTTAGTTAGATGTACGCAGAGTGCCTGGTTCATACGAACAAACAAAACAAACCCTATTTTACACTGATGAAGGTATTTTTGGGGACCATTTTTGCCCACTCCCTTTTTTGTTTTTTTCTTGTGATAATTTCCTTCAGCAAAAAGCTTTGTATTTTAGTCAACTAGAGTCAAAATACATAATAATAACTTTTGAAAATTTGAGTTGTTAGGTAACAGATAGGTTTTCGATTTTGAGGTTTTCCGAAGTCACTTTCCAAAAGCTGAGCATTTTTTGGCCAATATTTAACTTAAAGACGTCAAAAGACGTTTTTGTGACGTAACTAACTTGACTTAGGAATTTTACGTTTTAGTATCAAAAAACAAATTTATGTAAAAAATTTAAACCTCATGTGACTTCATTACAAAACGAAGTCTTCTTTGGAAAATATGGATATGACGTCACAAAGACAAAATTAGTAGAAAATAATTTGCGGATTGCAACAATTAGAGAGAGGCTGTAGCCTATAAGCTGGTACCGATAGGTACATTACAATCTTTTTAAGTTAACTGTGAGCTTCAACACCGTTTTAACTCACTATAGCTGCCACGTATGGTTGGTTGAAATTACCTGGTTCTTTTCTGCGGATAAAGGTATGGTGCAACGGAGCTCCAGAGATGAGGTAAAGAATCCGAGATTCTCTAGTTTCAAAATCTTCCATCAGACAGCTTGGATCAAGTGCATGAGTATAGATAAGCGAATACGCTGAAAACAAAAATCGTTGTACAATTACCGGAGCTTCCAGAATTAAGAATACGCTAAAAACAAAAATCGTCGACACCCTTTCAGTGCAAAATACCGGAGCTTCCAAAATTAAGAATTACGTCGACGATCTAATATCTAGTGGATGTAAATTACTGATAAACATTCCCACTAGGTTTGCCGATAACTGCAAGTCTTCATTACTAGATCATATTTACACAAACCTCACAAACAAAAACAATCAAAGTGGAGTATGTATATTTGAAATTTCTGATCACCTACCAATATTTTTTATTGCTAAAAACGTCAAATGCTTTTCTAACAAAAGAACTAAGTTTATCAGATCTCTAAAAAACTTCAACTCAGAAAATTTCGTAATTGATCTGCAGAATAAATTGTCAACAATCGGTGCAGAAGTTGAGACCAATGTAAATCAAGATGTTGCTAACTTAACTACCATGTTCAATTCTGTTCTAGATAAGCACGCTCCAAAGCGGCTTATGTCCAGAAAAGAAAAACGCTTAAGTGATAAACCTTGGATCACTCGTGGTATTTTAAAATCAATAAAAACAAAAAATAAACTTTTCAAGAAATATTTTAAAAGCAAACAGGGCATCAGCAATGATAAAAAAGTGTTATATAAAAAGTATTTGAATAAATTGACACATGTTAAAAACCTAGCTAAACGTAATTACTATGAAAGCATCATAAAAAATAACAACAAAAACCCATCTCAAATATGGTCAGTAATTAATGAAATTGTAGATTACAAAAACTCTGCTTCTAAAGGTAAATATCCTTCTGCAATAACAATTGATAATGAAACCGTTAAAACCGACTCGTAGAAATTTCTAGACAAACTATGTAAATATTTTGCCAACATTGGTGCGAATATGTCTAAAAATCTTCCACACACGAACTCATCATCCTTTAAAATTCACCATAAAACATGCATGAAATCTTTTATACTTCAAGATATTTTTAAGGAAGAAGTTAGTGATGCCATTGCTAGTATCAAGTCCAGTTCTGCCCCTGGAATAGACGAAATTACCCCAAAATTTGTAAAAATAGCGAAGGGCATTTTATCTCCTATTCTTGCAAAGTTGTTTACCAAATGTATACATCAAGAAACTTTTCCGAGTGACTTCAAAGTAGCGTATGTAATTCCGATACCAAAAACTTCTTCCCCTAAATCGCTCGATGAATTTCGCCCAATCTCCCTATTGTCTGTTTTTTCAAAATTGTTTGAAAAAATTCTCAAAATTAAAATGTTAAAATTCATTCCAAAAAACATTATTCTAACTCCCTTCCAGTATGGTTTTAGAGAAAACAACTCGACTGAACTGGCAATTACAGCATTTTATGATAAATTGCTCAAGAACCTGAATGAAAATAAAATTACTTGCTCTATTTTTTTTGATTTAAAAAAAGCCTTTGATTCAGTAAATCACAGCATTCTGCTTAAAAAACTATATCATTATGGATTTCGTGGTAAAATATATGAATTATTAACCTCCTATCTTGCAGACCGACAAATCATGACAAAAATAAATGATAAAAAGCCTGCACCACGCATCATTGATCATGGAGTGCCACAGGGTTCAGTTCTGGGGCCACTGCTATTTTTAATCTATGTAAATGATCTTCCATCGGCATCTAATTTGGAAACAACACTCTTTGCAGATGATACCAATCTGCATTTATCACATCACAATATCATCACCCTAAAATCTCAAGTTCAACAAAAAATCGACAAAATTAATAATTGGATGATTAGCAACAAACTAACAATTAACTACAAAAAGAGCTATTACATGATTGTTGGCAACACCAAGTCTGTTGATAAAGCTAAATTCAACCTCACTATTAATCACAATTTAATAAAAAAATCGGAATTTGTGAAATATCTTGGAGTTTTTCTTGACGATAAATTATCTTGGAAAATACACATTGAGAAAATATGCCAAAAACTTTCAAGAGTTTGTGGAATGATGTATAAACTAAGATATTATGTTCCATTGTCTACTCGGAAGTTAGTTTACTTTAGCCTTTTTCATTCACAACTTCAATATTCTTTATTAAATTGGGGTAGAGCTGCTAAAAGTAACCTCCAAAAACTTGTAATTCTTCAAAACAAAATCTTACGAGCAAGTCTCTTTCGCCCGAAACATCATCAAACAACATTACTTTATTCTGAATTTGGTGTCTTAAAACTGGAGGACATGATTAATATGGAATTTGCCAAATTTATGTACAAATTTAACAATAAAATGCTACCAGAGTCTTTCAATAATTACTTTACTAAACTAGATGATGTGGTATACAAAACAAGCAAAAACATCGAAACGAATTTTTTCAATTTTATATTGCATCAAAAACAGGACAAAAGAGTCTTAGTCATATCTGTATAAATGTTTGGAAGAATGTTCCCACAGAATACCGACAGTGTTCGTTTTTCAAATTTAAGCGATACTTTAAATCAAATGCGCTGCTAAAATATAATACCAGCGTGCCTTAGCAAAAAATTTAAAAAAAGTTCCGTATTTATTTATTCTTTTTTTTATTTTTTATTATTATTATTTTTTTTTTTTCTGCTTGTTATATGGCTAAGTTGGCTTTCACCAAACTCATCCTGATTATGGTGTATTATTTTAATTTTAGTCACTCTTTGCTTTAAATTTTATGTTAATCTGTGTGTTTTTAAAGGCAACAATGTAATATATGTTTAACTGCATTTATATGATACATTATACAATTAAGTGCTGGACGGCCTACCATTTCCGTTCCTGGGTATAAATTTGTATGTTATTTGTTCAATGTTGCTATAATACCTAAGAAAGGATGATTTACTGGAAATTTATGTCCAATCACTGTTCGATAATGTTTAACTCTTATACGATGGGAATAACCAAAAATAGCAGTTGGAGCGAGCCAAAAATGAAGCTGTTATTTTCAATTCATGTTGAGATTATGTGTGATCTCAGTCAGTTAATTATTTTTTTTTAGTGAAGAGAGGGGGAAGGCATGAGACAATACAAGGTTAATTTTATTGTCATTGTTATTATTTGTTTATGTAGGTACTAGGTAGTTATCGGCCCTCTCATAAAGCACGACTTGCCCATCATATTTGTAAATTGATGTGTATGTTTTAAAGTGTTTGTTTGTTCATCTTTGTAAGCCATTGCGACAAATTTTCCTGTGCAAGTTTCAATGCGATTGGGTGCAGCAGACATTAGATGACCAATTGGTCTTTCGCTGCAACCCTCCTGCGCTTGGTTGCGTTAGGGAAAATAAATTGAATTGAATTGAAATTGTAGTAAAAGCTAACTATTTAACGAGAAACGTTATTTTCTTTTAGACACATTGTGATCTTTAGTTTGCCTGCGCATGCGATACAAATGAAGGCAATCGAGTTAGCTGTGAGTTGGTTAAGTGCTTACGTTAGTCTGAAATTCAAAGCTCGGTTCAGTCAAACCATAAACAGTCTATGATTAAATCAAACACAGTATTGTCAACAACTTGTAACCTCAGCGACATTTTTTTCTTTACAACTGTGTTGGATAGGCGAAGTACCACGGAGATGACTCACATCGACTCGTTACACGCTTTGGAGTTTGGAGTTATTCAGCAAGTATGCTAAAACATGAATTTGATCCAATTTTTTGCGTTTAATTGAAAACAAAAATAATGCTTTTCCTCACAAAGCGCCCTATGTTTTACAACGTCAAAATTTAGTGATCTAGAAAGATTTGAAGTTGGCTACAGAAGTTGTTTAGCGCACGACAAATTAAAACTTTTTTTGACTTACTGTATATGGTATTAGCAGTAACTCTGGATAATAGTTTCTTGATCTTGCCAGGACAACGACGTAGGACAATGACGAGCTCGAGCAATGGCTTTTGCTTTTTGAATCTGGGCAAACAAAACCCTCGTTAAAACAGATATTTCGACAATAACCTTTTTCTCCGATTGAAACACAGAAACAAAAACTTTTGATCTGAAAATGCCAATATGATTTTTGGATTTTGTAACTTACATGATCTTGACCAGAAATTTGACTCACTATCCTTAGTATCAAATCTACACCCTAACTAGCACAATGCAGTATTTTTTAAGAAGAATTTTATACCAGCACATGAATGAACAGTTCTACTAATTTTTCTTAAAATCTAAGAACTAAATTAAACAATGCCTGCCCTAGCAATTAGCATGGAAAAAGATACGTACACAAACAAAATTTAGAAACAAAAAATAAAATTCTTATAAATTTATAAGTGATATTACAGAGTCTAACTTTACGATGACTTCACATTGAAAACTTTAAAAATTTACTCAACTCTATGCTTTCCAAAACACTAAGAGTAATGTTTAAAGTCAAACAACTATTTACCAAAAATCATCTACTTCATTTGCACATTGTGCTCTTTTTAGTTCATTTTAACAGCTGGGAGGTTATTCGCTCTCAAAGTTTAAAGGTTTCAAAAAGTTATCAAAATAATCAAGTAACGTCAATCAAAAAGCAATGAGGAATTCTAACAGTTTTTCTCTTTATCATGAAATAACATAGAGCAATCTCTGAAATTCCCGCGACTTTATTACATCAGCCGAACTTAACACTATCCACGGCCAAAAATAAGCACGCATTTTACAACTATTCTTATTGGGACTTCGCGCGAGCGTTTTAACGAGGGCTTTGTTTGTAACTGCAATTTTAACAATTGCGCTGGCAAGCGAGAATTCAACTAGCTCCTTAAAAGTTGAAACGAGATCTAATAGATATTTATAGATGCATTTTCTAGACATTTAAATTTTGAAAGCTGTTAAACATAAACTTGACTAAGTTAATGCAACATTATGAAATTCGAAAGCGATGTATTTTAGGTATGACTGTCAACAACCATAAACACGCTAAACGCAATTGTGAAGTTCTTTGGTTCAGTAAAGTTAAACACATTCGCGAAGTCCCCGGATATCGCTTACGATGTCATATTCTAGTTCTGAGAACGCTATTTAGCAGTGCGACCCAACGGCCAACATATCAGATATTGTACAGTATATTGTATTACATCCATTATTCAGCACAAAAGCTTTCTTAATAAAATTGTTCAAAAACTTTGAAGAGCAAGTAGAAGATTTTTTCAACGTCACAAGAGACAGCTTAGTAAAAATACTCGGCCATACAGCTTAAATCTAACAAAGCCATTAAGCTCAACTACTTCAACGTGTTAAATGTTGCAGTAATCCCATAGGTTTTACTCTTCTACTTTTTTGTTATACCAATTCATCGTGAGAATTTAACGTACAGTTTGAAGGTCCATTTAAGGGCAAATTGTCCAACATGGCATTGTCAAGTTTGCCATGTTTTATCTTTATCTTATATTAGCTTACCGATACTCTTTGATTATGTCTAGCTAGAGCACTTTGTAATAAAGATTTAAAAATTTTAAGGAGCCTATTTGGCATGGTCTCCTCAATGTGGCCAGTTCAGTTTGTTATCTTTAATCTTTGATTCATATTAATTTATCCAATAGCTTTAGTTTGTTTAGCTTTTGATGTTAATGGGGGGAGGTGCCAACGCAATTGGAGCACCCCTATAGTATGAGATCCTTATACTCGTATTTTTCATATTATATTTTTATCGATATTGAAAATTTTATTAGTCTAGCTTGAGTGGTTAAAACTTTTGAAGGACCCGTTGGAGGAGGACTCTCCAATTGTGGCACTTCAAATTAGTGATATTTTATTTATGTATTGTGATTTTATCTTTCTTTTATATTTACCTATTCTGGAAGTTTCATATGTCTAGCTTGAATGGTTGAAAAGTTTGAATTCTGAATGATCCCCGTTTTGGTGCCACAAACGTTTTGTCAAATTTTATTTTTTCTTCATATTTGCTAGTGTATCCTGAAATTGTGATGTGTCTAGCTTACACTAGTAAAAAGTGTCAATTTTGGGGTCCTCATTTGAGGGGTACTCCCATTGTGGTACTCCCAAATTTTGTCAAATTTTATCTTTTCATATTTGCCTATTCTGAAAATTTCATCAGTTCAGGGTGCGTGGTTCAGTTTTGAATTTTGGCGTCCTTGTTTGAGGGGGATCCCTTCATTTTGGTACCACCAAATTTTGTCTGTATCCCCGATGCAGTAACGTCCAGACCAAGTTCTGACTTTGATGACCCCAATCACATCGATCATGTTTTTAGTACTTTCAACTCAATACACCAGAAAATCAAGTTTACAAAAGAAAACGAAGAGAACAATGAATTGGCCTTCTTGGATGTCCAAATCACAAAAGTTCGGATTGCATTTAAACATCAATATTTCGAAAAAAAAACCAACCTAGGCATCTACACAAGATGGGACAGTTATGTTCTGAATCGATACAAACAAAACTTGGTCTGGATGTTACTGCACCGGGGATATAGTATTTGTATTTTGTAATAGTGCACAGTTACGAAAAAAAGAATTTCAAATAATTTCAAATCTTCTCGAGAAAAATGGATTTCTCTTGAACTACACAAACCGGCAAATCGAACACTTTCTTGCCAAAAAGCAGTCGAAAAAACCCAAAACAGACAAGAAGGACGACACAAAACGGATTTTTATAAAACTTCCCTACATAAAAGAAATTAACAGCCATATACCAAAAGAAATTAATGTTTGTTTTTTGAAAAAATTAGACTTTAAAGTTATATTTATTGTAATCAACGAAACGTTCAACTTAAAGCGTTTATTTACCTTCAAAGAGCGCCAAAATAAGTTACATCGTTCTAGTGTGGTTTATCGTATCACATGCAGCTGCAAAAGCACGTATATTGGTCAGACTTCCAGAAATCTAATTACTCGGTTAAAAAATCACGACCCCACTTCGCCAAATAGACAAGATACCGATGTATCCAAACATTTGACAGATAACCCCGATCATGAAATTGATTTTGACAAAACAGAAATAATGGCCCAAACCAATCACTGGCGAAAATTATTGATCACCGAAACATAACTAATTCAAAAATACAATCCTAACTTAAATGTTGACAGGACCTCTATACCACTGTATTTGTTTAACACATGAGTAATATGAATAATTCTCTCCCCTGCTGCTTTGTTTTGATGGTTTAAATGCTTGTGCTTTGTGTTTTTCGCCATTCATTACTTTTGACAATGGGAGAAGTAGTTTCACGAAACGTCAAGATATGTTTCCAGTCATTTTAGCTTTGTGTTTTATATTAAAGCATTGGTAGTGACTATTTCACCGAAAATTTTCAACTTAGAGAGAATAAAACGAGAATGAGAAATATTCATCCGCGCTTTTTTCATTTGCTTTTTTAGGGGTTAAGATTAAGGTTTAGGTTAGGGTTTGGGTTAGGGTTCGATTTGGGAATAGTTTTAGACTAAGCATTTGAGTTTGTGTTATATTTGAGTCAGAATTAATAAAAAACTAGATAAAAATTTCCGGTGAAATAAAGCCTTCCTAAAGCATTTAGCTGCGTTTACAATAAACCTTCAATTTTTTTTCCCAGCTGGTTTGTCAGAATCGATCAAGTTTTTTCACGATCTGCAATACTATGAGGATTGAGGAGCAAATAAACAAAACAAAACTACAGTATGTATATTCTACGTTATATCATTCTAACATCCTGTCAGCTAAGCATCGCCCCAAGCATACAAAACTCTTCTAGAATTCGATCATAAAGACAAGACGAATTTATTTCATTGCTCAGTAACAGCACCAAGTAGAAGTTATAATTAGCATTCGTTTAAAGAGGCAACAGAAAAGTTGCGAAACACTTTACGGTCATCGAGTCAAGCAACCACCCTCTTGCCAGAGGCAAATTATATGCCACGAAACCCAACATAAGGACGCAGACACAAGATCACAGAACATAAGGGCGCAGTACATAAGGCCGCAGACATAATGGCTTAAGGAGGCAAGAGCGCAAGGACATAAGGCGGCAGCGGCGTAAATCTGTAATATGCGCTAACAACCACCCTCTTGTCAGAAAGATAATTTATAAGCCAGTATCATGGATGGTTTTCATTACTTTGTCTAAGTAAGGTGCAACATTTTGACGATTTCAAAAAACTACCACCCGACATCAGCACGAACCTTTTCATGTCGCCAAAGCAGAGATCTGCCGCTGTCATGAAAAAGAACAGGCAAACTGCGTAAACAGAAAATCTTTTATCCTAATATTTGTACGAAGATAATACGAAGTTTTTGTAGCAAGATTTGAATTTTTTGTGCGAGAATGCCCTAATATTTGCGGTAATGCAATTCCAAATCTTGACTACCTGATATCAATGCAAAGTATCAATGTGATTACATTAGAACTATTGCTATTAGTGTACTATCACTATTATTGCATTAAAGTTTGTCATCATTAAGTACTAAAAAAGTTTTATTTAGTTTTCATGAATGGAAGTATGTAGCAATGTAATATACGCTTTTTTCCCAAGAACAATTTCATAAAAACACAAGGCTCATAAACGCTCATAATGCAATAAAAAAGATATTAAGATAATGCCAGCCAGCCTCTGCATAAACTAAACCGTTAAGATAGAAAACACGAGCCAAATATAAAAATCAAAATCTGTATTCACTAATTCAGTGCCATATCGTGGAGAAATCACCAGATTATTGCAATCATTGCCTGAAGACCGTATACTGTTTTGTTCTTGCAGCTTTGACCATCGACAAAGCTTTTAGTTTCACACAACACAACTTTTTAAATAAAAGTAAGAATGAATGAATTAATGTTGCTTTATTCTCCAACAAAATTTAAAAATAATTTAAAAAACAAATGAGGCGGAAAAACATATAATTACAACTAGAAGTTGAAGAACAGCTAGCCTCAACCCAAAGTTTATTAATTTTTATAAAACTAAAAGCGTACTCATTCACATTGAAGCGTTGTCATTTATTTTATCACATTCAAAATCAGTTGTTGCTTACAATAATACTGATAGTGTGACACTCGCACACTATGCCAATTAGTATTAACGATTTAATCGTATACTCGTAGTACTAACTACATGTTTTTCAGACTTAACGATAACTGATAATTTTCGGGCTTTTTCAGGTCTGGTTTTCCGAATTCATCTTTAAATCATTTTTCGGGTTCGGGCCTGAACAGTGAACTAATCGGCCCGTGTAATGTTGTATAATTCCGGTTTCGGTACTGTTACCGTGGTTAAGATTCAAACTGCGTGTGACTCAACGAGGTGCGACAACACAAAACACAAATTTTCGATAACTCCATATCTTGGTATCAAATCAAAAGCAATAAATTAAGATTTCAGAACACAATCATTGCTGGTTGCAAAAAAGTTTGAAAAGTAATTGCGAAAAATTGTTTAAAAATTAACTTACTTTAGAGAAAGCATTCATTTCCGTCTCACGTTTCAGTTTTTTGTAGTAGTGCAACGACTTATCCAGCAAAGCCCGAAATTTCTTCCGCTGTAGGTCATAATTCCAGGATTTTCTGATTTCCTGAGCTGTTGCTCTAAGTTTTCTTCCACTTTTTAGTTACACCAAGAAAAGATGACCATTTTTTAATTCGGGTTTAGCTACTGAAGAAACATCGGCGAAGTAATAATGTTCGGTCAGAAACTTCATTTTGATTCCAACATTAGACCCAGTTTTATTTATTTTCTCTGCCATCAATTTTGCCATCAAATTCAAACTTTGCCAATCCCAATAGAATTAAAATCACTAGAATGTCTTGTTTCAATTGTTGTAAAGAAATTCAATAAAAATAAAACACACTAAACATAAAATTAACTAACCAATAATACAAAAGTTAATACTATAATCATTGATAGGACACGGATTATCAAAAAAAACTACAAAAATAAAATCCAGTAAGTTTGATGATTAAGTTCAATAAAATTACTGCTTTTATCCAACTAAATAATCAAACTTGAAAAAACTGGACAATTGAGTGAGATAATGATGGCTAAACCAAACACATCTCATACTCACAGTCATATCTGGAACGGGAGGTTTACATCGTTTGGTCTAGTGTTTATTTCGGTGTAATAGTTTAGTGGTTCACATCCATTTCGTTTATTATCTGGCTCGTTCTAACAACAAATATGACCAATGTTGCCAATGCCATAGCTCTACAATTTCACGGCGACAATTTCTAGAAGAAAGAATCTGTTCCCCAGGTACAATTAGGAATTGCAAGCTTGCGATGATTTAATCATTAATGGAGCATTGTAAGTGCAATTTCTATCACACTACGGTGTAACAAAATGAAGAGAGCAACCAAAACTTAATCAATGATTTTATCATTATATAAAAAAATTAACTTTTAAACTTGAAATTTGGTTTTAGTTTTCTTTCTGCGATTCCTAACTATTTTTTTTTACTGAAGTTAAACGCATCAAAACTTTTGAAAATCTTAAAACCGATATTGAAATTCAGTCACTCAGTGACAAACTGCAAACGCGTGACGTAGATCACTGCTCTGGCAATACTTCGTAGCTGTCTCGCAAGAAAATGAAAACCGCACAGTGGGAGTTTTTTGTATCTTATGAGACACAATCAATTGCTCATAAACAGTAGTTTGCAAAGTAACACAAAAGTATCTGCATTCTCTACGCCTACGGGTGGTAAATGGCAAAATTACCATGAAGTATTCATTCCATTCCATTTTCTATTATTTAAGATCACCAACCGGTAATAGTTATCTGGCTGTTTTTGAAGCATTGGCACAATTTTGATTATTCGAAATGTTTTTGGCATAACTAAAGTAGGAAAATATACTACAACAACGTTTAATCAAAAACTTATGAGCACATAATTCAATTTTAGTTCATTTTGTATTCAAATCTTGTTTTGTTGGGCCAAAACAAATAACTTCAATTTGCAATCAAATAAATTAAGGTAACAAAATCGTTAACATTAGCATATACCAATTTTAAAAAACGATTCTCGAAGTAAGTTTTAGGCAAAAAAAATAAAAACTTAAAAACACAAATACAAGACGGTTAAAGGAACATTTTACTGCACCACTTATCAAACCATATGATAGTTTGGCCCTGATAAACATAGAAAAAAAGCCAGAAATAGAGAAAAAAATACAAAAATGCTTCTTTCACGTGTTTGTAACCATTTTTTGCATTTCAAGCCACTTTTAAAGATTTACGCGCATAAAAGAAACGTTTTGGTTACTGTCACACACACATTTGAGAATAACCAACAAAAGTTGGCGTACTGGTGGAATCAATCTACATTACACTTTAAAAGTGTTTTCGTTACTTTTTGACATCTAACCCAGAAGTTAGTGGGGGTCATTCTGTGGTCGTTTTCAATGATTTTGCACAAAATACACCAAAATCCGCCAGAATATCGTCTAGTTATAGCATTGAAACAAATATTCCAATTGGAAAGCATACCTTGCATTCATTCAAATCATGTTTTCAATTGTTTGTTTGGAAATGTTTGCTTGGATGTTACATATATGCGGTTTATCACCATTTTTTGCATTTCCAGCCACTTTTGAGGATTAATACGTGTGAACGGAACGTTTTGGACTACTGTCATGCACACATTTGAGGGTTTCCGACAAAAGTTTGCACACTGGTCCGAATGGATCCATATTACACCCCAAAGCAGTTTTTGCAACTTTCTGACATCAAATCCGGAAGTTAGTGGGGGTCATTCTGTGGTCGTTTTCAATGATTTTGCACAAAATACACCAAAATCCGCCAGAATATCGTCTAGTTATAGCATTGAAACAAATATTCCAATTGGAAAGCATACCTTGCATTCATTCAAATCACGTTTTCAATTGTTTGTTTGGAAATGTTTGCTTGGATGTTACATATATGCGGTTTATCATCATTTTTTGCATTTCCAGCCACTTTTGAGGATTAATACGTGTGAACGGAACGTTTTGGACTACTGTCATGCACACATTTGAGGGTTTCCGACAAAAGTTTGCACACTGGTCCGAATGGATCCATATTACACCCCAAAGCAGTTTTTGCAACTTTCTGACATCAAATCCGGAAGTTAGTGGGGGTCATTCTGTGGTCGTTTTCAATGATTTTGCACAAAATACACCAAAATCCGCCAGAATATCGTCTAGTTATAGCATTGAAACAAATATTCCAATTGGAAAGCATACCTTGCATTCATTCAAATCACGTTTTCAATTGTTTGTTTGGAAATGTTTGCTTGGATGTTACATTTATGCGGTTTATCACCATTTTTTGCATTTCCAGCCACTTTTGAGGATTAATACGTGTGAACGGAACGTTTTGGACTACTGTCATGCACACATTTGAGGGTTTCCGACAAAAGTTTGCACACTGGTCCAAATGGATCCATATTACACCCCAAAGCAGTTTTTGCAACTTTCTGACATCAAATCCGGAAGTTAGTGGGGGTCATTCTGTGGTCGTTTTCAATGATTTTGCACAAAATACACCAAAATCCGCCAGAATATCGTCTAGTTATAGCATTGAAACAAATATTCCAATTGGAAAGCATACCTTGCATTCATTCAAATCACGTTTTCAATTGTTTGTTTGGAAATGTTTGCTTGGATGTTACATATATGCGGTTTATCACCATTTTTTGCATTTCCAGCCACTTTTGAGGATTAATACGTGTGAACGGAACGTTTTGGACTACTGTCATGCACACATTTGAGGGTTTCCGACAAAAGTTTGCACACTGGTCCGAAAGGATCCATATTACACCCCAAAGCAGTTTTTGCAACTTTCTGACATCAAATCCGGAAGTTAGTGGGGGTCATTCTGTGGTCGTTTTCAATGATTTTGCACAAAATACACCAAAATCCGCCAGAATATCGTCTAGTTATAGCATTGAAACAAATATTCCAATTGGAAAGCATACCTTGCATTCATTCAAATCACGTTTTCAATTGTTTGTTTGGAAATGTTTGCTTGGATGTTACATATATGCGGTTTATCACCATTTTTTGCATTTCCAGCCACTTTTGAGGATTAATACGTGTGAACGGAACGTTTTGGACTACTGTCATGCACACATTTGAGGGTTTCCGACAAAAGTTTGCACACTGGTCCGAATGGATCCATATTACACCCCAAAGCAGTTTTTGCAACTTTCTGACATCAAATCCGGAAGTTAGTGGGGGTCATTCTGTGGTCGTTTTCAATGATTTTGCACAAAATACACCAAAATCCGCCAGAATATCGTCTAGTTATAGCATTGAAACAAATATTCCAATTGGAAAGCATACCTTGCATTCATTCAAATCACGTTTTCAATTGTTTGTTTGGAAATGTTTGCTTGGATGTTACATATATGCGGTTTATCACCATTTTTTGCATTTCCAGCCACTTTTGAGGATTAATACGTGTGAACGGAACGTTTTGGACTACTGTCATGCACACATTTGAGGGTTTCCGACAAAAGTTTGCACACTGGTCCGAATGGATCCATATTACACCCCAAAGCAGTTTTTGCAACTTTCTGACATCAAATCCGGAAGTTAGTGGGGGTCATTCTGTGGTCGTTTTCAATGATTTTGCACAAAATACACCAAAATCCGCCAGAATATCGTCTAGTTATAGCATTGAAACAAATATTCCAATTGGAAAGCATACCTTGCATTCATTCAAATCACGTTTTCAATTGTTTGTTTGGAAATGTTTGCTTGGATGTTACATATATGCGGTTTATCACCATTTTTTGCATTTCCAGCCACTTTTGAGGATTAATACGTGTGAACGGAACGTTTTGGACTACTGTCATGCACACATTTGAGGGTTTCCGACAAAAGTTTGCACACTGGTCCGAATGGATCCATATTACACCCCAAAGCAGTTTTTGCAACTTTCTGACATCAAATCCGGAAGTTAGTGGGGGTCATTCTGTGGTCGTTTTCAATGATTTTGCACAAAATACACCAAAATCCGCCAGAATATCGTCTAGTTATAGCATTGAAACAAATATTCCAATTGGAAAGCATACCTTGCATTCATTCAAATCACGTTTTCAATTGTTTGTTTGGAAATGTTTGCTTGGATGTTACATATATGCGGTTTATCACCATTTTTTGCATTTCCAGCCACTTTTGAGGATTAATACGTGTGAACGGAACGTTTTGGACTACTGTCATGCACACATTTGAGGGTTTCCGACAAAAGTTTGCACACTGGTCCGAATGGATCCATATTACACCCCAAAGCAGTTTTTGCAACTTTCTGACATCAAATCCGGAAGTTAGTGGGGGTCATTCTGTGGTCGTTTTCAATGATTTTGCACAAAATACACCAAAATGCGCCAGAATATCGTCTAGTTATAGCATTGAAACAAATATTCCAATTGGAAAGCATACCTTGCATTCATTCAAATCACGTTTTCAATTGTTTGTTTGGAAATGTTTGCTTGGATGTTACATATATGCGGTTTATCACCATTTTTTGCATTTCCAGCCACTTTTGAGGATTAATACGTGTGAACGGAACGTTTTGGACTACTGTCATGCACACATTTGAGGGTTTCCGACAAAAGTTTGCACACTGGTCCGAATGGATCCATATTACACCCCAAAGCAGTTTTTGCAACTTTCTGACATCAAATCCGGAAGTTAGTGGGGGTCATTCTGTGGTCGTTTTCAATGATTTTGCACAAAATACACCAAAATGCGCCAGAATATCGTCTAGTTATAGCATTGAAACAAATATTCCAATTGGAAAGCATACCTTGCATTCATTCAAATCACGTTTTCAATTGTTTGTTTGGAAATGTTTGCTTGGATGTTACATTTATGCGGTTTATCACCATTTTTTGCATTTCCAGCCACTTTTGAGGATTAATACGTGTGAACGGAACGTTTTGGACTACTGTCATGCACACATTTGAGGGTTTCCGACAAAAGTTTGCACACTGGTCCGAATGGATCCATATTACACCCCAAAGCAGTTTTTGCAACTTTCTGACATCAAATCCGGAAGTTAGTGGGGGTCATTCTGTGGTCGTTTTCAATGATTTTGCACAAAATACACCAAAATGCGCCAGAATATCGTCTAGTTATAGCATTGAAACAAATATTCCAATTGGAAAGCATACCTTGCATTCATTCAAATCACGTTTTCAATTGTTTGTTTGGAAATGTTTGCTTGGATGTTACATATATGCGATTTATCACCATTTTTTGCATTTCCAGCCACTTTTGAGGATTAATACGTGTGAACGGAACGTTTTGGACTACTGTCATGCACACATTTGAGGGTTTCCGACAAAAGTTTGCACACTGGTCCGAATGGATCCATATTACACCCCAAAGCAGTTTTTGCAACTTTCTGACATCAAATCCGGAAGTTAGTGGGGGTCATTCTGTGGTCGTTTTCAATGATTTTGCACAAAATACACCAAAATCCGCCAGAATATCGTCTAGTTATAGCATTGAAACAAATATTCCAATTGGAAAGCATACCTTGCATTCATTCAAATCACGTTTTCAATTGTTTGTTTGGAAATGTTTGCTTGGATGTTACATTTATGCGGTTTATCACCATTTTTTGCATTTCCAGCCACTTTTGAGGATTAATACGTGTGAACGGAACGTTTTGGACTACTGTCATGCACACATTTGAGGGTTTCCGACAAAAGTTTGCACACTGGTCCGAATGGATCCATATTACACCCCAAAGCAGTTTTTGCAACTTTCTGACATCAAATCCGGAAGTTAGTGGGGGTCATTCTGTGGTCGTTTTCAATGATTTTGCACAAAATACACCAAAATCCGCCAGAATATCGTCTAGTTATAGCATTGAAACAAATATTCCAATTGGAAAGCATACCTTGCATTCATTCAAATCACGTTTTCAATTGTTTGTTTGGAAATGTTTGCTTGGATGTTACATTTATGCGGTTTATCACCATTTTTTGCATTTCCAGCCACTTTTGAGGATTAATACGTGTGAACGGAACGTTTTGGACTACTGTCATGCACACATTTGAGGGTTTCCGACAAAAGTTTGCACACTGGTCCAAATGGATCCATATTACACCCCAAAGCAGTTTTTGCAACTTTCTGACATCAAATCCGGAAGTTAGTGGGGGTCATTCTGTGGTCGTTTTCAATGATTTTGCACAAAATACACCAAAATCCGCCAGAATATCGTCTAGTTATAGCATTGAAACAAATATTCCAATTGGAAAGCATACCTTGCATTCATTCAAATCACGTTTTCAATATTGTTTGTTTGGAAATGTTTGCTTGGATGTTACATATATGCGGTTTATCATCATTTTTTGCATTTCCAGCCACTTTTGAGGATTAATACGTGTGAACGGAACGTTTTGGACTACTGTCATGCACACATTTGAGGGTTTCCGACAAAAGTTTGCACACTGGTCCGAATGGATCCATATTACACCCCAAAGCAGTTTTTGCAACTTTCTGACATCAAATCCGGAAGTTAGTGGGGGTCATTCTGTGGTCGTTTTCAATGATTTTGCACAAAATACACCAAAATGCGCCAGAATATCGTCTAGTTATAGCATTGAAACAAATATTCCAATTGGAAAGCATACCTTGCATTCATTCAAATCACGTTTTCAATTGTTTGTTTGGAAATGTTTGCTTGGATGTTACATATATGCGGTTTATCACCATTTTTTGCATTTCCAGCCACTTTTGAGGATTAATACGTGTGAACGGAACGTTTTGGACTGCTGTCATGCACACATTTGAGGGTTTCCGACAAAAGTTTGCACACTGGTCCGAATGGATCCATATTACACCCCAAAGCAGTTTTTGCAACTTTCTGACATCAAATCCGGAAGTTAGTGGGGGTCATTCTGTGGTCGTTTTCAATGATTTTGCACAAAATACACCAAAATCCGCCAGAATATCGTCTAGTTATAGCATTGAAACAAATATTCCAATTGGAAAGCATACCTTGCATTCATTCAAATCACGTTTTCAATTGTTTGTTTGGAAATGTTTGCTTGGATGTTACATATATGCGGTTTATCACCATTTTTTGCATTTCCAGCCACTTTTGAGGATTAATACGTGTGAACGGAACGTTTTGGACTACTGTCATGCACACATTTGAGGGTTTCCGACAAAAGTTTGCACACTGGTCCAAATGGATCCATATTACACCCCAAAGCAGTTTTTGCAACTTTCTGACATCAAATCCGGAAGTTAGTGGGGGTCATTCTGTGGTCGTTTTCAATGATTTTGCACAAAATACACCAAAATCCGCCAGAATATCGTCTAGTTATAGCATTGAAACAAATATTCCAATTGGAAAGCATACCTTGCATTCATTCAAATCACGTTTTCAATTGTTTGTTTGGAAATGTTTGCTTGGATGTTACATATATGCGGTTTATCACCATTTTTTGCATTTCCAGCCACTTTTGAGGATTAATACGTGTGAACGGAACGTTTTGGACTACTGTCATGCACACATTTGAGGGTTTCCGACAAAAGTTTGCACACTGGTCCGAATGGATCCATATTACACCCCAAAGCAGTTTTTGCAACTTTCTGACATCAAATCCGGAAGTTAGTGGGGGTCATTCTGTGGTCGTTTTCAATGATTTTGCACAAAATACACCAAAATCCGCCAGAATATCGTCTAGTTATAGCATTGAAACAAATATTCCAATTGGAAAGCATACCTTGCATTCATTCAAATCACGTTTTCAATATTGTTTGTTTGGAAATGTTTGCTTGGATGTTACATATATGCGGTTTATCACCATTTTTTGCATTTCCAGCCACTTTTGAGGATTAATACGTGTGAACGGAACGTTTTGGACTACTGTCATGCACACATTTGAGGGTTTCCGACAAAAGTTTGCACACTGGTCCAAATGGATCCATATTACACCCCAAAGCAGTTTTTGCAACTTTCTGACATCAAATCCGGAAGTTAGTGGGGGTCATTCTGTGGTCGTTTTCAATGATTTTGCACAAAATACACCAAAATCCGCCAGAATATCGTCTAGTTATAGCATTGAAACAAATATTCCAATTGGAAAGCATACCTTGCATTCATTCAAATCACGTTTTCAATTGTTTGTTTGGAAATGTTTGCTTGGATGTTACATATATGCGGTTTATCACCATTTTTTGCATTTCCAGCCACTTTTGAGGATTAATACGTGTGAACGGAACGTTTTGGACTACTGTCATGCACACATTTGAGGGTTTCCGACAAAAGTTTGCACACTGGTCCGAATGGATCCATATTACACCCCAAAGCAGTTTTTGCAACTTTCTGACATCAAATCCGGAAGTTAGTGGGGGTCATTCTGTGGTCGTTTTCAATGATTTTGCACAAAATACACCAAAATCCGCCAGAATATCGTCTAGTTATAGCATTGAAACAAATATTCCAATTGGAAAGCATACCTTGCATTCATTCAAATCACGTTTTCAATATTGTTTGTTTGGAAATGTTTGCTTGGATGTTACATATATGCGGTTTATCATCATTTTTTGCATTTCCAGCCACTTTTGAGGATTAATACGTGTGAACGGAACGTTTTGGACTACTGTCATGCACACATTTGAGGGTTTCCGACAAAAGTTTGCACACTGGTCCGAATGGATCCATATTACACCCCAAAGCAGTTTTTGCAACTTTCTGACATCAAATCCGGAAGTTAGTGGGGGTCATTCTGTGGTCGTTTTCAATGATTTTGCACAAAATACACCAAAATGCGCCAGAATATCGTCTAGTTATAGCATTGAAACAAATATTCCAATTGGAAAGCATACCTTGCATTCATTCAAATCACGTTTTCAATTGTTTGTTTGGAAATGTTTGCTTGGATGTTACATATATGCGGTTTATCACCATTTTTTGCATTTCCAGCCACTTTTGAGGATTAATACGTGTGAACGGAACGTTTTGGACTGCTGTCATGCACACATTTGAGGGTTTCCGACAAAAGTTTGCACACTGGTCCGAATGGATCCATATTACACCCCAAAGCAGTTTTTGCAACTTTCTGACATCAAATCCGGAAGTTAGTGGGGGTCATTCTGTGGTCGTTTTCAATGATTTTGCACAAAATACACCAAAATCCGCCAGAATATCGTCTAGTTATAGCATTGAAACAAATATTCCAATTGGAAAGCATACCTTGCATTCATTCAAATCACGTTTTCAATTGTTTGTTTGGAAATGTTTGCTTGGATGTTACATATATGCGGTTTATCACCATTTTTTGCATTTCCAGCCACTTTTGAGGATTAATACGTGTGAACGGAACGTTTTGGACTACTGTCATGCACACATTTGAGGGTTTCCGACAAAAGTTTGCACACTGGTCCGAATGGATCCATATTACACCCCAAAGCAGTTTTTGCAACTTTCTGACATCAAATCCGGAAGTTAGTGGGGGTCATTCTGTGGTCGTTTTCAATGATTTTGCACAAAATACACCAAAATCCGCCAGAATATCGTCTAGTTATAGCATTGAAACAAATATTCCAATTGGAAAGCATACCTTGCATTCATTCAAATCACGTTTTCAATTGTTTGTTTGGAAATGTTTGCTTGGATGTTACATTTATGCGGTTTATCACCATTTTTTGCATTTCCAGCCACTTTTGAGGATTAATACGTGTGAACGGAACGTTTTGGACTACTGTCATGCACACATTTGAGGGTTTCCGACAAAAGTTTGCACACTGGTCCGAATGGATCCATATTACACCCCAAAGCAGTTTTTGCAACTTTCTGACATCAAATCCGGAAGTTAGTGGGGGTCATTCTGTGGTCGTTTTCAATGATTTTGCACAAAATACACCAAAATCCGCCAGAATATCGTCTAGTTATAGCATTGAAACAAATATTCCAATTGGAAAGCATACCTTGCATTCATTCAAATCACGTTTTCAATATTGTTTGTTTGGAAATGTTTGCTTGGATGTTACATATATGCGGTTTATCATCATTTTTTGCATTTCCAGCCACTTTTGAGGATTAATACGTGTGAACGGAACGTTTTGGACTACTGTCATGCACACATTTGAGGGTTTCCGACAAAAGTTTGCACACTGGTCCGAATGGATCCATATTACACCCCAAAGCAGTTTTTGCAACTTTCTGACATCAAATCCGGAAGTTAGTGGGGGTCATTCTGTGGTCGTTTTCAATGATTTTGCACAAAATACACCAAAATGCGCCAGAATATCGTCTAGTTATAGCATTGAAACAAATATTCCAATTGGAAAGCATACCTTGCATTCATTCAAATCACGTTTTCAATTGTTTGTTTGGAAATGTTTGCTTGGATGTTACATATATGCGGTTTATCACCATTTTTTGCATTTCCAGCCACTTTTGAGGATTAATACGTGTGAACGGAACGTTTTGGACTGCTGTCATGCACACATTTGAGGGTTTCCGACAAAAGTTTGCACACTGGTCCGAATGGATCCATATTACACCCCAAAGCAGTTTTTGCAACTTTCTGACATCAAATCCGGAAGTTAGTGGGGGTCATTCTGTGGTCGTTTTCAATGATTTTGCACAAAATACACCAAAATCCGCCAGAATATCGTCTAGTTATAGCATTGAAACAAATATTCCAATTGGAAAGCATACCTTGCATTCATTCAAATCACGTTTTCAATTGTTTGTTTGGAAATGTTTGCTTGGATGTTACATATATGCGGTTTATCACCATTTTTTGCATTTCCAGCCACTTTTGAGGATTAA